>OX578154.1:8358619-8766119 GCA_951213105.1 Amaurobius ferox | reverse complement strand
CAAATCCCATACACGAAGTAATGAGAGATTTTTAAATTCTTAGAACTTGCTCAATAAAATTTATAAATGTCGTTATTTTCTGTTCCAACATTTTTCCAGCTATATAATGATAGAACTGCTGTACACACAAAGTTCATGTTCATACCATTAGGCGCAAACAAAATATTCTAAATTATCTTAATTAACTTTTCATGTACAACCATTGGGGTATATTAATTAACATTTATAGCAGACGATTTTTTTACATTTTAAATTTCAATTTTTTACTCAGTTTATCATTCCATTTGTAACCATAGTGACGAAGTTTCATTCAAATACCGAAATCGTCTGCCGAATAATATTCTAATCAAATTTTTGAAAATATTTTTCACTAGCCGGCAATTTTTAAAACATTCTATTTAGCTCTAGATTTTTCGATAACAAATCTGGATATAAAGTTTCGTGTAAATTCGTTAAAATTTGTAGACGGATATACAGACAGACGGATATCACTCAAAAATATTCAAAACGTGTTCAGGAGGTCCTGAAATATATATTGTCATCCGAATCTTGAAATCGAAAATTTTGTGTAAAAAGCTATACTTTGTTTATACTTTATTATGAGGAAGTAAAAATGTCTATACTATAGTAAAAGGAAGTAAAAATTAATGTAAAAGTTAAAATTAATGTTGTATGAAAGTAAAAATTAATGTAATGTAATGAGTGTTACTGAATTCGATTTACTCATGCCAGAATCCATTTTTTAGAAAATATTTTCTTTGTTTTCTTTCCTGTTTTCAAATTTTACAAGAAAAATTTGGAAAAATATATATATTGTGGATCCAAATGGTTACAATTTTAGCGTGTTATTCTTTTCTATAAATAGCTTGAAAAAATATTTCGATTAATACCATATTTGACAATGTGTCCTCCCGGGGGAGGGGAATAAATTGCTTCAGATTTGGCTAATGACGTCACGAACAAAAAAAATCTGATGTGGGCAACACATGACCTTCCTTATATAATGAAATGAATTTACTACTTTCACAATAAAATAAATAGGTTTTTCTTCTAGTAGATACTAATATTCTTTCCAAGATATTGAATTTTCGACAATTAGTCGTCATTTTCATTGATTTATCGTCATTTTTATCCATTCGGCGAGATTTTCGTTAATTTGGCAACATTTCAAAAAGTCGCCAAGTTGGCGGCATTCCGCCAATTTCGTCGCCAAAATCTCGCCAAGCGTTATGGACGAAGAAATAAGTTATATATATATATATATATATATATATATATATATATATATATATATATATATATATATATATATATATATATATATATATATATAACTTATTAGATATTGAATTTTCGACATATATTATATAACTATTATTATATATTTATATATTATATAACTTATTAGATATTGAATTTTCCACAATTAGTCGTCATTTTCATTGGTTTAGCGTCATTTTTATCCATTAGGCGAGATTTTCGTTAATTTGGCAACATTTCAAAAAGTCGCCAAGTTGGCGACATTCCGCCAATTTCGTCGCCAAAATCTCGCCAAGCGTTATGGACGAAGAAATAAGTTATTCTTACAGCAGATAAATTGGCGTTCAAATGCAAAAGTATTACTCAAAGTATCTTTTTTCATGAATGGAACGAGCTAGATCCACGAGAATGATGTCACCCAATTTATCGCATGATATTATAATATGAAAAGTGAACATGTTTCTCAATAGGAAATATTTTTTTTTTCAATTTTATATGACTTTTTGATAATTTTTTTGAAAAATGCACAATATCTCGAGAACGGTTCATGTTAGCATTCTAAAATTTATGTCAATCGTTTTCTAATGAAAAATTACATAAGAAATGTCTATTTACGTAACTTTATTATTATCAAAATTTCATTCGAAAATTTAGGGGGGTTCTGAACATTCGATTGCGTATAAAAACAATAGGCTTCCAGTGTTTACAGATTGTGATTTTTGTACCAAATTTGGTTCGAATCGGTCCATTCGTTCGTCAGTTATCGTCTCCACAGACCCACTGACACACACACACACACACACACACAGACATCACTTCAAAAATGTTTGATTCGTGATCAGGCATGCTTGAAACGTGCTCTCCCGTCGAAAACTCGAATTCGAATTTTCGACCCCGTCACAATACTTTCCTTATACATTATGTATATAAGGATTATTTTGTTAAAGGAGCTATTTTATTTTTCATAACAATGATTGAAAATATTAAGTCTCCTGATCATTGAGCTTTGAGGAAATTTTTAATCATGATTATGTCAAATTTTGACCTATACTTGTTAAAAAAATCTTAAATTTCAAATAAATTTTGAAATTTTCTACCGAATTTAAAACACTCTATCTAATTCTAGATTTTATGATAACAAAGTCGGATAAAATTTTTCTCGAAAATTCATTTATATTTGTGTCCGCTATCGTGCTTAAAAGAAATCGACCATAGACAGACGGACATACGGACAGGCGGACATCTCTCCAAAAGTAGTGAAACGAGTTCAGGAGGTCTTAAAGCATATATTAGCATCAAAATCGAACATTTTTAAGAAAACAATACTTTCTATTATATAGTACGAGAAAATTAAAATATCATTTTCATTTGGCGACTTAGTGAATTTTAAAAGGGCGTAATGTCGCCAAAATTCTAAAAATGCGAATCATCTCTATGAAAATAATAATAGTAGAAATGAAATTGAAGTAGAAATGAAAGTAGATAAGTAGTAGAAAGGTAGTAGTAGGTAGTAAATAGTAGTAGAAATGAAATAGAAATAGAAATGAAAGAATAGCAGTATGATTTCAAACGCTTTGTTAGTGAATAAAACTACGAACTTATGTGCCCAATGGTAAATATTTAATTTTCAAAATTTTAAAATTAACAGTTTGAGCAAATTTTTATACCACAAATTTTTATACACCCTACCACAATATTGACTTTAAGTGCACTGGGTAATATTTTTCACCTCTTATCAAACCCTTCTAAGCGCATTCTTCGATAGAGATGTTTTAAATAACTCTTTCAACGATATTCAGAAAATAAAGTTCCCTCCATCAACTATTGTTCAACAACCCTGCGTTTCTTTTCTTTTCCGTTACACCCCTTAGAATTTATCCAGTCTTATACATGTAAGATTTTAATTATCAAAATTTTAGAATATGACAAAGGTCTGTTTAACGGAATACTTCTTGTGAAAAAAAAAAGTTAAGCTAATACGATGCTGTGTCTCTTATTATTTCGAATCTTTCAAATGAATCAGTTCTGTTTGTTCTTTATGAAGATTAAAGTTGGGTGAGAACAATGGATTGCTCTATGCACCAGGTGTTTGGGGAACAGAATTCCCACAAATGTGGGTTTTAATTATATGAGTCATGAAGTGAATGTGTTTGCCCTTGTCTGTGTAAACACAAGGATTAAGGAAACACCGTACTTGGAATATAGACTGAAAGAAAAAAAATGATGTATTCCTTGAGAAAATGAAGATAACGATTATTTAAAACAGTTTGAAGTTCTAAAGACAGTAATCAGGATGCACTTTTAATATTTTCTTGATTACAGAATAAGAATTATAATGCATATCTATATTTTAATGTTATTGTTAGGAACGTGTAAGTCGTTTTTGAAAACCAGACTGAGAAAACACGTGTTCTGGCAACTTTTTCTATGACGTGAATCTAGGGTTTCCATATGCTGAAGTTCGGAGGGGGTCGGCAGGTTTTTCGATTTATCGCCGATTTGGCCACATTTGACGACTTTTCGAAGGTTCGAGAACCACCCCGAAATACCAAGAACAGAATTCCATGAAATACCAGGAACAGAATTCCATGAAATACGAGGGACTTCTAGAAGTTTCTACAGAGTCTATACAAAATAAGTCATTACTTAGTTCAAGAACAGGTGGCGTGCTATAAGCTACATTGAATTGTGAGATATGTCAATGCTTTGAGAACAGTATCTGCTGTAAAATTAGTGGAGCATTTGATTACTATTTTACTGCACTTGACAGTTGTTAATGATCTTGTAGTGATAGTTATCGAGTTATCTGTTGTATAGTGTTCCTTTTTACGCTGTGCTTTTGAATAAACGTGTTAGTTGTCCAGACATTTAGACTTATTATTGTATCCTATGTGTACATCCACGATTCTAGAGGATATGTCGTAATATTATAGTAACTTGTGGTCACTACATATGATACCTATACTAGTCATAAAAGTTCTTGATATCAAAATCCATTTCAGAATGAATGCATAGAAATGGTGCTGATTTTATTGTTTCGTCAACGTGGAATTTACGATACGTAAAAAATATTTCATCTCTAACCACTGTTTGTTACATAATTTTCAACGTTTTCATTCATTTTTTTTCAAACTAGCCGCCTTCGGCTTCCAGCCTGCTCGCTATAATTGAAAATTCTGACCGTGGCAAACTCGCTGGCGCGACCTACCAGAAAGGTGTAAGGTAAGTATTTGGACGGCCAGGAAGTGCCACCAAATTTAAACCGGAACCGAGTGAGGGAGGGATCCACAGGGACCGTACCCTCCATCTCCTACCACCAACTACTCGAAAGGACATACGGATCCACATGTTTAACGTGACCGCACTTCGCGTGAACACGGAAGCAGTCTAGGCAGTGGCAGGAACCGAATCCGGGCCTACCGAGTGCAATTCCTGTGCGTTAACCACTGTGCTACCGCGCCCTTCGCGACAATCTCCATAACTTTCTTCTATTCACCCAATTTAGACGGAATCCAGTGGGAGAGGCATCCACATGAACCATACATCCCTTCGCCTACCACCAACCTCTCGGAAGAATTCTCGGTTCCACATGTTTAACATGATCGTACTCCGCGAGAACACGGCTGCAGTTTTGGCAGTGGTGGGAATCGAACCGAGGGCCTACCGACTGCAATTCCTATGCGCTAACCACTGGACTACCGCGCCCTCCGCAACAATCTCCATAACTTTCTTTTTATTCACCCAATTTAGACCGGAACCCAATGGAGGAGGCATTCACAAGTACAGTACTCTCCTTCCCCTACCACCAACCTCTCGGAAGGATTCCATCATTTAAAATAACCCGATCCGATTCACTATCTCCATGGAAACGGCGTGACGTCCCCGGTTGCGAACGCAGGGTAAGTGGGAAGTCGGCCGGAACTGCCCAAGAAATCGCAGAGAAATTTAAAATCATTAATTCTTTAAAATCGGGATCGGACTGCTATTTTTAATTATTTCTTGACCAGATTGGGCTTGTAAGAAAGCCAGATCTTTGAGCTTTCTAAAAATGTAAATTATTAGTCGAAAATCTCGGAACTTTTTCCGATGCGAGGATTTAAAAACGGAAGTTCGTTTTTTTTAGCCGAGAGTGACTTTTTGTTTTAATATCTTTAAAAAATTTTAGAAATTGAAATTAAGATTTGAAATTGATATATTTTTACTCGTAATTGTCTGCTCTTTCCATTGGTGTGACTTGTTTTTTCTCAACGACGTGTGGATGGTGGAGAAAAAAGGGCAAAAAGAAAAAATGCAGTCGAAATCGCATAAAACATAAAGTAACAAAAGAAATAATTCAAATTTTAAAAATCTGTTTTTACGTGTCACCTTCGCCCGTCCCCCGGATGTCCGATTGCCAAATTTCGTAGCTCTCCGACGCGCGGTCGCTGAACTTATAGTGCATAAGACACACATACAGACACTGCCTTTTATTATTTAAGAAATCACTCAGTCATCTATATAAGAAAAGGCAATGTCTGTCTGTCTGATACACTGTAGGCTCAGCTACCGCGCACCGCAGAGCTACGAAACTTGGCAATCGGAGATCCGGGGGGGGGGGGGGGGAAGGAGACACTTGAAAACCAATTTTCAAAATTTGAATTATTTTTTTTTGTTGTTGTTGTTATTTAATGTTTTATGCGATTTCGACCGTTTTTTCGGCTTTTCCCCCCACCATCCAGACGTCGTAAAAAAGAACAAATCACACGACCGGAAAGGGCAGACAATTGCGAATAAAAATGTATGAATTTCAAATCTCAGGGACAAATTCTAATATTTTTTAAAGATTTTAAAATAAAAGTCACTTTCGGTTCAAAAAAAGGAACTTTCGGTTTTAAATCCTCGCATCGGGAAAAGTTCCTACAATTTCGACTAATAATTTACATTTTAAGGCAGCTCAAACATCAGGCATTCTTACAAGTCCAATCTGGTCAAGAAATAATTGTAAATAGCTGCCCGATCCGGATTTTAAAGAAGTAATGATTTCACCCGTGTGGTGACCGGGTGTGAAAGAATAGTCCCAATGTAGCTCATGCATGTCGTAAGAGGCGACTAAAATGGGTACTCAGCGTCCGGTGGTATAGCCGGGCACCTTGCCCCCGGGGATTATATCAGGGGACTGGCCCTCCAGGTTGGGGGGTTGGACGTGGTTCTAACAACTCCACCCCGTAAAAAAAACCTTGTTACGAAACCTCAACATAATGCTAAATCCGGCCCCTATCTACCCAAACGACTCGGCATGAAAAAGGACTTGAGTATTGGAACGTAGAATATTCGCACCCTGTATAAGGGTGGCGCCTTGAAAAAATTAATTGATGATTTTGAAAATTAAAAACTGGCAAAGAATCGCTTTGGATCGACGGTGTTGGAAGAGGCGTGCTGTCGAGGCAGCTAAGACCTGTAACAGGTTGTTACTCTCTTAAAGAAGAAGAATGATTTTAAATTTCTCGGCGAATACTCGGGAAGTTCCGATTCTTCTCCCACATGCCCGCCAGATGCACGGGAGGTAGAGGGGACGTCACGGTGTTTTCTAAGGTTCCTCTATATACCAGCTGACTCATCAAGCATTTAGAAGCCCACCATAGCTGGAAGCGCAATCCATTAGCATTAGCTCTACTCGTATTTTCACTTTAGGAAGTATTATTGAAATAATTATGGGTGGTTGTTTTGCACCGAACTGCTCTAATCATGCTAGAAAGGGTTTTAGGCTATTTCGCTTTCCTAGAAACGAAGAAAGAAGAAAACAATGGCTAATAAATAATTGGATACCTGGTACTAGAACATACTTGTGCGAGCTAAGTTCTACAATATTCTAATTGAAACTTCTTTTTTTATATAAAGTATTTATTTTAAAGACTTATTTTATAATTTCTGTAACTGTAGCATGGGACCCTATAGGCTTCAATATGCTTGATAAGTCAGCCTGTAGTAGAGGAGCTCTAGTGTTTCCATGGAGAAAAAAATAAATAAAATGAAAGTTACGCAGATTGTGCATCGGGTTAGACGTTATATTTTAAATGATGGAATTAAGAGCTTAGCATGTGGTCATTATAAAATTTAAATGATTGAATTGTAGTTTTAACATCATTAAACTAAAACAAACTTTGCTAACTCCACGGGGTTATCACAATTCACAAACATTAGAATAAATTCACTTTACTAATCTATTTTCAAGAACCCCCCACTAGAATATTATTTTTCATCTTAATATTTCATTATTAGTTTTTACGTCATTAAACTAAACAAAACTTTGTTAACTCCATGGGGTTGAGGGCGCGGTAGCCCAGTGGTTAGCGCGCGGTAATTGCACTCGGTAGGACCGGGTTCGATTCCCGCCACTGTCAAAACTGCCGCCGTGTTCACGCGGAGTACGATCACGTTAAACATGTGGGTCCGTAAGTCCTTCCGAGAGGTTGGTGGTAGGGGACGTAGGATACGGTCCCCGTGAATGCCACCCCCACTGGGTTCTGGTCTAAATTGGGTGGCACTTCCTGGCCGTCCAAATAGTTACCTTACACCTTTCTGGTAGGTCGGAAATCCTTCCGAGAGGTTGGTGGTAAGGGAAGGAGGGTACGGTCAATGTGGATGCCTCCCCAACCGGGTTCCGGTCTAAATTGGTATGGAGATTGTCGCGGTGCCTTAACATTTAATTATTAGTTTTAAACTCATTAAACTAAACAAAATTTTGTTAACTCCACTGGGTTGAGGGCGCGGTAGCCCAGTGGTTAGAGCGCGAAAGTAGAACTCGGTGACCCGGGTTCGATTCCCGCCACTCCGAAAACTGCCGCCGAATCCACGCGAAGTACGATCACGTTAAACATGTGGGTCCGTAAATCCTTCCCAGAGGTTGGTGGTAGGGGAAGTAGTGTACGGTCCCTGTGGATGCCTCCCCCACTGGGTTCCGGTCTAAATTGGGTGGCACTTCCTGGCCGTTCATATAGTTACCTTACCAACATCTGCACGGGGTTATGGCGCCAGTGAATTAACCACGGTCATAATTTTCAAGGGTAGCGAACAGGCTGGTTGACGAAGGCGGCTAGTGAAAAATATTTTCAAAAGTTTAATTAGAATATTATTCGGCAGACGATTTCGGTATTTGAATGAAATTTCGTTACAATGGTTACAAATAGAATGGAAAACTCCATAAAAAATTGAAATCTATATAAATAAAATTGAAAATCTGCCTGTCTGTCTGTTTGTCCCATCATCACGAGAGAACGTCTGTACCGAATTTGATGAAATTTTGTGGGTAGCCTGAAAATAGTCCCACTTAAAATTTAGTCCATGTTTGGAGTTTCAACGATCAATGGTTCTCGAGATATTAGCAAAAAACGAAATTTTCGTTTGTCTCATCATCACGGGAGAACGGCTTAACAGAATTTGATGAAATTTTGTGGTTAGCCTTGAAATAACCCCCATAAATTTAACCAAAGTTTCAAGTATCTAAGACCAGGGATTCTCGAGATATTAATGAAAAACGAAACTTTTTTCCTAGGAGTTCTACTCTCTAACTCCGTGGTTTATCCAAACGAAAAGCTTGAAAATCGTTTGAAAGTGAATTAAAATTTAATCTCTGACTTTGATGGGAGATTTTTTGCGCTAATTAGTCACTTTCTGAAATCATGAATTGTTAGAAAGTTGATTTAAATAGGAAATCTATCTCCATGGTATATTTTGCACAAGAATTTACTGAACAATGAAAAGTATAAAGAAATCAAAACGATTATTTAATTTCGCAGTTTATAAGAAAGATTCTATCTTATATCATGTTGCTCAGAAACGCAATTAAATTAAATCTGTCTGTTAATTTTAATTATTATTTTTTCGATTTAAATAACAAATAAATGAATATAAAAATATATTTTAGAAAAGAACGATTTGATTTATCTTATAGCATTTTTGATTGGATAATATCAATTACGGTCTTCAGGTTTAAACGTTATAATTATTGATATTTTCTGGGATTATTGATTCAGGGATTATTGATATTTTCAAGTTATTATGCAATTGTTTTATTATGACAAAAATAGTTTAAACTCATATATTGTACGTTGTACGAGTAATCTTCTACAAATCAACGGGTATATCTTCTAATCTACGAGAATATAAGTAGTACAGGTATATTGACATATGTTTTGATATATATTGGCATATACTGGAATCAATTACTACCTTCTGGTATATAGAGAACGGAGATTATTGATATTTTCAAGTTATTACGTCATCTCTTTTATTTTGGCAAATATATTTGAGACTCATACTGTAATGCGGGTAATCTTCTACTAACACACTGGCATATTTTCTAATCTGCGACAATATAAGTAGTACGGGGTTGCATATATTGATTCAATTCCATTTTGTTTGTTAATTTGCTTACAAAAGGGGCCAGGATGTTTTATTCTTCAGATCTGCCCGTGAAGATAATCTTGCATAGTGAAAACAGGTATTCTTAAACTTCTCTTTAGGAGCAATAAATTAAATATTTAAACATAATGTGCACATGATTGCGAATTATAAGTTTCTTTATATTATATACTCCGTACGAAGAACGGGTATGCTGCTAGTTTAAAATATAAAAAAAATCGTCTTCTATAAGTATTAATTAATATACCCCAATGGTTGAACATGAATATAGTTAATTACGATAATTTAGAATATTATATACCCCCCCGGGCGGGGCACATTGTCAAATATGATATCAATTGAAATATTTTTTCAAGCTATTTAAATAAAATAAAAACACGCTATAATTGTAACCATTTGGATCCACAATATAGATTTTCCAAAATTTTTCTTGTAAAATTTGAAAACAGGAAAGAAAAGAAAGAAAACAGTTTCTAAAAAATTGATTCTGGCATGAGTAAATCGAATTCAGTAACACTCATTACATTACATTAATTTTTACTTTCATACAACATTAATTTTAACTTTTACATTAATTTTTACTTCCTCATACTATAGTATAGACATTTTTACTTCCTCATAATATAGTATAAACAGAGTATATTTTTTTACACAAAATTTTCGATTTCAAGATTCGGATGACAATATATATTTCAGGACCTCCTGAACACGTTTTGAATATTTTTGAGTGATATTCGTCTGTCTGTACATCCGTTTGCAAATTTTAACGGATTTATACGAAACTTTATATCCAGCTTTGTTATCGAAAAATCTAGAGCTAAATAGAATGTTTTAAAATGTGCCGGCTAGTGAAAAATATTTTCAAAAGTTTGATTAGAATATTATTCGGCAGACGATTTCGGTATTTGAATGAAACTTCGTCACTATGGTTACAAATGGAATGATAAACTGAGTACAAAAATTGAAATTTAAAATGTAAAAAAATCGTCTGCTATAAATGTTAATTTATATACCCCAATGGTTGTACATGAAGAGTTAATTAAGATAATTTAGAATATTTTGTTTGCGCATAATGGCATGAACATGAACTTTGTGTGTACAGCAGTTCTAGCAGTATATAGCTGGGAAAATGTTGGAACAGAAAATAACGACATTTATAAATTTTATTGAGCAAGTTCTAAGAATTTAAAAATCTCTCATTACTTATAGGTCGTGTATGGGATTTGAGATGAGACATTATTCGAAGGACTTGACAAAAAGGACTTGTGTACAAAATTTCGTGGTCATACGTCTCTTACACTTTTCACTAATTTTAAATATTTTATAACTGCGTCTTGATTGGAGTCACATATGATTATGATTAGATTCCGGTGCGATATGAAGAGATAAGACACGAACATTGTTCCTTTCCTTATATACATAATATTATAATGTATAAGGAACATATTGTGACGAGGACAAATATTTGAATTCGAGTTTTCTACGGAAGAGCACGTTTCAAGCAACCATGAACTCGATTCTAACATTTTGATGTGATGTTAGTGTGTTTGTGTGTGTGTGTGTTAGAGAGAAATGTACTTTATATTTTACTTGTCCTTCATAATCCCCGTCTGATAACTATAACATGCATTTCTATTATATTTTGTTTAATTCTATTTTGTTATGATTTTATAATGCAATTCAAATTCCGCTGTGAGACACTGTGAAATTGTAAACACAATGAGCTGTGCCTTTTCTTTCAGATAATGACTGATTGAGGAAATGTAATAATTTTATAGCTTTAAATGCATATACCAAGGGGTGGGACAGCTTAGTGTTTAGCGCGTGAAAATCACACTTAAACGACCGTCCGATTCCCGGCTCAACCCAAACTGTCCACGTATTCATACGGCGTACGGGTACGTTAAATGTATGGGTATGTCCTTCCGTTGGTGGTAGGGGAGAGATGATATGGTTTCTGTGGATGCATCTGCACACTGGGTTCCGGTCTAAATTGGGTGGCACTTCCTGGCCGTTTAAACAGATATCTTACACCTTCAGGTATATCGGACGGTCTGGCTCGAAGACGAAGAAATATATATACCGCATCTTTTTGTGAGCGAAGTTTCGTGGTGATAGAGCATTTTCTTCGAGGTTCATAGTTTCTTATTTGTAACAGAGTGCATTAACACAAATCTTAAATGCAGGTGATCAATCGAATTAACTAAACTGTTGCCAACTACTAAATAACAACTATTACATAATTAAGAAAACTTCAAGAACATTTTATAGATAATAACTTTAAACAAAATATGGATACAAATTGATGCATTTATTTTCTCCATTCCGATATTGACTGTTATAAAAATAAAAAAACAATACATATGGCACTTTTGTCTAGGATTCTTCCAACTTCCTAGCTCTCAATACATTTGGGAAATCTTTAATTATCTCAGAACGACAGCCTTTAAAAGGAAACTCTAATTTCTGCAATATTTCAATTAAAGTATCTTCTGTCTGCTTTCCACACATCTTGCGGGCGTTGAGGCACCAACTACTTAATTCATATAAATTTTCCCTAAAATAAAATTGGTAATAATAAAAATAATAATTTTAATAATAATAATAATAATAATAATAATAATATTTATTATAATAATAAAAATAATAATTGTAATAATAATAATACTGATAATAATTGAAATAATAGTAATACTAATATTAATAATTGTAATAATAATAATACTAATATTAATAATTGTAATAAAGATAATAATTGTAATAATAATAATAATAATAATAATAATAATAATAATAATAATAATAATGATAATAATTGTATGAATAATAATAATAATAATAATAATAATTGTAATAATAATAATAACAATAATTGTAATAATAATAATAATGATAATAATTGTATGAATAATAATAATAATAATAATAATAATAACAATAATTGTAATAATAATAATAACAATAATAATAATAATAATAATAATAATTGTAATAATAATAATACTAATACTAATAATTGTAATAATAATAATAATACTAATACTAATAAATGTAATAATAATAATATTAATTGTAATAATTGTAATAATAATAATACTAATAATAATAGTAATAATACTAATAATTGTAATAATAACAATAATACTAATAGTAATAATTGTAATAATAATAATAATAATAATAATAATAATAATAATTATAATTGTAATAATCATACTAATACTAATAATTGTAATAATAATATTTGCAATAATAATAGTAATAACTGTAACAACAATAATAATAATCATAATAATAATAATAATAATAATAGTTGTAACAAAAATAAAGCATTAATCATAATAATAATAATTCTAACAATAATAATTGCATGAATAATAATAATATTAACTCTAATAATAATAGTAATATGATGCAGATGATTATAATAATTGCAATATTAAATGCATTATTATAATAATCGTAATATTAAATGCATAATTATAGTAATCGCAATATTACATCATTACATAGAATCGTTTTTTCATTTTTCTGTATTGTTTAAAATATTATTGTTATTAAAATGGCTGTTTTGATGATATAAGTATAATGTTTAACTTATAGTTTACCCATGTAAAGTACAAATTAGTGGGAGATGCCCGATAGTACTGTCATCTTTCCAGGACCTATTATTTTACTACTCTTGCTAAAGAGAAGTATTGTTTTCCTTGCAAAACATGGAAAAATAAAAAGATTTTGAGGATGCTGATCACAAAAAACCATATTTTAGCACTTTGGTTTCAGATAGTTTGGTCGCCTAGTCACCTAATCGAGGTCCTTATTTTATTCAAAAGTTCTCAACAAAATGAAACCAAATTTTGTACAAATTTTGGTTGCTACTCAAAACAATAAACAACAAAACGATCTCTTCTAAATTTTGTTCGAGTCGTGCTCGAGACGGCCTGTTTCCTACATTGCAATATCTTCAAAACCACCCAACCAACTGAAACCAAATTCTGTATACAAAGAACATGTTGTATGCTTGTAAAAGCAATATCTAGATTTATTTTTAAATATTGCGCCGTGTTGTGCGTATTATGCGCATGCGCATTTTACACTACAAAATTACATAGCCGATTTTTCTTCAAAATAGAGCTACCTAACCAACTGAAATTAAACTTCATACAAAATAATACATGATTGTAAAATAATGTAGCGATTTATTTTTTATTTTTGAATATATCTTTTATTGTGTTACACAGAGTGCTGAACACAATTTTGCTTTTAATATAGTACTATAATGAATTTCTCGGAATCCTGTTTGTTCCTTATATATCTGATAGAGCGAATTAAATACATATCAAATATAATTAAATTAATTATTATCAAAAATATTATTCACTTATATTAAAGCATACTTAAGTAATACTTACACACAAATCGAGGCAGAGTTGTCATCGATAGCTACATCACTCATTCCAAGATCCGACAAATTTGTGTAGAATTCTTCCAAGTCAATTTCCCCGTTTCCATAATGCTTCAATATCTCCAGCTCATTGGTTCTAAAGCACGATAAACTTTCAATTAGATCTGAAAGTAAAAAATAAAATATCAGAACCAATTTTGTTAATTAAAATTAGCAAAATCACGTGCTGGTTGAAGTGAAAAACATCGTATGATAAAAATATGAACAAAGGCAGAGATAATTTGAAAAAGGATTAAATCAGTGTGATTGGCTTGTTGTATAGTTGGCAGTAGAGATTTAAAAATCTGATGTGAGCAGCACATGACTTTCCATATATAATTCAATGAATTTACAACTTTAACAGCAAAAAAATATGTTATTCGTATAGTAGATACTTATATTATTTCCAAAGTATAAAATTTTCGGTAATTTGTCGTCATTTTCATTGATTTAGCGTCATTTTTAATCATTCGGTGAGATTTTCGTTAATTTGCCACCGTATGATGAAAATATAATTTACACAATAAAAATGCATTTAGATTGTGAGTCTCGAATGGATTTTACTCACAATCATATTTCAAACCGTCATATTATCATATAGTCATATTCCATGGTTTTTAGTTTTACTTCTATATATTCACAATAAGTATTCGAAAATAAAAATGATGTGCCGTTTTCAGATTTCGTACACAAATTATTAATTTAAATATTCATAAAAGTCTTAAAACATTTTTTCTCAAGTTGGCAACTTCTCACACTTTTCAACTTTCATCTTTCAAAAAAAGAAAAAAAAAATTTTTTTTCAGTTTTTTTTTTGTTTGTTTGTTTTTAAATAGTGTTCATGCCGTGTCATTTCTGGACTTATACATTTTGCTATACGAATCTGTGTAGGAGGTTTTTATTCAAAACTATTCAACCAACTGAAAACAAATTGTCTACGGAAGTACAGCACATAATTTTACAAGAACAATTAATCATGCATAAAGCATTGATTATGAAACACTTTCCAACTAATATGCAATCTTATTTAAACATCTCTAAAATGAGACACATTCAGCGCTGATACTTTGTAATTATCACAGAACTACAGAAATGTATTATATTTGAAATCTTAAAACATCATCGATAATAATGAACTTTATTCAAATGACGTCATTAAAATATAAATCGTCTGGCTCTCTATGTAAAAGCAATGAATATTTCATTCATATCACTTTTATTCCAGACTCCAGGGCTAAATAATTTTGCTTGAAAAATTTTCAGCAATTCTTATACAACTCATCATACAATCACTTGTTTACATTCTGCATTCAATAAAATTAGGCTTCATTGAAGAAATAATCAAAGTGTAATGATCATTTAAACTTAAAAATATTTAATTGCGTTGGCAGAGAAAATAAGCAAAAATAAAGTGGTTTTAAGACGGATGCAACACTAAATATGAATTTAAAAGAACTTTAAAAATCAAGATTTTTTGCACTGAGAAAAGAAATATGGTTGCCATATTTTATTTTCCATTGTGTCACGTGATATCTCCTTATAATATGGGTGGAAGTGTTATTTTAATTTTAATTTAAGAAACTATTGAACATACTTTGCTGAAATTTTTTTATATTTTTATGGGATAACTTCAATATTTCCTGAAATTTTTTAAGCAATTTGTGAATTTTAACTTCGCTTGAAACATGTTTGAAAACTGAGGTCGTATAGGGTTCAATGCATTTCACTTTTTCAACCCGGGTTCAATACAAAAGTAATTGTGTGATATTATTCATTTAAATTCCCATATATCCCACAGATCGTCTCAAAAATTTTATTTTGAGACAGTCTGTGGGATATATGGGAATATATGGTTTTATAATATCTAACGAATAGGAATCGGACATTTTTCACATGCGTGTTCCTACATTTTAACACTCTGTATTTGAAGGATTTTTTTTAACCGACACCCCTTCAAACTACCCACTGCACAGGCCCACTCAATCTGTTCTTACCAATGAACGCAATGCTTGGAGGATATTTTAAAGAATTCTTTAAGAGAATAGTTTCCATCAGAAATCGTATGAGCGATTTCTACATTATAAATAGCAAGACTATGGTAAGTTGTATTGTAAGGTATTTTGCTTAGATTGTGCATTGCATATGGATCTGATGATTACCGGTTCTATGACATCTTTCTGTACAAAAGGATTTTCATTCATGGACTTAGTGTAAGTCATTTTTACGGCAGTTATCTTGCGAATGGACAGACAAGCAGACAAATAGAATGAACAAAGTCATAAACACTTTTCAACTAAGATGGAAAGTGTTGAAAACAACTCCACGATATTTTTGTTTCTATCATGCGCTGCACTAAACAAAACGCTGAAGGGTATTTAGCATTTTATTAAAACATCCAAATTCTTCAACCCAAAATAACCAAATTTTGAACGCTTTTATACTGCTAGATATTAAGTGCCAGTTTTTCATTACACGGAGGATTTCTTGTCGCGGTGAACAGACGCTGCACATCCCATAATTTCAGCAATATGTCCGACATTACAGCAACATGTCCAGTTGTAATTTGAAAAAAATTTCTTGGTAAAGTGTATTTATTTTTGCAAGATCATATTTGTGGAATAAATTTATGCATTTTATTCATTTATATATTTATTTATTCAATCGTCGATTATAATAGCATCTGATCGCCTTTTGGACACCTATTTTATCTCTGAAATAAACTATTTCAACCTATTTGGGTGGTGATGCAATCCTGTGGATCACATTTGAATGTATCATATTGGCATTCGAAAAAGGTTAAAATTTGCACATAAAACAGAATTCCACAAGAAAGGTTTAAAATACCTTCGTAAAAGGTGCCCTTTTCACAAACTGATTGAAGGAGGGGATGTGCTTTAAGGATATACTGACGAAATACAGACTCGGATTCATCACACATACTGGAACGGTTGATGGCACATTCGTAAAATGGTAATCCATAGCTGTAATGAAAAGAAGAAAAAGTCGTTAACATTGTTGTAATCAGTGAGTAAAGAATGGGGAAGATAAGACAGAGGATGCCTTCCAAATAATTTGCGAGCTAGCAATTATTATTTTAATTATATATTGTTGCGAACGTTGTTGTTGTTGTTGAGACCCAGACCGTCCGACCTACCAGAAAGGTGTTGAAACCCAGACCGTCCGACCTACCAGAAAGGTGTAAGGTAACTGTTTGGACGGTCGGGAAATGCCACCCAATTTAGACCGGAACCCAGTGAGGGATACCAGAAAGGTGTAGAAGACCCAGACCGTCCGACTCATCCTGAGGACTTGAGCAACTATTTGGACGGCCGGTACCAGAAAGGTGTAAGGTAACTGTTTGGACCGCTGGGACGTGCCACCCAATTTAGACCGGAACCCAGTGGGGGAGACATCCACAGGGACCTACCCCCCTTCCCTTACCACCAACCTCTCGGAAGGACTTACGGATCCACATGTTTAACGTGATCGTACTCCGCATGAACACGGCGGCAGTGTTGCGAACGTGTAAAATGTTCTCATTTTCGTCTCTTTCAGCTATTTCTCCCTCGCTTTTCTAGACACTACCATATACTCTTCTGAAGCTTCTAGAAATCCCACTTCTGACACCAATTTTTTATGACATAGCCTTTGAAATCGTGGATGTACGCTCAGAACATAATGATCCTAGATTTCTGGATAACTAACACGTTTATTTACAAGCACAGCGTAACCAGGAACAACGCACAGCAAATAGCTCGTTAACTATCTCACAAGATTGCTAAATAACTGTCAGATACAAACTGTCAGGGTACTATCAGGCAACTGTCGGTAGTTAAAATGCCCCACTGTTTTCACAAAATAGCTAATATTATTCTTAAAACATTAACGTATCCAGCAATTCAATGTAGCTGGTACCACGACAACTGCTCTCCCACTAAGCGAAGACTCTTTTTTATACTCTCCGTAGAAACTACCAGAAGGGGCTGGTTTCAATCAGAATAGTCATTGGTTCGAGAAAGTTCTGTAACTTTCGAGAAGTCGCCAAATTAACGATAAATGGGTATATCTGGTAACCCTGTAGCGAATGTTCACATATGGTAAACCTGCATTAACGGAAATCTGAAAAGGTGCTTTCCCTTCTTGTTCTCAAAATATTTTACATGTTCGTAATAATAGTTAAGCGGTCATGTCTGATCGAATAAAAATAATTGCAGCCATTCTTAGGGGAGAATGCGTAAAGTTAAGAAGACGTGCAACATAGCGAGGAAGCTAATTGAGTTGTATTATAGAGAAAACGCATTATAAGGCTACCGCGGTTTATGAGTATCGCGTTATGAAAGGGCTATCGCAAATTTTGCTCCGTGTTATACGGAAACCGCATAATGAGAGTACCACGTAATAGGAGGGTTGACTATATATGATATTTTAACACGTGATACTGTTCATAGCGAGTTATGAATAAAATATGTTCCCCAACATATTTTACATTTATTTGTTTTCATAATCACACAATCATTTAGTCGTTGGGCAATTTGATAACAAATAAAAGTGTAAATTTATGGAGTTAAAGTCATTTACTGTCGTGAAATTAAACGACAAGAAACTTACTCGCAAAACGCATCTAATTCCTCTTTATCTCCTGGTATATGCTGTGGCTCGGTTTTTGTATGGCATTCTTCTGAAGCGGATACAGCACAGTCTGCGCACTCCACGGGACCTTTAAACAAGCAAAAAATGTGGTGCACGATCAATAATAAACTGCGTCATAACGTGAAATACAGCTCTAATAAAATTAAGCAAGCAGATGCTCGTTTCGAAGATTTTCTTCTTCCATGCAAACCCTGGATTTAGAAAATAAAAAATCTGATGTGGGTAACACATGACTTTCCTTATATAATGTAATGAATTTTATACTTTTACAGTAAAAAAATAGGTTTTTCTTATAGTAGATACTAATATTCTTTCCAAGATATTGAATTTTCGACAATTAGTCGTAATTTTCATTGATTTAGCGTCATATTTATCCATTTGGCGAGATTTTCGTTAATTTGGCAACATTTCAAAAAAGTCGCCAAGTTGGCGACATTCCGCCAAATTCGTCGCCAAAATCTCGCCACGCATTATGCACTAAGAAATAAGTTATTCTTACAGCAGATAAATGACTATTGGCGTTCAAATACAAAAGTATTATTCAAAGTATCTTTTTTCATGAATGGAACGAGCTAGATCCACGAGAATGATGTCACTCAATTTATCGCATGGTATTACATATGAAAAGTGAACATGTTTCTCAATAGGAAATATTTTTTTTTATTTTATATGACTTTTTGATAATTTTTTTGAAAAATGTACAATATCACGAGAACGGTTCGTGTTAGCGTTCTAAAATTTATTTTAATCGTTTTCTAATAAAAAATTACATATGAAATGTCTATTTGCGTAACTTTAATAGTGGTTTTGATTTTTTAACGATGTTCTGAACATTCGATTGCGTGTAAAAACAATAGGCTTCCAGTGTTTACGGATTGTGATTTTTGTACCAAATTTGATTCGAATCGGTCCATTCGTTCGTCAGTTATCGTCTCCACAGACTCACTGACACACACACACACACACACACACACACACACACACACATACTTTCACACACACACACATACTTTCACACACACACACACACACAGACATCACTTCAAAAATGTTTGATTCGTGATCAGGGATGCTTGAAACGTGCTCTCCCGGCGAAAACTCGATTTCAAATTTTCGACCCCATCACAATACTTTCCTTATACATTATGTATATAAGGAAAGTAAAAAGAACTCGGTGGATATTATAATGTTAAAAAAAATGGCCGTGTAACAGACGACGATGTTAGTAAAATATGACCTTAGTTCACATTAAATTGGTCATTATACTACCCTGAGCAGGTTTTATTGTGAAGTATGTATATGGTTTCGATAAAAGTGGTTATCTGAATATGAAAACAACTACAAACTTTTGTTTTAATTCAAAGTAGTCTTACGGCCAAGGGAAACCGAAACTACTAAGTTATTTCAAACTAAAATGTTTATTACAGACTGGCATAAAAACAACTGGTTGTAAAACTAAAAAGGCTTGTATGCAAACAGACATTAAATTACACATGTCAAATTAGTGACTGGGTATGAATATTTTTATAAACCCGGGACTTGGTGATCTATGAAAATTGCGGTACTCATAGTAATGTAATACGTATGGACAGTGTGTAAAGAACCTTGCAGCTCCAACCCGGAATCGAACCCTGGATCTCCGACCTGGCTAGCCGACGCTCTACCGTTGAGCTACTGGGACGGAATTGCAAGCTCGAATCGTTAAATTGGACTCTGTATTCTCCACCCTCTAATGTCAGATTAGAGGGGAACTGACTATCTAATTGACCACCACCTGCTCATTTTATCTCAGGTTAGCCTCCTGCTACTACTATTTTTACCCAGGTTAGTATCCTGCGTGGTCGTTATCCTGTCGATTTGAATTCGGCGCTTCATCTCCCAGTGTCCACGGAATCCGTACTAGTCGTACTATTGCCACTTTCAGACCTCCGACATTCCTAATACCAATTTGCTCCGTTATGTTCCAAAAAATTTAATCTTGTATGAAAATAAATCCCATTTTCAAATTTAACAATAGATCCATTAAAATTAAAAATCATTTAAAATTTTTAAATTTAATCATTGATAATAAATTAAATTGGGATCCTCATATTCGATACCTCCAAGAAAAATATCTTAAATTTTATACTGCTTTTGGCCAAAATTCTGGGGAAAATTGGGGTGTCAAAAAATGTTTCTTAAAATGCTGGTATCTATGTGTTGTGGGAAAAGTTTTACTTACGGTTCTACTATATGGGATAAAAAACTAAAAAACATCCAAATTAAAAAACTTCTTTCACTCCAAAGGGTCTCCCTTCTAAAAATCTGCCCAGGCTACCTTACAACATCTAATATCTCCTTATTTTCCCTCACATGTATTCCGCCCATTCATTTTAAAATTTCTACCCTCTATAATTAATTTAAGTTTTGGAAACAAAAAATTGATTATTTTCTTCTCCCTCCCTCCCGTCTCCCTCTGATTTTGATTTCCTTCTTCTTTTCTCTAACTTTCACCCCTCTAAATGATCCGTGAATTTAGTTAACAGAATGGATAAAGTCTCTGCCAATTTAATATATATACTGATGGTTCAAATATTGACAATAACACAGGTTTTTCAGTCTGTATTTTTAAACATGATGGTCTTTAGAGGGTTCTCTCCTATAAACTTGACGACAGGAATGCTGTATTTCAAGGCGAACTTACCGCTATTTCCTTTGTTATTGACAGGGCTTCCTCTGATAATACCCCTGTTAATATTTTTTCCGATAGTCTCTCTTCCATTCAAGCTCTTAACTCAATAAAAAATAAATCTAATTAACTTAATTCCATTAAATCCAAAGCTCTCCTTGCCAAAAACCTTGTCAGTATTTCTTGGGTAAAAGCTCACAATAATATATTTGGAAATGAAATTGCTGATTACCATGCCAAAATTGCTGCTATCTCTGGTTCCCCTCTTACTATTTCCTTTCCTTACTCACTCCTCCCAAAATTTTGTAAATCGTATATCTTTAATCTTTGGCAAAATTATCTAAATGATTATATTTCCACCAGGACTGGTGATCAGACTAGAATCCTTTCTTACCTCCCTATCGTGAATCCTAATTTACAAATTTTTAATAAATACCTCATTTACTTTCTTACTGGTCATTGCCCTTTGTTGATTACCTATACTTTTTCAAAATTAAATCCACCTCTAACTGTATTTGCAAAAAATTCGGTGATGTTGACCATTACATTTTTGATTGTCCTTTTTCTAACAATTTTCATCTGTCTAAACCCTCCCCCTCTAATAAACCAATTTGGTTCTCCAAAGTTTATTCAAATCCCTCTTCAGTAGATAAAATTAAAAACTGTATTCTTGTTGCCATGGAAATTTTTAATAAAGTGACCTAAGCTTATAAGTAGATTCTGCTCTCAAATAATTTTGATCAATGAATCCCTTTATTTCATTCTTATTAATTTATATGACCTTATTATCTTCCCTCCATATTTTTTTTTTAAAAATAAGCTATGTTAACTGTTCTTATTTTCTCGGTTCTTTCTTTTTCTTTTGCCCCTTTTTATTTGTATTTTTAATAATTTTTATTTTCTAAATTTTATTCTAAATCTCTATTTTTGTTTTTCAAGTGCCTAAATTATTTCCTTTTCATATATTTTCTTTTTATATATTTTCTAAATTTTAATTTTAAAATTTTATTATTTTCTTTAATTTTAATCTATTTTTCATTATGTTAATACACCTCACTCTAAATTTTATTTTTCAATGATATTTTTATCTACATTAGAAGTAACACTTTTCCCATTTTTGAAGAATGGACGTACTTGTCAAGTTTAAATATAATGTAAAACTGTACTGCCTATTTAATCATACTATTTTTCATCAATTGTTATCAGCTAGAGTGGATACAAGCTTTTGCGGGCCATTTCGCAAAAAAAGACGGGTTCTTTTATTCCGAATCATACCCAAACCTAATCAGCACCAGCCCCGCCCACAAGTAACTTACCTACCAAATTTTGTGAAATTCGGTCCATTAGTTTTTTAGTTAGAGTGGATACAAAATCTGCACAGACAGACAGACACACAGACAGACACACAGACAGACACACAGACACACAGACACACGTCACGCTAAAAATGGTTTTTTCGTATTCTAGAGGTCTCGAAACGTGTAGATCCGTCGAAAACTCGAGTTGTGATTTTCGGCATGATTCCAATACTTTCCCTATACATTACCATGTATTGCAGGGAAAGTAAAAATTATATAGACCTAACATGTTATTTGGACCAAAAGTGGACAAATTTCTGTTAAATATAGCTATTCAAATGTATTGGGCTTTTTATATTTTGCTTATTTTCTAACTATTGTTATTAATTTTTTAATCATTTTGAAGGAAATTAAAAAAATCAATCAGCTTCTTTATTTCTCCGTATGAATTGATAAAAAATCTAATGTTGGCACCACATGACTTTCCCTACCAACTCAAATTCATTTTCTCTTTCTCTTTTTTATAATTCATTAAGCTGAGTTTTTATAGCATAGAATAACAGATGTGCAACATGTTTGTTGCGCCACCTTTGAAAATACGTCCAATTGCTAAATGAAATCAAAAACTGAGTTAAATGTACAAATTAAGTGGCATTTAAAATAATTATGACTGCTATTTTGTGCCAATAATCTAATTTAAAGAATTATTAAAGAAATAAAGAGAAAATGAATTTGAATCTACAGGGAAAGTCATGTACTGCCCACATCACATTTTTCTTCTTTTTTTTTTCGCGACACGACAAACTTTCTTACATAGTTCTTGTTTTGGTACGAATAACATCTATGGTTTGGGTATATGTTTGAATTCGGAGCAGCACGACAAATGTGAACACTTTGGACTATCTAAGATGTTAAAAGATACTTTCGTTTATCTACGAACTTAATAGATAAAATGGTAAAACTTAAATTACTTGTTCTATTGGATGTATGGTGCTATTTATGAATAGATAAAAATAATAGTAATATTTCTTGTTTTTTCGTTAAAAACAATTATGAAATATCTGATGTGGGCAGCACATGACTTTCCCTGCAGATTTATATCTACAATCTCTTTATTTTAATTAAATTTATTTCTCTTTTAATTCAATTTTCTTTCTCATTCGGTAACCGGACTTATTTTCAAAGGTGGCGTAGAGAAAATACGAAAAACTAAAATATCTTGAGAACGGCTAGACCTAGTGTAATGGGGTTGACCTTATTATTTTCTTCGTTAAAAATTACGTATTAAACAAGCATTTAATGTATATATTTGAGCATACGTAGTTCTTTAGTTTAGATTTTGACAATTTTGGCAGGCCATTTTGCAAAAAAAGGCAGGTTATATTTTTCTGAATCGTACCAAAATCTAATCAGCACCAGGGTGACCCACAAGTGACTCATCTACTGAATTTTGTAAAATTCGGTTCATTAGTTTTTTAGTTAAAGTGAATAGAAACTTTTGCGGGCCTTTTCGCAAAAAAAGGCGGGTTCTTTTATCCCAAATCGTACCCAAAACTAATCAACACCAGACTCGCCCACAAGTGACTTACCTACCAAATTTTGTGAAATTCGGTCCATTAGTTTTTTAATTAGAGTGGATACAGGATCTGCTCAGACAGACAGACAGACACACAGACACACACACACACACAGACGTCACTGTAAAAATGGTTTTTCCGTATTCTAGAGGTCTTGAAACGTGTAGATCCGTCGAAAACTCGAGTTGCGATTTTCGACATGATTCCAATACTTTCCCTATACATTACCATGTATTGCAGGGAAAGTAAAAAGAAGGTTAACATCTTCGAGACTGAGCCGATTTTGATATACTTTCCGTTCATCCTCAGAAGGGCACTCGGTGGATGTTTGACCATACAGATTATACACAAAAGATAACCCCCCTCAACGCAATATATATTCTGTTTCACTTCATGTTCAAAATGTTTCAATAAAATACACTGAAGAAGTGTAAGTGTATTTTCAATGTTATACAAATTAAGTTTTGTAAGTTTACTTTTTATGTTATATAAATTAAGTTTCTTTATCAGATTCGATATTGTCTGTCCACAGAATCCGAGGCCGGATGAATGGGCGAACGGAAAGATTGGTGTCGGACCCCAGGGACCGACACCGTTTCCAAAGTGTTAATATTTTTTTCGAAAATACTAAATTGTTTTTTGCAGTGCGAATATGCCTCTCATTGCTTGCATTTACCACAAATATAAATGTAGGCAGTAAGCAATGAAATGTTCAAGAGAAAATCCAGTTTCTAGATTAATAATTTATTTTACAAAGCTATTATTGTTTCTGAGGTATCGCCATGTTAATTTCTAGAAGACTAAAACATTCCTTTTTCAATATTATAATGATTATATCTCGAAAACTAAAAGTGCTAGCTATGAACTGAAAAAATCAATGTGCATACATTTCAAAGCCATATAAGGATATATATTTGGATTTCAATCAAGTTCTTAGTTTTCAAAATGCAGTTGTTAAAATTTCGATATTTTACTATTTTCAACTACTTTAAAAATGTGTTTCTAATTTATATATTTTAATTTGAGCTGTTTTTGAAATTTCTAGAAAAAACAAGCCCTCTACAATGAAATATATTATTCATGTCAATTCATTTTGTCTCCATCGGATTTGTAGCCACTGCCGACTTTTTTGCATAATTTTTCTAAATATAAATTATCCCCACGATAAATGCAATTGCTGTTACCCTTGCCACCCATACTTTGCAATTTTATAACTCTAAACATATCTATAAACCTGAATGACGAATATCATTCCAAATATGTCTGATACACGCTCAGAAGATTTAAAAGCATGAATTTTCTCTGAAACCTTGAATGCAAACTATTTTTGTAAAAGCAATATATTTTCTAAAAATAATTACTTACTTGCTACATATACAGATATGATAACCACGAAAATCCACATTATGGAAAAAATTATTTCAGGCACAGCTTACAAAATGTGCTGTATGAATGTCACGCTCAAAGTTTTTAATTTTCTGTCAAAACGCGTTGATAATATTTAAAATGTTGGAAAAAGATAAAAAAGGGCAGGCAATAGTTTTTGTTTAATGTGCAATGTCATTGCACTTCCTCATACTGGATGCTGTATATACAGGAAAGTGGGGGTAAGACAAAAAGAATAGAACGGGTATTTGAATTTTCACTATTGGTTTTCCTCATCCAAGTAATGTTCACAAATACCAACATGAACAAAGGCAGAGCTTAATTTCAAAAGGGTTTAAATCAGTATGATTAGCTTGTTGTATAATTCACAGTACAGATTTAAAAATAAGATGTCGGCAGCATATGACTTTCCTTATATAATGCAATGAATTTACTACTTTTACAGTTAAAAAAATGTTCTTATAGTAGATACTTTTTTTCTTTCCAAGATATTGAATTTTCGTCAATGAGTCGTCATTTTCATTAATTTAGCGTCATTTTTATCCATTTGGCGAGTTTTTCGTTAATTTAGCAACACTTAAAAAAGTCGCCAAGTGGGCGACATTCCACCAAATTCTTCGCCAAAATCCCGCCAAGCGTTATGGACGTAGAAATATGTTATTCTTAAGCAAATAAATGACTATTGGCCTTCAAATACAAAAGTATTACTCAAAGTATATTTTTCATGAATGGAACGAGCTAGATCCACGAGAATGATATCACAAAACTTTATCGCATGGTATTACATATGAAAAATGAACATGTTTCTCAATAGGAATTATTTTTTTTTATTTTATATGATTTTTTGATAATTTTTTTGAAAAATGTTCAATGTCTCGAGAACGGTTCATGTTAGCGTTCTAAAATTTATCTCAATCGTTTTCTAATGAAAATTTACATATGAAATATCTATTTGCGTAACATTATTAGAGGTTTTGATTTTTTGACGATTTTTTCAAAATTTCACTCGAAAATTTACGAAAGTTCTGAACATTCGATTGCTTATAAAAACAATAGGCTTCCAGTGTTTACGGATTGTGTGTGTGTGTGTGAGAGAGAGAGAGAGAGAGAGGGAGAGAGAGAGAGAGGGGAGAGAGAGACTAGTTGTTCTTGAGATAGTTAAGTAGTAATCTTGAGTAGTATTATATAAGCTCTATTTTTTTTTCCAATCCTGAGAAATTAATTGTGGTGATAGAAGAAACACTTACTTGGTGTTTATTTTTTTTTATAAATATAATTCTATTTTGTGGATTAAATTAGTAATCACATTTGGAGTGGTCATTAATCGTAACATCCTTACATTTATATCGTAGGCGCATTAACCCACCATTACACCTTTGTACGAGGTCCCTAAAAAAACCGTCCTTTAAAAAACACTACACATCAAAATCCACAATTTTAACTTTTAAAATAAATATTTTTTATTCAAACCTACTATTGTTATGCATAAAATTACATTAATTTTAAAAAACGCTTAAGGAGGAGGAAAGCACCGTGTGAGACCAGGTCGTTTGAATTTCATTCCAAAGATTAATAGACTTAATATATACGAAGACTGCACATACCCCTGAATTTTGGGTCTGTTGCTCAGCATGACTGGAATTCTTGCCGCTTCTTTTTCTGACATTTTGAGTCATCGTTTCCTTTCTCTATGACATTTTAATATTTAAAATAAGGGCTCACTACATTGCTTGAAAGCACGACTCTCTGAACTTTTGCATTATCATTCTGTATAATCACGACTCTCTCTCATCGCTTTTGGATAATCATTCTACTTATGAACCACACTGCTTGAATTGCCATTCCAATCTTATATATTTATTGACTTTTTCCCCTTGTGGCCAGCCACATCATTTGGCCTGAGGTCCAGATACGCCCTCCTTGCTCTCATTGGAAGCTTCTCAGTGCGATGTCGCACCTTAGCATGGCTTCTTGAGTCTCGACTGAAGCTTGATTTAAGTCTTAACCCTAGGAGATCTTTGCCCCAACCACACCTGCAATTTGTGTAACGCGAATTTAATGAGGATATGAATTTATTACTTTCCGGGTTATGACATCTTTAGCAAACTCCCCTTTTCTCCGATGTTTATGGTTACTTCATATTAGTTTTCCCCGATGCTTTATCCAATCCTGAGAAATCTATGTTTCAAAGAAAAAAATTTAGTCAGAAATAGGAAAGAAACCAGAAGGTAACAATGTTTAATGATCCATCCTACCTCTTTCGATATATGATATAGAATCTATATCAGTTATCAACTGTCATCTATCCGTAACCAAACCTGAGAATTAAATGTTTAAATTAAAATTAAAATTTTGAACCGAAAATGAAAAATAAAACAGGCTATTGAAATCCTTAGTGAACTCCTTTCGCCTCCGGAATTACATGCTGCATCCGAATCAGTTATTATCTAAGCTCTTTCTATAACCGAACTTAAAAAATCTGATGTGAGCAGCAGATGAATTTCCCTGCAGACTCAAATTCATTATCTTTTTTATGTCATTAATAATTCATTAAATTGAGTTTAATTGCACAAAATAACAAGCATAATTAGTGAAATGACTCTAAATTTCCACTTTTAATTCAGCTTTCGTTTTCATCTGGTAGCTGGACTTATTCTCCAAATCGGCACTGCAATATTGTGAAAAAACTAAAATTTCTTGCCAGTGGCTAGCTAGTCCTAGAGTTATGGAGTTGATTTTATTCTTTCATCGTCAAAAATTAAATGCAAACTAATCTTGTAAATTACATGTAAATTACTTAAATTACATGTAAATTACATGTAAATTACATGTAAATTACATGTAAATCTTATAAGTTACATGTAAATTACATGTAAACTAAGTACTTAATTGATGATTTCAACATACGTAGTCTTTTATTTCAGATTTTTCAGTCTTTAATTTGCAGGCCCTTTCGAAAAAAAAAATCTGATGTGGGCAGCACATGACTTTCCCTGCAGACTTACATTCATGTTCTATTTATTTAAGTTGAATTTAATTAATTTTTAATTCAATTTTCGTTCTCATTTGAAAACTGGACTTATTTTCAAAAATGGTGTAGGAAAAATACGAAAAACTAAAATATCTCGAGAACGGCTAGTCCTAGTGTAATGGGGTTGGTCTTATTCTTTTCTTCGCTAAAAATTACGTATTAAACAAGCATTTAATGGCTATATTTCAGCATACGTAGTTCTTAAGTTTAGATTTTGATGATTTTTTCTGGCCATTTTGCAAAAAAAAGCAGGTTATTTTTTTTCGAATTATACCAAAATCTAGTCAGCACCAGGGTGGCCTACAAGCGACTTATCTACCAAATTTTGTGAAATTCGGTCCATTAGTTTTTCAGTTAGAGTGGATAAAAGCTTTTGCGGGCCATTTCGCAAAAAAAGGCAGGTTCTTTTAACCCGAGTCATACCCAAAACTAATCAGCACCAGATTCGTGCACAAGTGACTTACCAACCAAATTTTATGAAATTCGGTCAATTAGTTTTTTAGTTAGAGAGGATACAAAATCTGCACAGACAGACAGACAGACACACATACAGACACACAGACACACACACAGACGTCACGCTAAAAATAGTTTTTTCGTATTCTAGAAGTCTCGAAACGTGTAGATCCGTCGAAAACTCGAGTTGCGATTTTCGACATGATTCCAATACTTTCCCTATACATTACCATGTATTGCAGGGAAAGTAAAAACGGGTTCTTTTATCATGAATCGTACCAAATTTTAATCAGCACCAGGGTCACCCACAAGTCACTTATCTACCAAATTTTATAAAATCTGGTTTATTATTTTTCCAGTTATAGTGGATACAAATTCCGCAGAGACAGACACTACACAAGTAATGCACAGACAGACAGACAGACAGACATACAGACACACACACACACGGACGTGAATCTGAAAATAGTTTTTTGTGTTCTAGAGGGCCCAAAATGTGTAGATCCGTCTGAAACCCGAGTTGAGATTTTCGGCAAAAGTTTATTTGAAATTTTCTATTTTTTTTAACATCGCAGCACAGGATAAAATTTGGCATAATCATGCATGAAAAGCGTTATTTATGGCTCAATAATCACAAGACTTAATAGTTTCAATCATAGTTATGAAAAAAGCAGTGATACGATTTTTGTTTTCGTAACGTCATTCCCTCCCTCGGGAGTGGGAAGCAAGTAATCCCCCGGGGGGGGTACATTACCAAATATAGTATCAATTGAAAGATTGAAGGGATTTAAAATGAAGCTTATAATTATGATCATTTGTGCCAACAATACAGATTTTTCAAAAAATTTCTTGCCAAAAAAATTGTAAAAAAAAATCACAAACTACTTAAAATTTACTTTAAGCTCTCATTTCTCCATCTGTCCGTCTCTGTAACGTTTGGCGACAAATTTAGCCGGATATCGCCAACTTGGCGACCTTTTAAAAGGTTGCGAATTTAACGAAAATGTCGTCAAATGGATAAAAATGACGCCAAATATGCCGCTAAATTGATAAAAATGATTCCCAAATCAGTTAAATTAAATGTGTTTTTTTAGAAGTTAGTACTGTAATGATGTTTCGGTAGCTTTTGTCTGTCAATCCAATCGTCCCACTTGGCTACAAATTTGACGACTTTTTTTAAATGTCCACACATGAAACAAAATATTGACAAATAAATGGAAATGTCTCCAAATTTATAAAATAACCCAAACTTGATGAAAATGACGCATAATTGATGAAAATTCAATATTTTGCAAAATTATGTTCAATTTCATTGATAATCAAAGTTGCTTTGTGGGAATTTTTAACTTAATTTCCTAATAACACATTTCTCTGTCCCTCCGTAAATGATGCTTGAGGAAAAATTTGGCAGGATATCAACAACTAGGCGACATTTTTTTTTTTAAATGTTGCCAAATTGACAAAAATTTCGCCAAATCGATAAACATATCGCGAAATTGTTAAGCATGACTCTAATTCAATAAAATTGTTTTATTAGGAAATAGTATTGTAATGATGTATCGGTATCATATGTTGACGGCCTAACCGTTAATGTTGCAAATTCGGTGTAATTTAAGAAATGTGTTCAGTTCATGTGTAATATTTTGAGATAAAATCAAATTTAGCTGAATAAAAAACATATGTGCGTTTGTTATGAAAGTCACTTGTTGCCCACGTCAAACTTTTTTTTTACTTTTTAACACTTCGCAACATAGTCGGAAAATGTTTATGACTCTGTTCGTTCTGTCTGCCTGTCCGTTCGCACGCTAAATGCCGTAAACATGGCTTTATCAAAATGAAATTTTAGTATGTTGTTGAGACGGTCTGTGGGACATACGGGAATGCAAATTAATAATATCACTCAACTTACTTTTGGATTAAACCCGGGTTGAAAAAATGAAATACATTGAACCTTGTGTTATTTAATTATTCAAGCATTTCTAAGCAAAGTTGAAATTCACAAATTGCTTCAAAATTCCAAAAAATAATTAAATTATCCCATAAAATATAATTTCAGCAAAACATGTTTGGTAGTTTTTTAAGTAAAATTAAAATAATAATTACATCCAAATAATGTGCAAAAGATCACGTGACCCACTTCAAAATAAAATATGGCATCCACCTTTTTTTCCAGTGTAAAAATTGCGATTTATAAAGTTCTTTTACATTTATATTTAGTGTTACATCCGTCCTAAAATCGCTTTATTGTTGAGTATTTTCTGTGCATCTATATTCTGCGCAAACGCATTTACAATATTTTTGAGTTTAAATGATCATCAAACTTTGATTATTTCTACAACGAAACCTAATTTTAATGTATGCAGAATATAAACAAGTGATTGCAACATGAGTTGTACAAGAATTGCCGAATTTTTTTCACACAGTCGTCTGGAGTCTGGAATAAAAGTGTATGAATGAAATATTCACTACTTTTACATACAGAGCCAGACGATTAGTATTTCGATGATTTCATTTGAATAAAGTTTATTTTTTTCGATGAAGTTTTAAGTTTTCAAATATAATAAACTATTGTAGTGCTGTGATAATTTAAAATATATCAGCACTGAATGCAGCACATTTTAGAGATGTTTAAATAAAATTGCAGTTGGAAAGTGTTTCGTAATCAATGCTTTATGCATAAATGATCGTTTTTGTTGTTTTTTGTCATCATTGAGAGTTTATTGTGCGAAGTTTAAAACATTTATTTATGATTTGAAGACTTGGCAAAGTTAAAAACGTCTCTCGGTAGTCAAAATTTCAAATAATACTTTAACTCTTTCGTACTATAAAAAAATCTGATGTGGGCAACACATGACTTTCCTTATATAATGTAATTAATTTACTACTTTTACAGTAAAAAAAAGTAGGTTTTTCTTATAGTAGATACTAATATTCTTTCCAAGATATTAAATTTTCGTCATTTTTATCCATTTGGCGAGATTTACGTTAATTTGGCAACATTTCAAAAAGTCGCCAAGTTGGCGACATTCCGCCAAATTCGTCGCCAAAATATCGCCAAGCGTTATGCACTAAGAAATAAGTTATTCTTACAGCAGATAAATGACTATTGGCGTTCAAACACAAAAGTATTACTAAAAGTATATTTTTTCATGAATGGAATGAGCTAGTTCCACGAGAATGATGTAACCCAATTTATCGCATGGTATTACATATGAAAAGTGAACATGTTTCTCAATAGGAATTTTTTTTAATATGACTTTTTGATAAGTTTTTTTAAAAAATGAACAATATCTCGAGAACGGTTCATTTTAGCGTTCTAAAATTTATGTCAATCGCTTTCTAATGAAAAATTACATAAGAAATGTCTATTTGCATAACTTTATTAGTGGTTTTGATTTTTTGACGCTTTTTTCAAAATTTCATTCGAAAATTTAGGGGGGGGGGTTCTTAACATTCGATTGCATATAAAAGCAATAGGCTTCCAGTGTTTAAGGATTGTGAATTTTGTACCAAATTTGGTTCGAATCGGTCCATTCGTTCGTCAGTTATCGTCTCCACAGACTCACTGACACACACACACACACACACACACACACACACACACACACACACACACATACACACACAGACACACACACACACACACATACACACACACAGACATCACTTCAAAAATGTTTGATTCGTGATCAGGGATGCTTGAAACGTGCTCTCCCGTCGAAAACTCGAATTCGAATTTTCGACCCCGTCACAATACTTTCCTTATACATTATGTATATAAGGAAAGTAATATTGTATAAAGAAAATATTGTTTTTACGAAATTTTTCGATTTCAGGATTTTGATGCCAATATATATTTTAGGACCTCCTGAGGATGTTTTAACTATTTTTAGAGTGTCCGGGGGGAAGGGAAACTGGGGAAATAAACTGGGAGTGGATAGGAATTTTTGGGATTTTTTTTTAAAATGTGAGCGAAAACTTATTCAAAATGTTGTATTTCCTTAACATGACAACACAGTATAATAAAAGGTGTCATCATCATACATAAAGGAAGTTATTTATGGATCAATGGTTACTAAACTAAATAGTTTTAGTCACTGTCATAAATAATCTGGTGTGGGCAGCACATGACTTTCCCTGCAGACTTGTATCCACGTTCTCTTTATTTTAATTAAATTTAATTCACTTTTAATTCAATTCTCGGTCTCGGTAACTGGACTTATTTTCAAAAGTGGCTTAGAAAAAATACGAAAAAACTAAAATATCCCGAGAACGGCTAGTCCTGGTTTAATGGGATTGGCCTTATTCTCTTCTGCGTTAAACATTACGTATAATACAACCATTCAATGAATATATTTGACCATACGTAGTTTTTATTTTAGATGTTGACGACTTTTGCGAGCCATTTTGGAAAAAAAGGCAGGTTATTTTTTTCCGAATCGTACCAAAATCTAATCAGCACCAGGGTGACCCACAAGCGACTTATCTGTCGAATTTTGTGAAATTCAGTCTATTAGTTTTTCAGCTAGAATGGATACAGGTTTTTGCGGGCCATTTTGCAATAAAAAGGCGGGTTCTTTTACCCCGAATCATACCCAAAACTTATCAGCACCAGATTCGCTCACAAGGGATTTACCTACCAAATTTTGTGAAATTCGGTCAATTAGCTGTTTAGTTGGAATGGATACATTCATTATTCACACAGACACACACACAAACGTCACCCTAAAAATAGTATTTTCGTATTCTAGAGGTCTCAAAACACATAGATCCATCGAAAACTCGAGTTGCGATTTTCGGCATGATTCCAATACTTTCCCTATACATTACCATGTATTGCAAGGAAAGTAATAGTTTTAATCACTATAATACAAAAATAGCCACAATACAATTTTTGTGTTTGTGACGCAATTATCTTCCCCATCGTTGAGAGGGGGGGGGGTTGCCCGGGAGATATATTGTCAACATTTATATCAATCAAGATACGTTTTCAAGCTCTTTAAAATCAGCTCTTTAAATTCTTAGAGTATCATGCTATACTTTTGATCATTTGTGCCAACAATACAGATTTTTCTTGTAAAAATCCAAACCATAGATGCTATTCACATTAAAACCCCATTTATTATATAATATTTCCCCTATACTTTAACATGTTCAGTAGAGGAAGTAATATAGTCATTTAAACACATCCAACACGAAAGTTCCACTCTCTGTGAATCGCTTCAAGAGCAATTAGTCAGAACTTTAAACCGGTTCAAGAACAAAGAATTTCAGAGCAATTAGTCAGAAGTCAGAATTTCGAATCAAATTGGAGGAAATGCCGAATCAATTAAGATAAAATTAATGGCCACAGGGGGAACATGCACTGATACCGCAGTTAAAGAAATAACTTTTGTTAATGAGTACTGTAAATTATGGTTCAGTATTAATTGGATATATTTTACAGTGATAATTGCTAGATTAGATAAGGACGTGCTGAATGAATTTTAATTAAAAATAGCGTCCAGTAAAACTCTATTAACATTATAATCGTTATCAATACGAATAAAAATATTATAATTTAAAATTAATATATATTTCTTTTCCAATATTGCCTTTGGAATACAGGCTTAATGTATGAGGCTCTTGATATAAAAAGGTCAAAAGCAAGGGGAAATCTCGATGAAATATTATGCTGATATATAAATTTGGGGGGTTGAAATTAGCAAATAAAATCTGATATGGGCGGCACATGACCGCAGCGTATTTCTACAGAACTAAATTCGTTTTATATTTCTCTCGTACTTATTACTTTCCTTATATACAGGAAGGTATAAGGAAGGTATTGTGATGGGGTAGAAAATTCGAATTCGAGTTTTCGACTGGAGAGCACGTTTCAAGCATCCCTGATCACGAATCAAACATTTTTGGGGTGATGTCTGTGTGTGTGTGTGAAAGTATGTGTGTGTGTGTGTGTGTCAATGAGTCTGTGGAGACGATAACTGACGAACGAATGGACCGATTCGAACGAAATTTGGTACAAAAATTACAATCCGTGAATACTGGAATCCTATTGTTTTTATACGCAATCGAATGTTCTGTACCCCCCTAAATTTTCGAGTGAAATTTTGAAAAAATCATCAAAAATTCAAAACTTCTAATAAAGTTACGCAAATAGACATTCCTTATGTAATTTTTTATTAGAAAACGATTAACAAAAGTTTTAGAACACTAGCATGAACCGTTCTCGAGATATTGCACATTTTTCAAAAAGATTATCAAAAAATTATATAAAATAAAAAAATTATATTTCCTATTGAGAAACATATTCACTTTTCATATGGAATATCATGCGATAAATTTAGTGACATCATTCTCGTGGATCCTAGTTCATTCCATTCACGAAAAAAGATACTTTGAGTAATACTTTTGCATTTGAACGCCAATAATCATGTATCTGCTATAAGAACTAATTATTTATCCGTCCATAACGCTTGGCGAGATTTTGGCGACGAACTTGGGGACTTTTTAAATGTTACTAAATCAAAGAAAATCTCGCCAAATGGATAAAAATAACTCTAAATCAATGAAAATGACGACTATTTGACGAAAATTTAATATCTTGAAAAAAAAAATATAAATATCTATTATAAGAATAACCTATTTTGTTTTTACTGTAAAAGTAGAAAATACATTGCATTATATAAGGAATGTCATGTGCTGTCCATATATGACAGATTTTTTAAATTGCATTTAATTGCACAAAATAACTCGCATAATTAATGGTAACGACACTTTGCGATTTAAATTCAATTTCCTTTTTCATTAATGAACTAGACGTATTTTCAAATTCGGAGTGGCAAAAATGCGAATATCTCGAGAACAGCCTGACCTAGAATACTAAGGTTAGTCTAATATTTTCCATTGTCAGAAATTACGTATAAAACAAGCGTTTAATTGTTATATTTAAGTTTTCAAAATCTTTTATTTTAGATTTTGACAATTTTTGCGAGCCATTTCGCAAAAAGATCCGGTTATTTTTTTCCCGAATCGTACTAAGATCTAATCAGCAGCATGATAAGCCATAAGTGACTTACCTATAATATTTTATGAAATTTGGTGTATTAGTTTCTGAGTTAGAGCGGATACATACATTGCACAGATACACAGTCACAGATACTTAGTCACAGATACACAGTCACACACAGTCACACAGAGACACACAGACTGACACACACGGATATACACATAGAGACGCACAGACTTCACGCTAAAATAGTTTTCTCGTTCGCTAGAGATCTCAAAATGTGTAGATCCGTTGAAAACTCGAGTTGCAATTTTCGACACGATTCCAATACTCTCCCTATACAATACCATAAATTGTACGGAAAGTAAAATGTTTCAGTTTTCTAATTTTTAGCACATTTTAAAATAAATGTTTGTGTGGATCTTTAAATCTTGTTAGGGCATTTTCCCTATACCGTTGGTAATATAAAGGGTGTCCAGTGTTATCGGTGCCCAATGGCTATGTCATCAACCGTTAGTCACAGAGATATACTTCCAATTGCAAATATGTTTTAAATTTTAAAATCTATTATCTCAGAAACAGTTTAAATCAATAAATGCATTTCTGAAAGAAATACGAAATATAAAATTTTATACAATCCCCCGGGCCTACCAATTATATTTAGGAACATCACGCTCATACAATTTTATGCAAAATAAAAAAAAAATCATCATTTTGCGACCAAAATTGACCGATTTATAGCTGTTTAAAGTTGGAGCATTTTTGTGCTGAGAAATGGCCAATACGGTCCATGATTGGTTGGTTGCCTGAAACGGGGCATTTTTATGCGTGGAAAAGCGACTTGTTGTTGTTTCTAATCCCCGTGGTGGAGGAAAGCCTTACACAAAGTCCACAGACCCCTGGTCCCATGGCGAAGGGTAATGTGCAGCTTCACTTTATTGAGGCTCCCCAAGAGCAGAAGACTGACTAAACCTCGACATCACAACATCCATGCCCACTGGCGGGATTCGAACCCACAACCCGGCAATCGAGCGATGAGACGGAAACGCATGTCCCTGACCGCTCGACCACCGCATCGGCGGAAAAGTGACTTAAGTCATATTAATGCTTCATAACTCGCTGAATTTTGGTCGTAAAAGGAAGATTTTTTTTTTATTTTGCATGAAATCGTATGAGGATGATTTTCCTAAATATAATTGGTAAGACCGGGGGACTGTATAAAAATTTATATTTCGTATTTTTTTTCAGAAATGTATTTATTGATTTAAACTGTTTCTAGATAATAGATTTTAAAATTTTTAACATTTTTGCAATTCGACGTGTATCTTTGTGATTAACGGTTGAGAAAATAGCCATTGGGCACCGATAGCACTGGACACCCTGTATAGTGAAAGCATTGGAATCGTGTCAAAAACCGCAACTCGATTTTTGACGGGATCTACACGCCTCGATCTCATTAGAACTCGAAAAATCTATTTTTAGAGTGACCTCTGGGATTGTGTCTGTCTGTACGTCGTTGTGTCTGTCTTGTCTGTGCAACATATGTATCCACTCTAGCAGAAAAATGAACCAATGAAATATCACAAAATTTGGTTGAAAAGTCACTGATGGGTTACCCTGGTGGTGAAAAGATTTTGGTCTGATTCAGAAAAAAAAGAAATTGCCATTTTCTGAGAGAACGATCTCAAAAATCGTCAACATTTGAAAAAAAAAATGGCATATTTCTAGGTCTAACAATTCTAGCGATATTTCAGTCTTTTCACATTTTTTTCCGCGTCGCCTTTGAAAATACGCCCAGTTGCCGAATGAAAATCAAAATTGAATTAAAACTTCAAATCTGTCTCAGTTTAATTTTGTTATTTTTTATTAACACTTTACAAGGTAATTGAAAAGTGTTTATGACTTCATTTTTGTTGATGAAATTTTAAGTTTCCAAATATAATACATTTATAGAGTATTGGGATAATTTTAAAATTATTACAGCTGAATATGTCGCATTTTAGAGATGTTTAAATAAAACTGCATTGCAGTTATAAGGTGGTTCATAATAATTGCTTTATGCATGATTGATTTTTCTTGTTTAAAATCATACCAAACTCAAATCAACTTTAGGGTAACCTACACGAGTAGCCTCCTACCAAATTTTGTAAAATTTCGTAAAATAGTTTTGAGTTAGAGTGAAAACACACACACACATAGATATCACTCTGAAAATATGTTTTTCCTGTTTTAGACAGAGTGATGGAAAAGTGCAGATTCTTCGAAAACTCGAGTTCCAATTTTCAGCACGACCCGAAAATTTTTTCTATAAAGTACAGTGTATTGCACTTGTAGAGAAAGTAATCTATTCGATAATATGTATTAAAATTTCACCGGTAATTCACTTGTAGTATACCCTGGTTTCTTTTAAGACTTTCCAACATAGTAGAAAAGTGTTTATGACTTTGTCCATTCTGTCTGTCTGTCTGGCCGTTCGCACGATAACTGTCGTAAAAATGATTATATCAAAATGACATTTCAGTATGTTGATGATAAGGTCCGGGGGACATACGGCAATATAAATGAATAATATCACCCAATTAGTTTCGGATTAAACCCAGGTTGAAAAAATAAAATACACTGTACCCTATAGGACCTCATTTTTTAAACATTTTTAAGCGAAGTTTAAATTCACAAATTGCTTTCGAATACTTTAAGAAATACTTAAATTATCCAGTAAAATATATAAAAAAAAATTGAGCAAAATAGGTTCAATACATTTTAAATGAAAATTTAAATAATAATTACGCCCATATTATCTGAAGAGATCACTTGACCCACTTCAAAATAAAAAAATCTGATGTGGGCAGTACATGACTTTCCTTATATAATGCAAAGACTTTACTACTTTTACAGCAAAAAATAGCTTACTCTTAAAGTAGATACTTATATTCTTTTCAAGATATTGAATTTTCGTCAATCAGTCGTCATTTTCATTGATTTAGCATCATTTTTTACCATTTGGCGATATTTTCGTTAATTTGGCAAACATTTGAAAAAGTCGCCAAGTTGGCGAGAGTCCGTCAAACTCGTCGCCAAAATCTCGATAAGCGTTATGGAAGGAGAAAAAAGTTATTCTTATAGCAGATAAATGACTATTGGCGTTCAAATACAAAAGTATTACTCAAAGCATCGCTTCTCATGAATGGAATGAGCTAGATCCACGAAAATGATGTCATCAAATTTATAGCATGATATTACATATGAAAAGTGAACTTGTTTCTCAACTGTTAATGTATTTTTTTTTTAATTTATGGGAGTTTTTGATACATTCATTTCAACAATGTGCAATATCTCGAGAACGGTTCATTCCAGCGTTCTAAAGTTTATGTCAATCGTTTTCTAAGGAAACATTACATAAGATATCCTTATTTTCGTAACTATATTAAAGGTTTTGATTTTTTGATGATATTTTTCAAACATTCACCCGAAAATTTAGGGGGGGGGTTCTAAACATTCGATTGCGTTTAAAAACAACAGGCTTCAAGTATTCACGGATAGTGATTTTTGTATCAAATTTCATTCGAATCGCTTCATCGTTCGTGAGATATCGTTTCCACAGTCTCACTGACACACACACACACACACAGACAGACAGACCTCATCTCAAAAATGTTTTATTCTTGATCAGGGATGCTTGAAACGTCCTTAAACCACGTTATTTTTGCGTATTTTCTGTGCATCAATATTCTTCGCCAATGCAATTACAATATTTTTGAGTTTAAAATGATCATCAAACTTTGATTATTTCTACAAAGAAGCCCAATTTTAATGGTTGCCGAATGTAAACAAGTGATTGTAAGATGAGTTGTATAAGAATTGCTGAATTTTTTTCACTCAAAATGATTGAGCTCTGGAGTCTGGAATAAAAGTGATATAAATGAAATATTCATTAATTTTACATAGAGAGCCAGACGATTTATATTTCGATGACGTCATTTGAATAAAGTACATTTTTTTGCATGAAGTTTAAATTTTTAAATATAGTAAAGGAGTCTAGTACTGTGATAATTTAAAATATATCAGCGCTGAATGTTTCGCATTTAAGAGATGTTTAAATGAAATAGCATTTCAGTTGGAAAGTATTTCATAATCAATGTTTTATTCGTAACTGATCTTCCTTGTTTTTAACACTTTACAACAAAGTTGAAAAGTGTTTATGACTTTGTTCATTCTGTCTGTCTGTCTGCCCGTTAGCACGATAACTGCCGTAAAAATGACTTAATCAAAATGAAATTTTAGTATGTTGTTCAGACGGTCTGTAGGATCTATAGGAATATAAATGAATAATATCATCCAATTAGTTTTGGATTGAACCCGGGTTGAAAAAATGAAATACATTGAGCCCTATGGGACCTAATTTTTCAAACATTTTTTAAGCGGATTTAAAATTCACAAATTGCTTCGAAATTTTTAGGTAATATTCAAATTGTTCCATAAAATATATAAAAAAAAATTCAGCGAAATATAATCAGTAGTTTTTTAAATAAAAATTAAAATAATAATAACACCTCTTATATGAAACGATCACGTGACCATGATACGAAAGTATCACGTGATCCACTTCAAAATGATATATGGCATCTATCTTGTCTCAAAATCGTGATTTTTAAAGTTCTTTTTATTTCATATTGAGTGTTGTATCCGTCCTAAAACCACTTTATTTTGGTTCAAATTCTGTGCATCTACATACTAAATCAACGCAATTACAATATATATGATTTTAAATGCTCATCCAAATTTGATTATTTCTACAGCGAAGCCTATTTTTCACTTATGTAAAATGTAAACAGTAAAATATGTAGGATGAGTTGTATAAGAATTGCTGTAACTTTTTAACGCAAAAGAATTTAGCTCATGGAGTCTGCATAGCTGATAAGAAAGAAATATTCATTGACTTTACCGAGAGAAGGACGATTTTTTGCGATGAAGTTTTAAGCATAGAGTTAAATTACTTGTAGCTCCATGGTCTTAATTTTTAAATAAAATAAATTATTATAGTATTGTGATGAATGACATGAATGGGAAATTATTTATGAATGAAATGCTGCTTTTTTAGAGAGAGCCAGGCGTGTTATTTTTTCTATGACGTCATTTGAATGAATTTCAGTTGTTTTCGATGAAGTTTTCAAATATAATAAATTATCGTAGCATTATGATAATTCTAAAATTATTACCGAGGAATGTATCACATTTTAGAGATGTTTAAACCAGGCAATTTATATTTCAATGCCGTCATTTGAATGAAGTTCATTTTTTTCGATGAAGGTTTAAGATTTCAAATATAATAAATCAATGTAGTATTGTGAAAAGTTTTAAAATATTACCGAGGAATATATTGCATTTTAGTCATGTTTAAATAAAATTGCATTGCTGTTGGAAAATGTTTCATTATCAATGCTTTAAGCATGACTGATCTTTCTTGTTTCTTCTTCTTTTTGGCAGAACGGTCTGGATAACCATCTGAACCTGAAATGAAAAGCTAAGTATGCTTAAAAGTATTCATTATTTGAAAACGATACTTAAAGGCGATCATTGATATTATTTTAGGAAAAGGATTGTGTGATCTGAGCAGCAAATTGGTTAACCTTGACAACGAATTTGGTAAAATTTTGCCAACTTGGCGACTTCTGGAAACTTCTGTAATTTTGTACTGTTTTTTAATAATTTTGATATTGTGATGATTTGTTCGTGATTCTTTCTACATTTTTTATTGAAGAAGGTGATGGGATGATAAAAGTATAAGTTCTTGTGAATGCGTCAAAGTCTTAAGAATTTAATCTTATGTTTACTTTCCTTATATACAATAATGAATAAGGAAAGTTTTGCGACGGGGTCAAAAATTCGAATTCGAGTTTTCGACGGGAGAGCACATTTCAAGCATCCCAGATCACGAATCGAACATTTTTTAAGTGATGTCTGTGTGTGTGTGAGTCTGTGGAAAAGATAACTGACAAACAAATGAACCGATTCGAAGAATTTGGTACAAAAATTACAATCCATAAACACTGGAAGCCTATTGTTTTTATGCGCAATCGAATGTCCAGAACCCCCCTAAATTCTCGAGTGAAATTTTGAAAAAATCGTCAAAAAATCAAAACCTCTAATAAAGTTAAGCAAAGAGACATAATTTGTCATTAGAAAACGATTGACATAAATTTTAAAAATGCGAACATGAACCGTTCTCGAGATATAGCATGTTTTAAAAAAATTATCAAAAAATCATATAAAAAAAAATTATTTCCTATTGAGAAACATGTTCACTTTTCATATAATACCATGCGATAAATTGGGTGACATCATTCTCGTGGATCTAGCTCGTTCCATTCTTGCAAAAAGGTACTTTGAGTAATACTTGTGTATTTGAACGCTAATAGTCATTTATCTGCTGTCAGAATAACTTATGTCTCCGTCCATAACGCTTGGAGATATTTGGGCGACGAATTTGGCGGAATGTCGCCAACATGGCGATATTTTTAATTTTTGCCAAATTAACAAAAATCTCGCCAAATGGATAAAAATGACACTAAATCAATGAAAATGACGACTAATTGAAGAAAATTCAATATCTTTGAAAGGATATAAGAATAACATTTTTAACACTTTACAACAAAGTTGAAAAGTGTTTATGACTTTGTTCATTCTGTCTGTCTGTCTGTCTGTCTGTCTGTCTGTCTGTCCGTTAGCACGATAACTGCCGTAAAAATGAGTTTATCAAAATGAAATTTTAGTATGTTGTTCAGACGGTCTGTAGGACCTATGGGAATATAAATAAATAATATCACCCAATTAGTTTTTTATTGAACCCGGGTTGAAAAAATGAAATACATTGAACCCTATGGGACCTAATTTTTCAAACATTTTTTAAGTAAATTTCAAATTCACGAATTGCTTCGAAATGTTTAGGAAATATTCACATTATCCCATAGAATATATAAAAAAAAATTCAGTAAAATATGTTAAGTAGTTTTTTAATTAAAAAAATTATTTAATATAGGGAAAAAAACAAATTCAATTAAATTCTGACTTTGGGATATCTTCCAGAAAGAAAAGAGAGAGATATTATATAATAAATATCTCTCCATTTGTTTAAACGTTTTGCATATGGGAGTGGCTTCATATTTTAAAATAAATTTGGTCGATAACAATTTTTCATTTTTTTTAAATTTATATAACTCTTCTTAATAAATTTAATTGATGGCATTTTAAATGCACTTTCCTACGTCCTAGAGAGTTAAATTTGGTACACAGCTTAAATTTGTTGAACATTTTATTCGACAAAAATTTGATGGATCTTTAAATATAGATCATTTTTTTTCGAAATGGCCTGAAAATAATCCCCGTTCACGAAAATAATCCCCGTTCACTTCTATAATTCATTGGTGTAATATTGTTAAAAATTCTGATGTGGACAGCACATGTCTTTCTCTGCAGACTCATATTCGTTCTCTTTATTTATTCAATGATAATTTGAGTTTATCTGCACAACATAAGTATTTTAAATGACATTGAATTTACACGTTAAACTTAAATTTGGTTCTCATTTGATAGCTGGACTTATTGTCAAAGGTGGCGTAGCGAAAACGCGAAAAAACTAGAATATCTCAAGAACGGCTAGTCCTAGAGTAATGGGGTTAGTCTTATTCTTTTTGTTGTCAAAAATCACATATAAAATAGGAATTTAATTGATATAATTGAGCACACGTAGTCTTTTATTTTTATATATAACGATTTTTGCTGGCCATTTCGCAAAAATAGCCCTTTCCTTTTTCCCGAATCGTAGTAGAATAACCTACAAATGACTTATATACAAAATTTTGTTAAATTTGGTATATAAATCACTTGTAGGTTATTGAAATATTATACTCCAAATTTTGTTAAATTTGGTTCATTAGTTTTTAGCTAGAGTGGATAAAGGCAATTTCTGCGGCCATTTCGCAAAGAAGACAGATTCTTTTATTACGAATCGTACTATAATCTAATGAACATCAGGATTTCCCACAAAAAACATACCTACCAAATTGTATGAAATTAGGTCCATTAGTTTTTCAATTAGAGTGGATGTAATATCCACACAGACACACAGAAACATACACAGATACACCCTTACACACACAGACGTCTTCCTAAAAGTAGTTTTTTCGTGTTCTAGAAGTCCCAAAACGTGTAGATCCTTTGAAAATTCGAGTTCCGATCTTCGGCACGATTCCAATACTTTGAGTACATACACATACACATATATATTATCTGTGTATTATCTGTGTATCTAAATTCCGTGCCTATGCAATTACAATAGTTGTGATTTTAAATGATCCCTAAACTTTTATTATTTCTTCAAGGAAGCCTAATTTTAACATATGCAGAATGCAAATATCTCAAGCGATTGTAAGATGAATTACATAAGAATTGCTGAATTTTTTTCACACAAAATTATTTAGCTCTGGAGTCTGGAATACAAGTTATATGAATGAAATATTCATTGATTTTGCATAAAGAATCAGATGATTTATATTTCGATACAGTTTTAAATATTTAAGTATAATAAATTACTGTAGTACTGCGATAATGTAAAAGATATTACCACTGAATGAATCACATTTTAGAAATTTTTAAATGAAATTACCTTTCAGTTGGAAAGTGTTTCATAATCAATGCTTATGCATGATTGATCTTTCTTGTTTAACTATAGCAGTAGTAAATTCATTGCATTATATAAGAAAAGGCATGTACTGCCCACATCAGATTTTTCTGAATAATTTCATTACGTTTCTACTTTATTTACCTGCTTTATTTACCTTTATTTGGCTGCTTTGTTTCCTAGCCAGCGGTGTAAGATATAGCTGTAGAATTATTAACTGTATATTACTCTTTTGGCGGCGTATTTGTGTTTTAAATATAGCCTTATTTATCCAGAAATTCGGACTACTTCTTATATCTTGAGAATACACCCACGATTCCAAGGATACGTCGTAATAATATATTGTTGCAAACGCGCAATATTCTCTCATTGGCGCCTCTTCTTTCGTCTGTCTCGAAGCCCAGGCAAAGGAAATACGGTTCATAACGTCTGGATGACGTGAGCCCAGGGTTTCCAGGATTTTTCAGTTGGAAGGAGCGTTGCCAGATTTTGCGATTTATCGCTAATTTGGCGACTTACGAAATATTCTAGAAACTTCTCGATAGAAGGATTATTCTTTGAGATATAGAGATTTCCACAAGTTTCTATGGAAAGACTATAAAAAGGATTCACCCCTCTGTTGCAGTGGATTCATGAATGGACGTGACACGAGCTACATTGGGCTGTGATTTTTGTCAATGTTTTAAGAACAGTAGCCGCTGTTTTACGAAATTACTTTTGTCATCATTGTGTGAATAACATCGCTTATTTTATGCAATGAATGTAGCATTTAAAGGCTATTTGATTGCATACTGTTCCTGTTTACTTTGTGCTTGTGAATAAATGTAAGTTATCCAGAAACTTGAACTAGTTCTTGTATCCTGTGTATACACCCACGATTTTAGAGGATACGTTTCGTAACAATATATTTTCTTTTCATTCTAATAATGATATTGATACAAGTAATTCTAAACCATATAGAATATAAATGTATTAATGCATCAATAGGCTCACACTAAATAAATATTTAATTTTCAATGCTAAAGTAAACAAGATAGATCAATCATGCATAAAGCATTGATTATTGAACACTTTCCAACTTCAACTTTATTTAAACATCTCGAAAATGCGATACATTCCTCGGTAATATTTTTTAAATTATCACAATAATACATTAATGTACTATATTTGAAAACTTAAAACTACACAGAAAAAAAATGAACTCATTCAAATGACGGCATTGAAATATAAATTACCTGGTTTAAACATCTCTAAAATGCGATACATTCCCCGGTAATATTTTTAAAATTATCATAATACTACAATAATTTATTATATATGAAAACATCATCGAAAACAAATGAACTTTTTCAAAGGAAGTCATCGAATTATAAAGCGGCTGGCTCTTTAAATAAGAGCAGCATTTCATTCATAAATATTTTTCCATTCATTTCATTCATCACAATACTATAATAATTAATTTTATTTAAAACTTAAAACCATAGAGATACACTTAATTTAACTCTATGCTCAAAACTTCATCAAAAAAATCGTTTGCTTCTCTGTAAAACCAATGATTGTTTCATTCATATCCGTTATATTGCAGACTCCATGGGCTAAATAATTTTGCGTTAAAGAAATGCAGCAATTCTTATACAACTCATTCTACGTATTTTGGTGTTTACCTTTTTCATAAGTGAAAAGTAGGCTTCGTTGTAGAAATAATCAAATTTGGATGATCATTTAAACTCAAATATATTGTGATTGCTTTGTTTCAGAACATTGATGCACAGAATTTAAGCAAAAATAAAGCAGTTTTAGGACGGATACAACACTAAATATGAATTAAAAAGAACTTTAAATATCACGATTTTGATACAAGATGGATGCCGTATTTAATTTTGAAGTGGGTCACTTGATATCTTCATATAATGGTCACGTGATCTCTCCATATAAAGGGTGTGATTAATGTTTTAATTTTTATTTAAAAAAACTACTGAATATATTTTGCTGAAATTTTTTTTATATATTTTATGGGATAATTTAAATATTTCATAAAACTTTCGAAGGAGTTTGTGAATTTTAAATTTGCTTAAAAAATGTTTGAAAATTAGTTCCCATAGGGTGCGATGTATTTCATTTCTTCAACCCGGGTTCAATCTAAAACTAATTGGTTGATATTATTCATTTATATTCCCATAGGTCCCACACTGTCTGAACAACATACTAAAATTTAATTTTGATAAAGTCATTTTTACGGCATTTATCGTGCTAACGGACAGACAGACAGACAGAATGAACAAAGTCATAAACACTTTTCAATTATATTGTAAAGTGTTAAAAATATAAAAATATAGATTTAGCGTGAGTTTCTAATCGATGCACTAATACATCCATATTCCATATCGTTTAGCGAATTGCTCGAGGCATTGCAAACTTGAAATGGTAAATCTAGGTGCGATGTATAGAATTGTAATCTATTAATTTAATTTTCATTAATAAATCACAAAATATGAAATCTAATAATTTACAATTTTGCACATCGTATGCATATTTACCATTTCAAGATTGCAATGCCTCGAGGAATTCAACAAACGATATAGAATATTAATGTATTAGTACATCGAATAAAGACTCACACTAAATATATCTTTAATTTTCATTGATATATTAAACAATATGAAAAAATATATTTAGTATGAGTCTCTAATCAATGCACTAATAAATTCATATTCCGTATCGTTTAGAGAATTGCTCGAGGCATTACAATCTTGAAATGGTAAATCTAGGTACGATGTATGGAATTGTAATTTATTAATTTAATTTTCATTGATAAATTAACAAGAAAAATCAATCATGCTTAAAGCATTGATTATGAAACACTTTCCAACTTCAATGCAATTTTATTTAAAAAAAGTCGAAAATGCAATACATTCCTCGGTAGTATTTTGAAACTTATCACAATACTGCATTAATTTATTATATTTGAAAACTTAAACCTTCATCGAAAAAAATGAACTTCATTCAAATGACGGCCTTGAAATATAAATTGCCTGGTTTAAACATCTCTAAAATGTTATACATTCCTCGGCAATAGTTTTAGAATTATCATAATACTACGATAATTTATTATATTTAAAAACTTCATCGAAAACAACTGAAATTCATTCAAATGACGTCATAGAAAAAATTACACGCCTGGATCTCTCTATAGAAACAGGATTTCATTTATAACTTTCTGCCATTCATTTCATTCATCACAATACTATAATAATTTATTTTATTTAAACATTTTGTTTAAGACCATGGAGCTACAAAAAATTAAACTCTATGCTTGAAACTTCATCGAAAAAAATCGTCCTTCTCTTTATGAAATCAATTAATATTTCTTTCATATCAGCCATGCAGACTCCATGGACTAAATTATTTTGTGTTAAAAAAATACAGGAATTCTAATACAACTCATTCTATATATTTTGCTATTTACATTTTACATAGGTGAAAAATAGGCTTAGTTGTAGAAATAATCAAATTTAGATGAGCATTTAAACTCAAATATATTGTCATTGCGTTGTTTCAGTATGTAGATGCACAGAATTTAAGCAAAAATAAAGTAGTTTTAGGACGGATACAACACTCAATATGAATTAAAAAGAACTTAAAAAAATCACGATTTTGAAACAAGATGGATGCCATATATCATTTTGAAGTGGGTCATGTGATCGTTTCATATCATGGTCACGTGATCGTTTCATATAAGAGGTGTAATTATTATTTTAATTTTTATTTAAAAAACTACTGAATATATTTCGCTGAATTTTTTTTTATAGATTTTATGGAACAATTTGAATATTACCTAAAATTTTCGAAGCAATTTGTAAATTTTAAATCCGCTTAAAAAATGTTTGAAAAATTAGGCCCCATAGGGCTCAATGTATTTCATTTTTTCGAGCCGGGTTCAATCCAAAACTAAGTGGGAAATATTATTCATTTATATTCCCATAGGTTCTACAGACCGTCTGAACAACATACTAAAATTTCATTTTGATTAAGTCATTCTTACGGCAGTTATCGTGCTAACGGACAGACAGACAGACAGACAGACAGACAGAATGAACAAAGTCATAAACACTTTTCAACTTTGTTGTAAAGTGTTAAAAATTATGAAAACTAATAAATTTATTTTCTGTACATCTTACCCATATTTATCATTTCAAGATTGCAATGCCTCAGGGAATTCGCCAAATGACATGGAATATTGATGTATTAGTACACCGACTAGAGACTCAGACTAAATATATGTTTTAATATTTTTTTAATTTATCAAAAAAAATATAACTAATAAATTACAATTCTATAAATCGCACTCAGATTTACCATCTCCAAATGCAATTCCACAAGCAATTCGCCAGCCTTTTGAAACTTTCCCCCCAGAACAAATGAATTCCAACCAATTAGTCAAAAGTCGAAACTCGGATATCGATTAAGGAAATATCGAATCCATTTAATCGAGTTAATGTCCACGTGGGAACACGAGTTGCCACCGCAATTAGAAGAGACATTTCGCTAATGAGCTCCGAAAATTGTGCAAAGGGATTTAAATGGGCATCCTCCTTTCCCCGGACATCGATGTCAGGTTGGGGTGGGGTGGGGTGGGGTGGAGTGGGGTTGTAACAAGTTTTAATTAAAAATACGAAATTCATTGCTGAAAGAATTTTAATTGCAGTTAAATTTGCAGGTTGTCATTGAATACCAAAATAATTTGGTATTTTAATTTAATGCTTTCTACTTTCCCGACCATGTATTCAGGGTCTTGATTCCAATGTCATTTTGATACGCTTGAAAATAGCCGTGGCCTGTTACCAATCTAAGATTTATTCTAAATTCTCATCGCGGGATTTTGGGTAGATTTCAGCCAGGCAGTCTAAATCCAGCTCTAATCCAGGTCTTGGGTATATAACCCCCCCCCCCCGGCTTCTTTCTTTCACACCCATTATCATTCCGCTTTTAGGCTTCAGGTATGTTTGTTCTCTTGTACTGACGAAGAGGATCCAGGGTATCCTCGAAACAGCAGCATGCTCTATTGTCGTTTTATTTGTGCTTATTTAAGTTGCTGTAGTTTTCTCTATTTATTGATTAATCAGTAGTTGCTCTCAAGATTCAACAGCTTTTTCTTTATGTTCGTCCGTTACAACAAGGTCGAATTTAGTGCTTATATCAGCTTTAGCTAACTGGTTAAGTTACAGGTTTCTCATTCTGTGGCATATAATTGCCCTCATTCGACAATTAACCAATGCGTCCATTACCAGAGATTTTGCAATGATTTGAGAACCACCGATACATAATATTCCAAACTACTTCTATAAAGTTATGTTCCAGAAATCTTAGCATTATTGATTTACCATTGTCGTTAAGGTCGGCACCACTCAAAAGTAGTTGCTGTTGTTGTTGAGACCCAGACCGCCCGACCTACCAGAAAGGTGTAAGGTAACTCACTCAAAAGTAGTATTGCAGCCGAAGGGTCAGTGATGAAAACAGCGTTTTACTTCTTCATACTATGTAATATATAGAGAAATTATTGTTCACACGAAAAATTTTTAATCCGAGATTTTGATGCCAATATATCTTTTAAGACGTCCTGAACAAGCTTTGACTATTATTTGAATGATGTCCGTCTTTCTGCTGTCGATTTCTTGTGTTAACGACAGCGGCCACAAATATTAATGGCTCTCCACAAAACTTTATCTCCAGCTTTGTTATCAAATAATCTAGAACTAGATAGAATGTTTTTAAATTCGAGCGAAAACTCCGAAATGAATTCGAAATTTTATGTTTTTATAACATGGCAACATGGGACAAAATTTGTCATAATCATGAATAACTATTTGGCGTATTGATTCACAATTATTTATGGTTCAACGATCACGTGACTTGATAGTTTCCATCACTGGTGTGGAAAATAATCGCGATACAATTTTTTGTTAGTGACGTCATTAGACCGTGAGGGACATGTTACCCCTCTTCTTGAGGGGCTGTCATCCCCCTCAGAGGGGTAAGTTACCCTCCTAGAATACGTTGTCAAATATGGCATCAATCGATTAATTTTTTCAAGCCTTTTAAAAGTGATGGGTAAGGCACTAAAATTGCACTCATTTAGACACATGACACCGATTTTTCAAAAATTTGCTCGTGAAATTTTCTTGTGAAAGCTACTAAAAAGTGAATTCTCGCATGAGGATGTCGAGTTCAGCCATACTCTAGTATATTTGTATAAGAGTTTGCTGTATTTCAAGTATTTTACTGCTTATATGTCTGCTATTTATATGTCAAAATATGTAACTCGTTTTTCAAGAGAAACTTTTCCTTCAAATAATACACAGGAGGTGCATCCAGCACCGGCAATTTTATTTCCTAAATTTGGTGATCCAACCGTGTAGATACGGATCCACTACGATAATTATCTGATATTCTTCAAACCACGTTCCTCACCAAATGTGCTGCAAACTCATCTCTCTATACTGGCTAGCAAGAAGATAAACATATGACCTTCCGTCTTCTAACAAAAGAAAAAAATCCTTCATGTCCTCAGGGGCGTAGCCAGGTAGAGTCCAGAGGGGGCTAAGTCCCCGCAAGAGGTATACTCAGCCCCCCCTGATAAAAATATTAAATATTTAGAAGTGATATGACATTCCATCCCACATGTTATCCAAATTTTGCATAAAGATTTTCTTTATGATATTTCTTTTATAAATTACGTTGTTTTAAAGGTTATTTAATTTAGATGAATTTGCGGTTATACTGACGATGAATTTATTTACATATTTAATTTAGAAATATTTAAAAATTAAGACATATTATTTGGATACTTTTGTATTATTGCGAGGTTCACTGCTTATAGACTTCACTGCTTATACATTATAGAGTCAAAATCAACAGATAAGTAGTTAATAGTTAATATTAAGTGTTAATTTGTATTAGCTTTCAGAAATGTTCTTGGATTCATTAACAGCAGTGCTACTAGTTAATACTTGTATTAAAATAATTGTAATTATTATATATTAATATTGATGTATAGTAGCTATATAGATTTTCGAAATCAACTTCCAGCTTACAAATATAAATATACAATTATTTGTTAATAAATTATATGGATTGAAATATATAATAGTAACTATTATGGTTAATAAATGCAAATGATTAACTGTGTTTTTGGTGAGCTCCGCCTTCAAGTCTTTTGAGACCCTCCTGAATTTCACTCCAGACCCTCCTGAATTTCACTCCAGACCCTCCTGAATTTCCCTCCAGACCCTCCTGAATTTCACTCCAGACCCTCCTGAATTTCACTCCAGACCCTCCTGAATTTCACTCCAGCCCGCCTGAATTTCACCATAATCCCTCCTGAATTTCACTCCAGCCCTCTTGAATTTCATTTCTGGCTACGGCTCTTCAGGTCCGGATATAAAAAAAGATACCACCAGAGTGGGAATCGGACGCCAGATGGATACCGGACCCTCGTTTTTTTTTTTCAGTGAGAGGAAGACGTGAAACACTCACAAACAAGAGAAAATCAAACATGAAGGGGGAAGGCGTAATTAATGTTTCTATGCGCGGCCGACAATTTGTATGGGTGGTTCTGATACATGGGAAACTAACTACTCTATAGGAAAAGTGTTACAATTGAAAGGGAATTTCAAACTCATATTTTGGTGAATTAACAGTTTTCAGACACTCTATAACACGGATGCACTATTTTTAGCATGGGGTGTGAGCCTGAGAAATGCATGTATTCCCACTAGCTCAAAAACCATTCGACTAAACTCAATGAACTTTGATATTTAAGTGACTTACGTGTTACCCTAATACTGTGAAATGTTGGTAAGACTGAGAAAAAAAAATCTGATGTGGGCAACACATGACTTTCCATATATAATGTAATGAATTTACTACTTTTACAGTAAAAAAATAGGTTTTTCTTATAGTAGATACTAATATTCTTTAAGAGATATTGAATTTTCGACAATGAGTCGTCATTTTCATTGATTTAGCGTCATTTTTATCCATTTGGCGAGATTTTCATTAATTTGGCAACATTTCAAAGAAGTCGCCAAGTTGGCGACATTCCGCCAGATTCGTCGCCAAAATCTCGCCAAGCGTTATGCACTAAGAAATAAGTTATTCTTACAGCAGATAAATGACTATTGGCGTTCAAATACAAAAGTATCATTCAAAGTCTATTTTTTCATGAATGGAACGAGCTAGATCCACGAGAATGATGTCACTCAATTTATCGCTTGGTATTACATATGAAACGTGAACATGTTTCTCAATAGGAATTTTTTTTTTTATGTGACTTTTTCATTATTTTTTTTAAAAATGCACAATATCTCGAGAACGGTTCATGTTAGCCTTCTAAAATTTACGCCAATCGTTTTCTAATGAAAAATTACATACGAAATGTCTATTTGCGTAACTTTATTAGCGGTTTTGATTTTTTGACGATTTTTTCAAAATTTCATTCGAAAATTTAGGGGGGTTCTGAACATTCGATTACGTATAAAAACAACAGGCTTCCAGTGTTTACGGATTGTGATTTTTGTACCAAATTTGGTTCGAATCGGTCCATTCGTTCGTCAGTTATCGTCTCCACAGACTCACTGACACACACACACACACAGACATCACTTCAAAAATGTTTGATTCGTGATCAGGGATGCTTGAAACGTGCTCTCCCGTCGAAAACTCGAATTCGAATTTTCGACCCCGTCACAATACTTTCCTTATACATTATGTATATAAGGAAAGTAATAGAATCAGCCTTTTTGTGATAGATCTCAGAATATTTGAAAACCACATATTTTCTAGTGTATAATGGTTATCTAGTATAAAATAGTTTTTAATGGTTATTTTACAGGTAATTTTGATGACTGAATAAAATCTACCTCAAGGATAAACAAATATTTCCTTTGGTTTTAATTTCTATATATATTTTCAAGGTACATTCGTTTTAGGGTATTGTCAGGTACATTCTTTCAGGTATATGTATTTTTACTGGTCCATTTAGAAGTGTAAAAAAAGTGATGTATTATATATTTATCTCGGTAAATATTATAACAGTGCCTAAAATTCTGTCGAACATTTCGGCATGGTCAAAAGGAATGACTTTATGCACCCTCGAATAAGACAAAACTATTTTAATGTTTTTTGAGTGGGAGGGGGGAGCATTGTTGGTACACTGTAAACATTGTTCTTAAGATTTTTTTACTGAAAAGGAAACATAATTAAACATAAAATATTTTTATTTATGAAATACAAAGCTTTCCAAACACAGAAAATTTTTAGCAAAAGTTATCCTTAAAAATAAAACTCTCCAAAAATTTGTAGCATAAAATTTAATAAATTTCAATCTTTCTAATTATATTTTATACATTTTAGATATTCTGATACGTTTTTACACATTTTAGTGTAGTTTTTATTAATTTTTAAATCTTTAGAACATTACTTTTTGGGAATGGCATCTACGAAATAACCCGTCAATATTAAAACCATTCAGGAACCAATCATCAGCCAAGCGCGTAACGAGGAAAACTAAAACTTTCAAGGACCGATTAGGAAGTTACCGAACACCATCCATCACATCCACACAGTCATCGATCGGAACTGGAGTGAACTGTCAAATATTTAAAGTTTTGACACGTCCCCAACGGGAGGTCTCACTTCTTGTCGCCCCTCTGAAATCAATCATGCAAGACGGCATTTAGGCATCACGGTTTGTTTAACCGTTTTATGGATCAGTATAAAGCAGAATAATTTCCATTGATAGAATTGCTACATTAAATGTGATCTTAACCTGCACTTAATTTTCGCTTTCCACATTATTTTTGTTATTTATATGGGTTTTATAACAAAAAATTCTATATTATAAGATTCACTGCTAACATTGCACGTTGTAATCGATGTCTTTGATACTCCGCCTGTTTGTGCTTCAGATTTTCGATGTTCCGGATTTTTGAATTTCGGATTCTTGAAATTCCAGCTTTTTTTTTTGGAGGGGGGCGACATTTAGTTTCTTACATTTCGGAAGGTATTCTAGATTTTTGTATTTTGGACGATATTCCAGCTGTTTGTATTTCGAACGATTTTCCAGTATTTTTGAAATTTAACAATGAACAGGCACTTGATACACCATCATTCGCCTATACATCGGCCAAAATGTTGAACCATTTGGACGTCACATGACGTTTCTCGGCCCACCAATGGGGCGCCAGCTTTTCTTTATTTCGGACAATATTCCAGATTTTAGTATTCTGGACGATATTCCAGCTTTTTGTATTTCTGACAATATTTCACCTTTTTTGTACTTCGGACGATATACCAGCATTTTATATTTCGGACGATAGTTCACTTTTTATTTTCCCTGCAATACATGACAATGTATAGAGAAAGTATTGGAATCATGTCGAAAATCGCAATTCGAATTTTCTACGGATCTACATGTTTCGAGACCTCTAGAATACGAATATACTATTTTTAGTGTGACGGCTGTGTGTGTGTCTGTGTGTCTGTCTGTGTATCTGTCTGTGTATCTGCCTGTGTGTCTGTCTGCGTGTCTCTATGTCTGTGCACTGTATGTATCCACTCTAACTAGAAAGATAATTGACCAAATTTTTATAAAATTTGTTAGGTAAGTCACTTGGGTGAGACCCTGGTGCTAAGTAGTTTTGGGTAGGATTCGTAAAAGCAGAACCTGCCTTTTTTTGCGAAATGTTCCACAAATATTTCATGTATCCACTCTCGCTAAAATACTAATTGACCAAATTTCACAAAATTTGGTAAATAAGTTACTTGTAGCATACTCTGGTGCTGATTAGATTTTTGTACGATACGGAAAAGAACAACCTGCCATTTTTTTACGAAATAGCCGGCAGAAATTTCATATATTCACTCTAGCTGAAATACTAATTTACCAAATTTCACAAAATTTGGTAGATAAGTTACTTGTAGGATACTCTGGTGCTGATTATATTTTTGTATAATTCAGAAAAGAACAACCTGCCTTTTTTTACGAAATGGCCCTCAAAAATAAACAAAATCTAAAAAAAAAGACTACGTATGCTCAAAAGTATGATTTAAATTCTTGTTTTATAAGTAATTTTGACGAGTAAAAGAGTATAACACACTCCATTATACTTTAGGACTAACCGTCCTCAGATATTTAAGATTTCTTGCCATTTTGCTACGCAGATTTTGAAAAAATGTCCAATTACCAAATAAAAACAAAAATTAAATTAAAAATGCAAATTTGGTGTTATTTGGTACAATTAAACTCAATCTAATAAATTATTAAAGAAATAAAGAAAATATGAATTTGAGTCTGCAGGGGAAGTCATGTCCTGCCCACGTCAGATTCTTTTATTTCGAACGATATACCAGCTTTCTATATTTCGGACGATATTTTGCCTTTTTGTATTTCGGGGAATATTCTAGAAATTTTTGTTTTTCAGACGATATTCCAGTGTTTTGTTATTTCCCTTTTCGATATATAAAATATTTCAACTAATATCTATTTAATTATTTTCCCCACATGAATTCCACTTCGAATGAAGTATTCAAGATTCTGCTTTCTCTTTTTTGGGGTATAATATTAAAATTAATTTCAAATTTAATTATCCAGCTATATCAATTTTATTTTCATTCGGTGCGTGTGAACAAAAAAAAAATAAACTCAAAATTTTTATCATTAAATTTAGTTCCGTTTGTCACATTGCATCGAACCTCTGCACTCGCTTTTGCATTTTACTTTCCCTGCAATACATGGAAATTTATAGAAAAAGTATTGGAATCATGTCGAAAATCGAAACTTGAGATTGTTTTCGATGGATCTACGCGATTTGGGACCTCTAGAATACGAAAAAAAAGTTTTTTTAGTGAGCGCGCTTGTGCGTGTGTGTGTGAACTAACTAATGGATTGAATTTCATGAAATGTTATAGGTAAAACACTTGTGAGTGATCCTGGTGCTGATAAGATTTCGGTATGAATCAGGTTAAAAAAAATCTAAAATAAAATACTAATATGCTAAAATATAACAATTATATCCTTATTTTATAATTTTTGGCGATTGCTAAAATATAACAATTATATCCTTATTTTATAATTTTTGAAGACCAACTGCATTACTCTAAAACAAGCCGTTCTCGAGATATTTTAGGATTGTCTCATTTCAGCTACGGCACTTTTGAAAATAAATCCAGTCACCCAATGAAAACGAAAATTGAATTAATAGTGCAAATTTAGTGTCATTTAAAATAATTATACATGTTATTTTATGAAATTAAACTCAATTTAATGAAATGAAGAAATAAAAAAAAAGTGAAAATGAGTCTGCAGGGAAAGTCATGCGCTGCCCACCTCAGATTTGTGTATATGTGTGTGTCTGCGTAGTGGTATACTCCAAAACATTCAAATTCTAAATTTTAAAAAAAAGTTACTTTTGAAAAAAATATTTACTAAAAGTAATAAACGAAAAAAGTCAAACATATTTCATAGATACACCCCCCCACACACACACCACACCTCCACCACCACCACATACAAAAAATAAAGAAAGATAAAATGAAGACATTTTCTATTTTTCCTATATACATATAATTTATAAAGAAAGAGCTGTTAAGGGTGTTGTTGTTGATACCCAGACCGTCCGACCTACCAGAATGGTGTAAGGTAACTGTTTAGACGGCCGGGAAGTGCCACCCAATTTAGACCGGAACCCAGTGGGGGAGGCATCCACAGGGACCGTACCCTCCTTCCCCTACCACCAACCTCTCGGAAGGACTTACGGACCCACATGTTTAACGTGATCGTACTCCGCGTGAACACGGCGGCAGTTTTGGCAGTGGCTGGAATCGAACCCGGGCCTACCGAGTGCAACTCCAGCGCGCTGACCACTGGGCTACCGCGCCCGCTGTTAAGGGGGTACGAAAGTACATATTCGAGTTTTCAGCGGAAGAGAGCCTTTCAAGCTAACTCGAATCGAGCGATTCAAGTATCTCTGAACTCGAATCGAGCATTGTCGTCCTTTTTTTGCCCTTTTGTTTTTTTTTTTGTTTTTTTTTTGCCTCGTCTTTGTCCCGTTTTTGTTGGCCTTGTTTGTCCTGTTTGGGCCGTTGGTTGCTTATACAATGTTTTTCTTCGTATTTAAGTTTTTTGTATTATATTCTTGTAATTTTCCCCTGTCTTCATCAAATTATATATCACTTTTTCAACAAATCATTGTCAACATATCACTAAATATCATATATTATATAATTACACTCATATATTTTATATATATATTGGCCGTCCAAATAGTTGCTCATGTCCTCTGGATGAGTCGGACGGTCTGGGTCTTCTACTCATATATTTTAATACTGTCATCAAACATCATGTTTTATATCAAGTCATCTTGCTAAATATCATGTCATCTACATTTAATCATGTCATCTAATCATCAAAATGTTAATTCATCATCACCTCTTTGTACAACTCCTTGTAACCTCAATGTATATTTTTTTAAACTTAAATAAACTTTGCCCCAGACCGTCGGACCTTGGCTGCCCCGGGAGTTGGCTTCTGCTAACTCTTTTCCCGGCCGTCCAATTAGATACTCAAGTCCTCAGGATGAGTCGGACGGTCTGGGTCTTCTACACCTTTCTGGTAGGTCGGACGGTCTGAGTCTTAACAACAACAACAACACCGTCTACTTTGGAAACTTCAAATCAACTCTCGAACTATTTTAAAAAATCTGATGTGGGCAACACATGACTTTCCTTATATAATGCAATGAATTTATTGCTTTTACAGTTTAAAAAAATGTTATTCTTATAGTAGATACTTATATTCTTTCCAAAATATTGAATTTTCTCCAATTAGTCGTCATTTTCATTGATTTAGTGTCATTTTTATCCATTTGGCGAGATTTTTGTTAATTTGGCAAAAATTAAAAATGTCGAAGTTGGCGACATTCCGCCGAATTCGTCGCCCAAATATCGCCAAGCGTTATGGACGGAGAAATAAGTTATTCTTACAGCAGATAAATGACTATTGGCGTTCAAATACAAAAGTATTACTCAAAGTATCTTTTTTCATGAATGGAACGAGCTAGATCCACGAGAATGATGTCACTCAATTTATCGAATGGTATTACATATGAAAAGTGAACATGTTTCTCAATAGGAAATATGCTTTCGTTTATTTTATGACGTTTTGATATTTTTTTTGAAAAATGAGCCATATCTCGAGAACGGTTCATGTTAGCATTTTAAAATTTATGTCAATCGCTTTCTGATGAAAATTTGCATAAGAAATGTCTATTTGCGTCACTTTATTCATGGTTTTGATTTTTTGGCGATTTTTTCAAATTTTCACTTGAAAATTTAGGGGGGTTCTGAACATTCGATTGCGTATAAACACAATAGGCTTCCAGTGTTTACGGTTTGTAATTTTTGTACCAAATTTCGTTCGAATCGGTCCATTCGTTCGTCAGTTATCGTCTTCACAGACTCACTGACACACACATACAACACACACACACACACAGGCATCACTTCAAAAATGTTTGATTCGTGATCAGGGATGCTTGAAACGTGCTCTCTCATCGAAAACTCGAATTCGAATTTTCGACCCCGTCACAATACTTTCCTTATACATTATGTATATAAGGAAAGTAAAAATTCTGCTCTCTCTCGAAAATCCCCAAAACACTTTCTCCTTCCCTGTCCGGTGATTCGTTCGAACATCAGAGCCCCAGCTATATCATTAGTAAGCATAAATTTATATATGTTCCATTGGAGAGAAATTGACACAGGGGCTTGGCTACTGGCCCTGAAATTATTATACCAGATGGCCAAACTCCTACGATGTCGAGAGCAGCTTGGAGACAGCAGTGCGAACCTTACCTACCTCTCGGTTTACATGTTTAATTCCGCACCCCTGAGGTTCTTATGAGCCCACATGTTTAACGTGATCGTACTCCGCGTGAACACGGCAGCAGTACTTTGTTTTGCAGCGGGGAGAATCGAACCCGGGACTACCAAGTGTAATTCTCGCGCGCTGACCAGTGGACTACCGCGCCCATGTCAAGAGCAGCTGTGAGTCACTGGCGATCCAAATGTCAGTTCCTTACTGGTCCGTCCGTCATTGCACCCTTTTGTGGATCCAAACATCTCAATTGACAAATGGCCGGGGCATGTGTAGATTTCTGTCCCTGGTGGTCACCAGGGAACATTATACATATTGTTTAAAATGTATAGGGACCATCTCTATAGGTGCTGATCCTTCCAAAATTCTATAATGTTACATTTTACTGTAAATGACAATGTAACAACCAACTCCATTACTCTAAAACTAGCCTTTCTCAAGATATTTTAGTTTCTTCATATTTTTGCTACGCCGGTTTTGATAAGTCTAGTACCAAATGAAAACGAACGCTGGATTAAAAGTTGTTGTTGTTGTTGTTGAGACCCAGACCGTCCGACCTACCAGAAAGGTGTAAGGTAACTGTATGGACGGCCGGGAAGTGCCACCCAATTTAGACCGGAACCCAGTGGGGGAGGCATCCACAGGGACCGTACCCTCCTTCCCCTACCACCAACCTCTCGGAAGGACTTACGGACCCACATGTTTAACGTGATCGTACTCCGCATGAACACGGCGGCATTTGTGGTAGCGTGCAAATCTAGCGCGCAAACCACGGGGATACCGCACCCGAGATGGCCAACAGCACGCGGTGTTCCGAGGTGGTCACCCACCAAGTACTAACCGCGCCCGATGCTGCTTGACTTCGGTGATCTAACGAGAACCGGTGTTTTCAGAAAGGTACGGCCGTTGGCCCGCTGGATTATAAGTGTAAATCCAGAGTCACTTCAATAATTATGCGTGTTACTTCGTACAATTAAACTCAATTTAATGAATTATTAATGAAATAAAGAGAAAATTACCTTGAGTCTCCAGAGAAAGTCATCTGCTGCTCACATCAGTTTTTTTAAGTTCGGTTATAGAAAGAGCTTAGTTAATAACCGATTCGGATGTAGCATGTAATTCTGGAGGCGAAAGCAGTTCACTAAGGATTTCAATTGCCTGTTTTATTTTTCATTTCCGGTTCAAAATTTTAATTTTAAGTTAAACATTTATTTCCCAAGTTTGGTTATAGATGGACGACAGTTGATAACTGATATAGATTCTATATCATATATTGAAAGAGGTAGGGTTGTTGTTGTTGTTGAGACCCAGACCGTCCGACCTACCAGAAAGGTGTAAGGTAGCAGTTTGGATGGCCGGGAAGTGCCACCCAATTTGGACCGGAACCCAGTGGGGGAGGGGGGCCGTACCCTCCTTCCGCTACCACCAACCTCTCGGAAGGACTTACGGACCCACATGTTTAACGTGATCGTACTCCGCGTGAACACGGCGACAGTTTTGGCAGTGGCTGGAATCGAACCCGGGCCTACCGAGTGCAACTCCAGCGCGCTAACCAATGGGCTACCGCGCCCGAAAGAGGTAGGGTGGATCATTAAGCATTGTTACCTTCTGGTTTCTTTCCTACATCTGACTCAATTGTTTTCCTTGAAACATAGATTTCTCAGGATTGGATAGAGCTTCGGGGATAAAGCTGAGGATAAAACATCGGGAATAACTGATATGAAATGACCATAAACATCGGAAAAGATGGGGAGTTTGCTAAACATGTCATGACCCGGAAAGTAATAAATTCATATCCTCATTAAATTCGTGTCACACAAATTGCAGGTGTGGTTGAGGCAAAGCCCTCCTAGGGCCAAGACATAAATCAAATTTCATTCGAGACTTAAGGGGCCGGTGATTCTGTGATGCGACATCGCAGTGAAGCGCCTCCTATGAGAGCAAGGAAGGCGTATCTGGACCTCAGGCCAAATGATGTGGTCACAAAAGGAAGAAGTCAACAAATATATAAGATTGAAATGACAATTCATGCAGTGTGGTTCATAAGTAGAATGATTATCTAAAAGCGATGAGAGAGAGTCGTTATTATACAGAATGATAATGCCAAAGTTCAAAGAGTCGTGCTTTCAAGCAATGTAGTAAGTCCTTATTTTAAATATTAAAATGATATAGAGAAAGGCAAAGATGACTCAAAATGTCAGTAAAAGAAGCGGCAACAATTCCAGCCATGCTGAGCAACAGACCCGAAATTCAGGGGTATGTGCCGGTCTTCGTATATATTAAGTCAATTTTTAATCTTTGGAATAAAATTCAAACAACCTGGTCTCACACGGTGTTTTTCTCTTCCTTAAAATTACATTAATTTTAAGAAACGCTTAAGCATAAAAATAATAGATGTGAATAAATAATATTTATTTTTAAAGTTAAAATTGTGGATTTTAATGTGTAGTATTTTTTAATAAACGATTATTTTAAGGAACTCGTGCAAAGATGTAATGGTGGGTTAATGCGGCCGCAATAAAAATGTACGAATGTTACGATTAATGACCACTTCAAATGAGATTACTAACTTAATCCACAAAATATAATTATATTTATAAAAGAAATAAACTCCATTTAAGTCTTTCTTCTATCACCACAAGTATTTTCTCAGGATTGGAAATAAAAATGGAGCTTATATGATGTCTGATATAGAATTAGCATCGAATTTCAAAGAGGGTGAGGGATTTTACTAAGGGTTTCCATTTCCGGATCTGGAGATATTATTTCCGATTTTTCCCCAAAATCCGTATAACTTTAACAAAATGCAAAAAATAATTATGCGAAAGTGAACTAAATGCTTAACAGTTTTGAAAAAAATAAAGTGCACACGGCATTTACCACACCATGAAGTCTAAGCCATAAATTTCTTTCTATATTTATAATTTGCAATGCTAAGCAAAACTGCTTCAGCCCAGGCTTGCTATTTTTGCATGATTGATACAGATTTTATATTGATACGTAGTTTTGCATGATTGATACAGATTGGTGTGACAAGAAGAGAGGGGCACCCCCCGCTCTTCCGTGAGAAACTTGTCAAAACTTTTAAATTCTTTATTTTCCTAGTCCCGATCGATAAACTTTGGGTTATATGATGGATGACTTTCCGACGCTGTTCGGAAAATGTCACTTCTTAATCGTTCCTTAAAAGATTTCGCTGTCTCCTATTACATGCTCCGCTGGTGATTGGCTCTCTAAATGGTTTAAATTTGATGTGTTACTTCGGGTTTGGTTTACTTTATGAAAAGCTTCCTAAAATAAAACAAACTCATTTCTTACAACTTTAGCGAAATATGTATGCAAAAATGATTTAAAATGGCTTAATAGTTCAGCCAAAAATAAAGTGTACCCAACATTTACCAGCTATTTATTCGCAATAAATTTCTTGTTATATTTATAATTTGTAATGCTTTCATAAAACTGCTTCTGTTCGGACTTGATATTTAGTAGTTTTGCTTGATTGATACGGAGCGGCTGACAAGAAGTGTGGGGCACCCCCTCCCCCTCTTCCGTGAGTAGCGCGTCAAAACTTTTAAATTCTTTATTTTCCTAGTCCCGATCGATGAACTTTTGGTTATATGATGGATGATTTTCCGACGCTGTTCGCATAATGTCACTTCTTAATCGTTCCTTAAAAGATTTCGCTGTCTCCTATTACATGCTCCGCTGGTAAATGGTTTAATTTTGATGTGTTACTTCGGGTTTGGTTTACTTTATGAAAAACTTCCTTAAATAAAACAAACTCATTTCTTACAACTTTAGCGAAATATGTATGCAAGAGAGATTTAGAATGCCTTAATAGTTCAGCCAAAAATAAAGTGTACGCAACATTTACCAGCTATTTATTCGCAATAAATTTCTAGTTATATTTATCATTTGTAATGCTTTCATAAATCTGATTCTGTTCGGACTTGATATTTCGTAGTTTTGCTTGATTGATACGGAGCGGGTGACAAGAAGTGAGGGACACCCTCGCTCTTCCCTGAGAAGCGCGTCAAAACTTTTAAATTCTTTATTTTCCTAGTGCCGATCGATGAACTTTTGGTTATATGATGGATGATTTTCCGACGCTGTTCGGATAATGTCACTTCTTAATCGTTCCTTAAAGGATTTCGCTGTCTCCTATTACATGCTCCGCTGGTGATTGGCTCTCTAAATGGTTTTATTTTGATGTGTTACTTCGGGTTTGGTTTACTTTATGAAAAGCTTTCTAAAATAAAACAATCTCATTTCTTACAACTTTAGCGAAATATGTATGCAAAAATGATTTAAAATGGCTTAATAGTTCAGCCAAAAATAAAGTGTACCCAACATTTACCAGCTATTTATTTGCAATAAATTTCTTGTTATATTTATAATTTGTAATGCTTTCATAAAACTGCTTCTGTTCGGACTTGATATTTAGTAGTTTTGCTTGATTGATACGGAGCGGCTAACAAGAAGTAAGGGGCACCCCCCGCTCTTCCGTGAGAAGCGCGTCAAAACTTTTAAATTCTTTATTTTCCTAGTCCCGATCGATGAACTTTTGGTTATATGATGGATGATTTTCCGACGCTGTTCGGATAATGTCGCTTCTTAATCGTTCCTTAAAAGATTTCGCTGTCTCCTATTACATGCTCCGCTGGTGATTGGCTCTCTAAATGGTTTAATTTTGATGTGTTACTTCGGGTTTGGTTTACTTTATGAAAACCTTCCTAAAATAAAACAAACTCATTTCTTACAACTTTAGCGAAATATGTATGCAAAAATGATTTAAAATGGCTTAATAGTTCAGCCAAAAATAAAGTGTACCCAACATTTACCAGCTATTTATTCGCAATAAATTTCTTGTTATATTTATAATTTGTAATGCTTTCATAAAACTGCTTCTGTTCGGACTTGATATTTAGTAGTTTTGCTTGATTGATACGGAGCGGCTAACAAGAAGTAAGGGGCACCCCCCGCTCTTCCGTGAGAAGCGCGTCAAAACTTTTAAATTCTTTATTTTCCTAGTCCCGATCGATGAACTTTTGGTTATATGATGGATGATTTTCCGACGCTGTTCGGATAATGTCACTTCTTAATCGTTCCTAAAAATATTTCGCTGTCTCCTATTACATGCTCCGCTGGTGATTGGCTCTCTAAATGGTTTAATTTTGATGTGTTACTTCGGGTTTGGTTTACTTTATGAAAAGCTTCCTAAAATAAAACAAACTCATTTCTTACAACTTTAGCGAAATATGTATGCAAAAATGATTTAAAATGGCTTAATAGTTCAGCCAAAAATAAAGTGTACCCAACATTTACCAGCTATTTATTCGCAATAAATTTCTTGTTATATTTATAATTTGTAATGCTTTCATAAAACTGCTTCTGTTCGGACTTGATATTTAGTAGTTTTGCTTGATTGATACGGAGCGGCTGACAAGAAGTGAGGGGCACCCCCCCCCCCCCCCCGCTCTTCCGTAAGAAGCGCGTCAAAACTTTTAAATTCTTTATTTTCCTAGTCCCGATCGATGAACTTTTGGTTATATGATGGATGATTTTCCGACGCTGTTCGGATAATGTCGCTTCTTAATCGTTCCTTAAAAGATTTCGCTGTCTCCTATTACATGCTCCGCTGGTGATTGGCTCTCTAAATGGTTTAATTTCGATGTGTTACTTCGGGTTTGGTTTACTTTATGAAAAGCTTCCTAAAATAAAACAAACTCATTTCTTACAACTTTAGCGAAATATGTATGCAAAAATGATTTAAAATGCCTTAATAGTTAAACAAAAATAAAGTGTACGCAACATTTACCAGCTATTTATTCGCAATAAATTTCTTGTTATATTTATAATTTGTAATGCTTTCATAAAACTGCTTCTGTTCGGACTTGATATTTAGTAGTTTTGCTTGATTGATACGGAGCGGCTGACAAGAAGTGAGGGGCACCCCCCCCCCCCCGCTCTTCCGTGAGAAGCGCGTCAAAACTTTTAAATTCTTTATTTTCCTAGTCCCGATCGATGAACTTTTGGTTATATGATGGATGATTTTCCGACGCTGTTCGGATAATGTCGCTTCTTAATCGTTCCTTAAAAGATTTCGCTGTCTCCTATTACATGCCCCGCTGGTGATTGGCTCTCTAAATGGTTTTAATTTCGATGTGTTACTTCGGGTTTGGTTTACTTTATGAAAAGCATCCTATAATAATAAAAACTTATTTCGTACATTCGCATACTTATTTCATATAACTTTAAGGAAATAAGTATGTAAACAAGAATTAAAATGCTTAGTATTTCTGTCAAAAATGAAGTGCACAAGCCATTTGTCACACGCTATGAAGGATTCGGCGTACATATCTTGTTATATTACTTTCCTTATATACAATAATGTATAAGGAAAATATTGTGACGGGGTCGAAAATTCGAATTCGAGTTTTCGACGAGAGAGCACGTTTCAAGCATCCCTGATCACGAATCAAACATTTTTGAGGTGATGTCTGTGTGTGTTTGTGTGAAAGTATGTGTGTGTGATTGGAGACGATAACTGACGAACGAATGGACCGACTCAAACGAAATTTGGTACAAAAATTACAATCCTTAAACACTGGAAGCCTATTGTTTTTATAAGCAATCGAATGTTCCGAACCCCCTAAATTTTCGAGTGAAATTTTGAAAAATCGTCAAAAAATCAAAACCTGTAATAAAGTTGCGCAAATAGACATTTCTTATGTAATTTTTCATTAGAAAATGATTAACATAAATTTTAGAATGCTAACATGAACCGTTCTTGAGATATTGCACATTTTTCAAAAAAATTATTAAATTCATAAAATAAAAAATATATATTTCCTATTGAGAAACATGTTCACTTTTTATTTGTAATACGATGCGATAAACTGGGTGACATCATTCTCGTGGATCTAGCTCGTTCCATTCATGAAAAAAGATACTTTGAGTAATACTTATGTATTTGAACGCCAATAGTCATTTATCTACTGTGAAAATAACTTATTTCTCCGTCCATAACGCTTGGCGAGATTTTGACGACGAATTTGGTGGAATATCGCCAGCTTGGCGACTTTTTTAATGTTGCTAAATTAACGAAAAACTTGCCAAATTGATAAAAATGACGCTAAATCAATGAAAATGACGACTCATTGACGAAAATTCAATATCTTGGAAAGAATATAAATATCTATTATAAAAATAATCTTTTTTTTTTACTGTAAAAGTAGTACATTCATTGCATTATATAAGGAAAGTCATGTGCTGCCCACTTCAGATTTTTAACACTTTACAACAAAGTTGAAAAGTGTTTATGACTTTGTTCATTCTGTCTGTCTGTCTGTCTGTCTGTCCTTTAGCACGATAACTGCCGTAAAAATGACATAATCAAAATGAAATTTTAGTATGTTGTTCAGACGGTCTGTAGGACCTATAGGAATATAAATGAATAATATCACCCAATTAGTTTTGGATTGAACCCGGGTTGAAAAAATGAAATACATTGAGCCTTATGGGAACTAATTTTTCAAACATTTTTTAAGCGGATTTAAAATTCACAAATTGCTTCGAAAATTTTAGATAATATTCAAATTGTTCCATAAAATATATAAAAAAAAATTCAGCGAAATATATTTAGTAGTTTTTAAAATAAAAATTAAAATAATAATTGCACCTCTTATATGAAACGATCACGTGACCATGATATGAAACGATCACATGACCCACTTCAAAATGATATATGGCATCCATCTTGTTTCAAAATTGTGATTTTTTTATTCTTTTTATTTCATATTGATTTTTGTATCCATCCTAAAACTACTTTATTTTTGCTTAAATTCTGTGCATCTACATACTGAAACAACGCAATGACGATATATTTGAGCTTAAATGCTCATCTAAATTTGATTATTTCTACAACTAAGCCTATTTTTCACCTATGTAAAATGTAAACAGCAAAATATGTAGAATGAGTTGTATTAGAATTCCTGTATTTTTTTAACACAAAATAATTTAGTCCATGGAGTCTGCATGGCTGATATAAATGAAATATTAATTGATTTTATAAAGAGAAGGACGATTTTTTTCGATGAAGTTTTAAGCATAGAGTTTAATTATTTGCAGCTCCATGGTCTTAAATAAAATGTTTAAATAAAATAAATTATTATAGTATTGTGATGAATGAAATGAATGGGAGAAAGTTATGAATGAAATCCTGTTTTTATAGAGAGATCCAGGCGTATTATTTTTGCTATAACGTCATTTGAATTAATTTCAGTTGTTTTCGATGAAGTTATCAAATATAATAAATTATCGTAGTATTATGATAGTTTTTAAAATATTACCGTGGAATGTATTGCATTTTAGAGATATTTAAACCAGGCAATTTATTTTTCAATGCCGTCATGTGTATGAAGTTCATTTTTTTCAATGAAGGTTTCAGTTTTCAAATATAATAAATCAATGTAGTATTGTGATAAGTTTCAAAATATTACCGAGGAATGTATTGCATTTTTGACTTTTTTTAAATAAAATTGCATTGAATTTGGAAAGTGTTTCATAATCAATGCTTTAAGCATGATTGATCTTTCTTGTTTATAATTTGTAATGTCCCCACAAAACTGCTTCCGTTCGGGCTTGATATTTTGTTTTGCATGATTGATACGGAGCGGGTGACAAGAAGTGAGGGGCACCCCCCCGCTCTTCCGTGAGAAACTTGTCAAAACTTTCAAATTCTTTATTTTCCTACTCCCGATCGATGAACTTTAGGATGTGTGATGGATGATTTTCTGACGCTGTTCGGATAATGTCACTTCCTAATCGTTCCTTAAAAGTTTTCGCTGTCTCCTATTACATGCTCCTCTGGTGATTGGCCCTCAAAATGGTTTTAATTTTAATGTATTATTTCGGGGTTTATTTTATTTTATAAAAAGTTTCCTAAAATGAAACAAACTTATTTCTTATAACTTTAATGAAATATGTATGCAAAAGAGAATTAAAATACCTTAATAGTTCTACCAAAAACTAAATGTACACATCATTTACCACACTATTCATATATGAAGGCTTCTCTACAAAATTTTTGTTATATTTATAATTTTCAATGCCCCCACAAATCTGATTCCATTCGGTCTCAATATTTAGTTTTGCATGATTGATACGGAGCGGTGTGACAAGAATTCGTGGACAACCCCCTCACTCCGCCGATCTTCGTGGGTAGCGTGTCAAAACTTTTAAATTCTTTATTTTTGTAGTATGGATCGATGAACTTTAGAATGAGTGATGGATGATTTTCGGACGCTGTTCGGATAATGTCACTTCTTAATCGTTCCTTAAAAGTTTTCGCTGTCTCCTATTACATGCTCCTCTGGTGATTGGTTCTCTAAATGGTTTTAATTTTGAGGTGTTATTTCGGGGTTTGTTTTATTTTGTGAAAAGTTTTAATGTTCATCGTGAGTAGAATATCTAAATACATGTAAGATATGCATATATATATATATATATATATATATATATATATATAAAGATTTTTATGATTACTTCTAATATATATATATATATATATATATATATATATATATATATATACCCGAAGAATACCAAAGTAAATTGCGTGTAAACTGAAAGTAAAGGTGAATAATTGCAAATCAGAAACCAAGTGTAGCACGATGAGCTAGGCCTGTTATAGCTACCAAGAAGTTTGGAAATTGAATAAATGGAATATAGTGAATATCAAAGGAATAAAATGAATAAGAAAAGCATTTCAGAAACCATATAGGTTATCAAGGGCCATGCATGTTTCATTAATGCTGATTCTACGTTTCTGTGTACACAACTGTAAAATGTATTACAGAAATAAATATATATATATAATAATAGTTTGAAAGTCCAATGAAAGAAAAGTGAGAAGCTGTAACTCGAAAAACCTAACTTTCTAAAACACCCACTAAATAAAAGTATAAAACAGTAAATCTTCAATCAAATGGAAAAAAATACAAATAACGAGTCATCAAGTTAAAGAAAATTAACAAATTTCAATGGTATCGAAACGATATTAGAAAAACATAAAAAATTAAGCGTTATTGCTATACACGTTGACAAGGGCTAGGCCTTAAAAAATGGACCTGTTCACTTCGCAAAACTCTTCTTCTGGTCCAAATATTTTGACGACGCAAACACAAAAAATGTATGTTTCTGAAGATATAGATAGATTATATCTATAAACTATTTCTACTTGGACAACTTACATAAATAAGGAAAAATAAAAGAAAACATGAATACCTGAAATGAGCACAGCATATGCTCGAACCAATCGAACCCTGGAACCCTGAATGAAGCGTTGAAGACCAGTGTTGCCATTCGCAAAGAAAAAAGAAATGATCTACTGTTGCCATTCGTAGGAAATGAAAAACAGTAATGAGAAAAGGAAAGTAAAAGTAATAATATACGAAAAGAGCTACAAAAAGTGGGGTTAATAATAGTAAGGCTGATGTTGAAGAGAATGTAAAAATAAAAGTATATTATTAATACAAGAGAAAGGTGATGTCTGGCTAATGTAGACTACTATGTATAGATTTCATGAAAATCCAGCTAATCTAAGCTTTTTAACTATACCATTTACTAAATAAGAAGGATGTTTATATAAATTGCTGGTAATTTCGAGATTATTTATATGCATAGCATGAAATTTTTTATCAGATAATCTATAAATCTAAAAAGCTGATTAAGTATAATATTTCTAAACAATGGAAACGAGTTGCAGGAATTAAATGGTAAGATTTTATTAATCTTAAAATTAAAAAAGTCTTTATTATCATATAAATTAGTAACAATTCTATTAGAAGGATCAATTAAATGATTTAAATCCATAAAATTAATATTATTACCAATAGTAGCTTCATTAGGAATTAATTCCATATATAATATATATATATATATATATATATATATATATATATATATATATATATATAATATATATATATATATATATATATATATATATATATATATATATATATATCGAAAATTATGCATAAACTACTGTATGTACAAAAAAACCCATCTCTAGCATATCTGTTGCAAATGAGTAACTATAGACCAAGACTAAGGATAAAGATAGAAGGTAACATATCACTACAATGGAAAGGGGGATGAGAAGAATATTAGGATACAAAAATCACAATTAAAAGTATATAAATATAAATAAAAATGAAAAAGAAAACACGGCAAAAATGAGAAAAGGCAATAATAATTAGCTCAAGATAAAAGATTAAGACATAGAGAACAATCAATTGAAATTACACAAAAAATGGCGGTTAGTTCGAAATTGCATTCTCATCAGGACAGCCATACAATTCGAATTAAAACCGATAGAATAGCCAGTTTCTGACAATGGCGATAGTATTTAACTATAGAGACCATTGGAACTGTCTACTGGCTAGTGGAAGGAGAAAAATAAATTGAATTCTAAATCAGAATAATAATAATACCTCCTCGAACAGAAATATGAACTCACAAGCATTGCTACCACGTGTAAGTTGAACAAGCTACTGAGCATTTTACCTCACTTCGTCAATGCAAGTGGGCACCGGAATGAATACATTTGAACGATACATAATATGTATGGAGACTTTCAAAAATAGTTAACAGTATACGACTCAGGACAAGTGGAAAATAGTCATTCGAAAAATGTAAACAGTATTAGACTCAGAACAAGTGGTAAGTTAGGTGATAGGAATGGGTGAATTCTCAAAAATGAGTTATCCAATCAAAGATAAATAATGCAAGTGTAAAATTATTACGTGGTATATTTAAAATTATCAATAATATTATTTACAAATACTTCTGGATATTGGTAATTTTGACAAATGCGTTTAAGATTATTGATGTGGAGAAAGTGAAACCGAGGATCAGAAAGTCGATGTATTCGAAATAGCTGGTTTAAGATGATGTTTCTAAACAATTGAATAGAATTACAAGAATGATATGATAGCAGCTTTATGATAGTGAAGTTGTAAGAATCTTTTTTATCATACAGATTGGTGATTACATGATTATTGATGGTATCTAAATTAAGGTCTAAAAAATTTACAGTTTGACTAACGCTAGGCTCATTAGGAATTAATTCTAGGTTAGATGGGTAAAAATCAATATTAATGGGATAGGAATCATCAATGATAATACAAATTAAGTCGTCAACATATCTATATATAATATATGAATTAGAGTTAAAATGAGATTCATAATAATAAAGATATAAGTTAGCGAGAATACTACAACTACAGTCACCTTGTGGTACACCAGATGTTTGTAAATAAATGTTATCACCTTGGATAATATAATTGTTATATAACACAAAGTGCAAGAGCATAGGAAAATTTTGACATTAAATGCAACATGATTGGAAGATATATATTCATGATAAAGAGCGATAATAACTTTATAAGGAATGAAAGGATTAGCTAAGTAAAAACAATATCCATAAAGGGCCATGTTGAGACATAGATGAGCTAGTAGTTAAAGTACAGAAATGCGTTAGCGATAATAATAAACAAAATAAAATTAAAATAAAATTAAAAAGAGAATAAACTCTGTAATAAGCGCAAATGCAGCTTTACAACAGGTTTTACCTTTTTTAAAAAAGTTTTTTTGCAAGTATGAAAATCAAAAGGTAGATGGTTGAATGAAAGGTAGATGGCATTTTTTAATTATATATATATATATATATATATATATATATATATATATAATTAAAAAATGTTGCTAACGTCGCCTCTGCTGTTTGACAAATGTCTCGTTTCTCGAGATTCTTTACTTCGTACCGCAAAAACTATTGCATATAAAAATACGAAATTTGGTACACTTGTAGAAAAAGCTTTGGGGAATAGGCTGAAAAAAACTATTTTTGATATATATTGTAGTTTAGGAAATATTTAATGTCAAAGACAATATATTTCAAAAATTGTATAGCGACTATTTTTCCACTAAAAAGATTGAAACTCTTACATTTCACGAACATTGAGCCCCAAATAGCCACTTTTATGCATAATTATGCCAAATTTTGCCCCATGTCGCCACTTTGATAAATTTAAAATTTCAAATGCATTTCGAAATTTTCGCTCGCATTTCAAAAACTTATATCTAGTTCTAGATATTTTATAAACAAAGCCAGATATCAATTATCGTGAAAAATCCATTAATATCTGAGGCTGATATCTTGTACACAAGGACTATTCCACAAACGTAAGTCAGACAGACGGTCCTTTCACAATATTTTCCTTATACATTATACTATGTATATAAGGAAAGTAAAAAAATATATAAATTTACTTGTATACAGAGTATGGTTAAAAAATTATCCTAATTCAAAGTTTCGAATAAAAAATCAAACAAGTATATTGGAATGAAATGTTATAGCCATACAAAATTTCTAGAACATTCCTAAAGTACCCCAATAACTTTGTAAGTAAAGGTCCATTGCTGAACACGTTAGCTCTATCTATTATAACGTGTTTATGTCCGATTGTATAAAAGTGATTTCTTTATTAATTCATTGAGATTAATTTCACAAAATAACACACTTAATTATTTTAAATTACACTGAATTTGCAATTTTAATTTAAATTTCGTTTTCATTTGGTAACTGGGTATATATTCAAAGGCGGGGTAGAAAAATGCGAAAATCTAAAATATATTGAGAACGGTTAGACATCGAGTAATGGGATTGGTCTTATATTACTCTTTTTGCCGTCAAAATTTACGAATAAAACAAGCATTTAATGAATACATTTGAGCATGCGCAATATTTTATTTTAGATCTTGACGATTTTTGAGGATCATTTCTCAAAAAAGGCAGGTTCTCTTTTCCCGAATCATACCAAAATGTAATCATCACCAGTGTTATTCACAAGTGACTTATCGACCAAATTTTGTGAAATTTGATCTATCAGCTTTTTAGCTAAAGTGGGTACATGCGATTTTTGTGGACCATTTATAAAAAATAGCAAGTTCTTTTATCTCGACTCGTACTAAAATCTAATAAGCACCAAGGTATCCCACAAGTGACTTACGCATAGAATTTTATGAAATTGGGTGAATTATTTTTGAGTTACAGTGGATACATATATTGCACACACTGATTCACACTGACACACACACACAGATGTCAAAATAGAAATAGGTTTTTCGTGTTCTAGAGGTCCTAAAACGTGTAGATCCGTCAAAAACTCGAATTGCGATTTCTGCCACGATTCCAATATTTTCTCTATACATTGCCATGTATTGTAGGGAAAGTAAAAATCCGACGTGGGCAGCACATGACTTTCCCTGCAGACTTATAATCACGTTCTCTTTATTTTAATTAAATTTAATTTCGTTCTCATTCGATAACCAGATTTATTTTCAAATGTGACATAGAGAAAAAACGAAAAAACTAAAATATCTCGAGAACGGCTAGTCCTAGTGTAATGGGGTTAGTCTTATTCTTTTTTTCGTTAAAAATTAGGTATTAAACAAGCATTTAATGGATATATTTGAGCATACGTGGTTTTTTATTTTAGATTTTGGGGATTTTTGCGGGCCATTTTGCAAAAAACGGCAGGTTAATTTATCCCAAATAGTACTCAAAACTAATCATCACTAGATTCGCCCACAAGTGGCTTACTTACCAAATTTTATGAAATTCGGTCCAGTAGTTTTTTAGTTAGAGTGGATACAAAATCTGCACAGACAAACAGATAGACAGACACACAGACAGACACACAGACACACAGACCGACACACACACAAACGTCAGGGTAAAAATAGATTTTTCGTATTCTAGAATTCTCGAAAAGTGTAGATCCGTCGTAAACTCGAGTTGCGATTTTCGGCATAATTCCAATACTTTACCTATACATTACCATGTATTGCAGGGAAAGTAAAAATATGTTTTAATTCAAAGTAGAATATAGACACTGCACAATATGTTACGAAGCTGCTTATACATATATGAAAACTTTTCAGAACCACTACTAAAACTGCATTTATTCTTTCATAATGTGCAAATGTGCAAACTTATTCATCGACTGAATTAATGTCTCTAATTAAACGATCTGCTCAAGAGGTGGCGCTTCAATTTTGTACACCCTTCCGTCATTTACTGAGTTTCGGTGACAAAAAGCGCTCACGATCTTAATCTGTGATTAATCACCTTTCACCGGTGATAAGAGCGAGAGGGAGTGTCATATACAGTGATTGATGAAGTTCGAGAACTTCAACTTCTTCTAATTAACTTTAGCTTCCGTCTTCCTTACATGCAGAATTGCATTTGTATTAAAAAATAGCAATGGTAACGTTTGGTAATATTAAATACCCGGATCGGGAATACTTATGTATATTTTCTGTACAGTGTTTCTCTTCATTGGTGTAGTCAACTTTCGTTAATACGGATAGTCAAGGACCAGCAATTTTGTCCGTATTAGCAAAAGTACATCAGAAGAGAAGTCCATAAATTTGAAGTAATTACGTTTGCTTTCCTAAAAGTTATGTACCTTTTATATTTTGAAAACTACCGCATTAAAAATCTGATGTAGGCAGCACGTGACTTTCCCTACAGACTCAAATTTATTTTACGTTTATTTCTTTAATAATGCATTAAATTGAGTTTAATTGCATAAAATAACATCCATCATTATTTGAAATGACACTGAATTTGCACTTTTTTTTCACTTTCCGTCTCCGTTTAGTAATGGACATATTTTCAAAGGCGGCTTACAACAATATAAAAAATTTGAACAATATAAAAAATCTGATGTGGGCAGCACATGATTTTCCTTATATAATGCAATGAATTTACTACTTTTACAGTAAAAAAATAAAAGATTATTTTTATAGTAGATATTTATATTCTTTCCAAGATATTGAATTTTCGTCAATGAGTCGTCATTTTCATTGATTTAGCGTCATTTTTATCCATTTGGCGAGTTTTTCGTTAATTTACAACATTTAAAAAAGTTGCCAAGTTGACGACATTCCACCAAATTCTTCGCCAAAATCTCGCCAAGCGTTATGGACGTAGAAATGAGTTATTCTTACAGCAGATAAATGAATATTGCCGTTCAAATACAAAAGTATTACTCAAAGTAACTTTTTTCATGAATAGAACGAGCTAAGTCCACGCAAATGATGTCACTCAATTGATCGCATGGTATTACATATGAAAAATGGAAAATGAATATGTTTCTCAATAGGAAATATTTTTTTTTTATTTTATATGACTTTTTGATAATTTTTTTGAAAAATGTGCAATATCTCGAAAACGGTTCATGTTAGGGTTCTAAAATTTATGTCAATCGTTTTCTAATGAAAATTTACATAAGAAATGTCTATTTCAGTAACTTTAATAGAAGTTTTGTTTTTTGAAGATTTTTTCAAAATTTCACTCGAAAATTTAGGGAGATTCTGAACATTCGATTGCATATAAAAACAATAGGCTTCCAGTGTTTACGGATTGTAATTTTCGTACTAAATTTCGTTCGAATCGATCCATTCGTTCATCCGTTATCGTCTCAACAGACTCACTGACACAAACACACATACACAGATATCACTTCAAAAATGTTCGATTCGTGATCAGTGATGCTTGAAACGTGCTCTCCCGTCGAAACCTCGAATTCGAATTTTTGAATACATTATGTATATAAGGAAAATAAAAATACTTAAATATCTCAAGAACGGCTAGACTCAGTGTAATGGAATTAGTCTAATTATTTTCATTGTCAAAAAGATTGTCAAAAGATATAAAACATTCATTTAATTGATACGTTTAAGCTTCGGTAATTATCAATCTTAGATGTTGACGTTTTTTGAAGTTTTGTTGACGTTTATAAGGCAGATGTTGACGTTTTTTGTTGACGTTTATAAGGCAGATAATGTTTTGCCGAATCGTATCAAAAGCTTATCTCTCTCTCTCTCGCTCTCGCTCTCGCTTTATATCACAATATTTTCCTTATACTACAGAGAAAGTATTAAATTGTTTAAACAGTATTTATCAAATTTCGTGTTTATATTTCAGTTGTATTCATTTGTGGTGTATCGAATAATATAAAATACCAGTGTTTCTTAATACCCTTTATCTCGTAACTTTCACATTTTAAAGAGTATCGCTTTTTTCACATACTCTCAAACTGCTGCTCAAACAGAAAAAAGCTTGGAAAATTCCTTATAATTGGACAATTCGGATCAAGTGGCGGGTTTAAAGATGAAAGTCGACGAAAATAATACGAGAAAGGTTCTAGTTATTTATAGACATCAATTTTATTCTCAAATTTAAGTATTTTCTGAACATTTGTTCATTTTAAGCTGGTGTTACGTCTAAGCAACATTCCTAGATTTTGGAGCAACGTATTAATAAATTATTTTTCTTGCGCAACTTTAATGAATTTTGCATTTCTCATGCCACATGACTAACAAAATATTTCAACAGACGAGGATAAATCCAAAGAAATAGTTACAAGGGTAATAAAACATTATTTATTAACAATAGACAGAAAATACAAATTGGAATTAAGAGACGTACTTGGCGATCATTTTTCCACATAATCATCAAATGTATTTAGGCATTTATCTGAACGCAGGACCAACTTGTTTTACCCGGCTTGGTAGAAATCACGTCCCTGTCCATTGAGCCAGTTCTCGGCAGCTGTTTTCACATCAGTGTCTGAAGAGAACCTTGTTCCAGATAAGTGATCCTTCAATTTTGGAAAAAGGAAATAGTCACTGGGTGCCAAATCTAGGCTGTATGGGGGGTGGCTTCAGACTTCCCCTTTGAACTTTTGCAGCAATTCTTGAGTTTGGTGAGCAGTATGGTTCCTGGCATTGTGATGCAGGAGGATGACACCATCACTCAACTTGTCCACATTCTATGCCCATAAGAAACGAATCGCGGCTCGCACCTCCAAGCGAGACCACTTTTCTAAACGTCTTCTCATTTCAATCGCTCTGATGCGTCTGCGAACTTACACTACCTGCCCGCACAACAGTTGTAAGACAACTACCGCCATTTGTCTCCACTCTGGGGGAAAATATTCCCTCCGCAATAATTACTTTTCAAATGCTTCTGCTTGTAACCTTTTTTTTTTTTTTGATCTACCCTCGTAATTTACAACCAGAGATATTGCGATTATTTCTGGACTGTACCAACTCACGTATACCAACTTACACAGAGATATTGATTTTAAATATGGAGATGATTCAGGGATCATCTCCATATTTAAAACTGCGAAAAATAAGCCCTGTCCTACAATAGTGACTATGATCAATTCCTCTCCGCCTCGTCAAAATTAAAAACATTCTTACACCCAGCCATTATGCATAGTACCCAAATGTAGCCCTAATTTTAACTAATTACTGGTCAAAGTTACCAAAATATGGAGATAATTATTTTACAAAAGTGCGCCATATGTAGTTGTTAAAAAAAGTTCCCAAAACTTGTATAGTTTACCTGAATTACGCACTGTTGTTGAAAATATCAACACCATAGAATTTATCACAGTGAGAATACTTACATAAAACCGAAAGGGATATATTAATATTCGTCATTGAAGACTTCTTTAAAGCTATAAAAATTCAATCCTTTTTTTATAAAATTGAATTTAAAATAGCATTCACAACATTATTTATATTTCCAAATATAAACTTTTCTAACTTTTGTGATGTTGATACCAACCAGAATCACGGCATTGCTAGACCAGATCGACCTTCCTTTGCCGAATATTTAACATTTCTAACATTCGACTTATAATGTTATAAATGATGGTACAATAGTTAAAAAACACGAAACACCTGGTCACAATTGCATAATTTACACTGCGAAACAAAACGGCAGATACCTCTGGTGAAAAAATACATTATGCGCATAGTTAGGAATGACTTAGGATAAAACTCCTGCAATAACCCACGATTACTTCTTTGCACGAGTTCCTTAATATATAATCATTAAATCAAAACACTACACATTAAAATCCACATTTTTTAACTTTTAAAATAACTTATCATTTATTTACACCTTATGATTACAATTACGCCAGCCGAAAAATGTGGTTTTATGTTTTCACGGAAATCAACGCTCAAAACTGCACGAAACAAATATTTCAATTTTTTCCTGCCTAATTACGGTAAAGATATGTTTCATGAGAAAATGATAGGTAAAATTATTTCATTATTATGTGCATTTTTTACTTTCCCTGCAATACATTGTAATGTATAGGGAAAGTATTGGAATAATGTCGAAAATCGCAACTCGAGTTTTCGACGGATCTACACGTTTCAAGACCTCTAGAATACAAAAAACTATTTTAGCGTGACGTCTGTGGGAGTGTCTGCCTGTCTGTCTGTCAGTCTGTCTATCTGTGTGTCTGTCTGTGTATCTGTCTGTCTGTCTGTGCAGATTTTGTACCCACTATAACTAAAAAACAAATTGACCGAATTTCAAAAAATTTGGTAGGTATGTCACATGTGGGGGAATCACGTGCTGATTCGTTCTGGGTATGATTCGGGATAAAAGAATAAGCCTTTTCTTGCGAAATGGCCTGCAAAAATTGCCTGCATCCACTCTAGCTAAAAAACTAATGGATCGAATTTCATAAAATTCAGTAGATAAGTCGCTTGTGGATTACCCTGGTGCTGATTAGATTTTGGTACGATTCAGAAAAAATAACCTGCCTTTTTTTGCAAAATGGTCCGCAAAAATCTAAAATAAAAAACTGCGTATTCTCAAATATGTCCATTAAATACTTGTTTTATACGTAAAGTTTAACGAAGAAAAGAATAAGACCAACCCCATTACACTAGGACTAGCCGTTCTCGAGATATTTTTGTTTATTCATATTTTCTCTACGCCACCTTTGAAAATAAATTCAGTTGCCAAAGCAGAACGAAAATTGAATAAAAAGTGAATTAAATTGAATTAAAATAAAGAAAACGTGGATATAAGTCTGTAGGGAAAGTTATGTGGTGCCCACATCAGATTTTTTTTTATACTAACATAGATTTCATGAAAAGAAAATAGATTTTTTTTTATAAAAATATTCTCATCTGTACATTTTACAAAAAAAAAACCTTGCCACCACAATATCATAAAACTTTCAGAATATGCTAATTTATGTTCAATTTCACTATCATAATTACAATTTTTATTATAAGAGCGATAATTTTCAAATGATCTAAAAAATTACATTGGACTATGGAAATTCTCAAAATTTTGTTGATTAAAATCAACATAAATTATAATTTTTTGACAATATAAATATAATTTTGGGTACAAATGATAGTCTTTTATGAGCTAATAAAGCATACATGATTTCATATCTGTATCTCTAACAGTTGTTTAAATAATTGTACCCGAATCTCAAAATACTACGTTTTGAGAAAATCAAGTTTAAAGAAAAAATTTTATAAAAAAGTATGTTAAAATTATCCAGGACCATAATCTGCCTGTGTCAATATTTCTCTTAAATCTGATTTTCTTTTTTTCCTCTCACTGTTTCACACTGGCTTCCTTTGTTTTTTTTGCACATTAATTTCAGCTCTGAATACTCGCTGTTTGTCAAACACCTGGAAAATAGCCCATAGACTTCAAAAATTTTAATCGACACATAACGCCATCATTGAAGACAAATGTGATATCCATAACACCAATTTTAAGGGTTGAAATTTCAACAAATGTATTTTTAGGGATCCTCTTCCCTTATGAAGTGGTTCACACTTTCATTGGGCTTTGTGATTGCCCATCCAAGCATTTTTTCAAAAGCTTTGGATTAGCTAAATCTCTAAATGCAAATTTTATTTTATTCATTATAGCCACTGGGAGTGAATGTTTATGCTTATACATTCTGCCTTCAATTTTTGTTATTTAAAACCACGCCATGAATCTGGCCCTTCTAGGCATAGACCATGTTAAATGCAAGTTTTAACATTTCTAATCATGGTAAATAATTAAAACTATATATCATTGTGTTCAGAATTAATTGAGCTATAAAATGACATTAAAATAGAAAAAACGATAGTTTGAAGATTTTCCTTGCCAAGGTGTCGGAGGAGAAAAGCACCGTTTGAGATCGGGTCTTTTGATTTTTATTTCAAATATTAAAAATTGATCTAAGATACATGAAGATTGGCACATACCTCTGTATTTCGAGTCTTCAGCTCAGCACGACTGTCATCATTTCCGATTCTTTTTCTGACATTTGAAGTCAGACTTCATCTTTTCTTATAACATCCTGAATATTCAAATGATAACGACTCTCTCTGAACCACACTGCTTGAAATCACGACTTTTTCTCCAACTCTTGAAATTCATTTCATTGAAATAACAACTCTCTCTTTTCAGCTCTTGAAATATTATTTTTTAATATTCGTTGACTTGCTGCCGCATCATTTTGCCTGGGGTTCAGATACGCCCTCCTTGCTCTTATTGGACGATTTCAGTGCGATGTCGTATATTTGCATTATTGACACTTTTAGATTCCATTGTCGCTTGATTAAAGCTTTGGCCCTAGAATGTTTTGTCCAGCCACACCTGCAATTTGTGTGACTTGCATTTATTTTGTGTCATGGCTTTTCGGTCTAAGACTGTCATGTTGTTGTTGTTGTTGTTACTTATTCCCCCGTGGTGAAGGTGCGCCTATGCATCACGTCCACTAGACCCCTGGTCCCATGGCGAAGGGGAGAAATTTACAGCTTCACTTTATATTGAGGCACCCCAAGGGCCTAAGTCTGACTTTGCCTCGACAACACAACATCCATGCCCGAAGGCGGGATTCGAACCCACAACCCGGCAATCCAGCGATCAGACAGAAACACTTGCCCCTGACTACTCGACCACCGGATCGGCAAGACTGTCATAAAACGATCATCAAAAGTCTGCGCTTTTTTTCATCATAAACATCAAAATTTGCATATGGTGCCTCCTGGTCTCACAATATCATTCAAAAGGGATTATTGTCTTCCATAAATATGAACATTTAAATTTTGTACAAGGGGCCATGTGTATAGTTATTTTGTCACTAAAATTTTCAAAGACAATCCCCATTGATCATTATAATATTCGAATTCCCTGAAAACTGCCATGCAGATTAAAAAGCATCTGATGTGATCAGGACATGACTTTCCTTGCAGACTCATATTCACGTTCTCTTTATTTCTTCAATAATTCTTAAAGTTGGGTTTAATGGAAGAAAATAACAGCCATAATTATATTAAATGACACTGAATTGGCACTTTTAATTTCATTTTCATTGGGTAACTGGACTTATTTTCAAAGGTGGCATAGCGAAAATGGTAATAAACTAAAATATCACAAGACCGGCTAGCCCTAGAATAATGGGGTTGGTCATATGATTTTCGTCATCAAAAATTATGTATAAAATAAACATTTAATGTTTGAGCTTACGTAGTCTTTTATTTTCAGATTTAATAACATTTGCGGGCCATTTCACAGCAAAAACAGGCAGGGTTTTTTCCCGAATTGTACCAAAATCTAATAAGCACAAGGTTAAAATACAAGTCATTTATCAACCACATTTTATGAAATTTGGTCTATTAATATTTCAGATAGAGTGGATACAGCCAATTTTTGCGGGCCATTTCGTAAAAAAAGGAACTTTTTTCATCTCGAATTCTACCAAAATCTAATCAGCACCATGGTCATCTACAAGGGAATTACCTGCCAATATTTTTCAGTTAGAGTGGATACAAAATCTACACAGACAGACTGACACACATACAGACGCCATGCTTAAAATCATTTTGTGGTGTTCTATAGGTCTCACAACATGCAGATTCGTCAAAAACTCAATGTGATTTTCGACATGATTCCAATACTCTCCCTATACATTATCATGTATTGCAGGAAAAGTAATAAATTATAATAAAAGGTCCCAAATTAACAGAGAAAATACTTAAAGACCACTAAGGGAGTGTCTAAAATTTGAACTCTGCAGCAGAAAGGGCGGTTTTTGATCTGAAAGTTTGGTTCAGGTCAGAATGTACGGCAGTATCTACGTAATATTCTATGTCTTTTACGTACTCTCCGGGGGAGTTTTTACTTTGTGTTGCACATAGATAGTCGTTTTTGAAACATCGATGCGGTCGGTGTTCGATGCTTTTACTCATAGATGGTTTTCAAACGACATAGTGATTTTCTTCCAATAACAGTATAGTAAAAATAAAACATTTTAAAACACAGAAGGGGAGATTATATACACAAGACCTGGATGAGGTTTGAGCCAGCAGCTCTTTATACTGCTTTCTAATTGTCTCTCTCTTAATCTTTGCTCTCATTCTTCTTTTGGACTTCGAGTTTGTATCCTCAAAGCAGCTGTACGCTGCATTTTTCTTTATGTGTGCTTATTTACGTCGCTTTAGTTTTCGTTATTCAGTCCTTAATTTATTTTTTGTTCGAGATCTGTTCAATTAATGCGAAAATTCAAATGACCCCCCATTAAATTCTATACCTAAATGCTTTATGTCATTTATCATGATATGCGTATACAACTGTAATATATAGAGATTTTATGAAAATCATCCAACTATAATTATACAAAGATTTTATGAAAATCATCAAACTGTAATATACCGAGATTTCATTAAAATCAACGAACTGTAATATACAGAGATTTTATGAAAATCATTCAACTGTAATATACAGAGATTTTATGAAAATCATTCAACTGTAATTATACATAGATTTTACGAAAATCATCCAACTGTAATTATACAGAGATTTTATGAAAATCATCCAACTGTAATTATACAGAGATTTTAGGAAAATCATCCAACTGTAATATACAGAGATTTTATGAAAATCATCCAACTGTAACATACAGAGATTTTATAAAGATCATCCAACTGTAACATACAGAAATTTTATGAAAATTATCCAACTGTAACAAACAAAGATTTTATGAAAATCCTCCAACTGTAACATACAGAGATTTTAGGAAAATCATTCAACTGTAATATTCAGAGATTTTATGAAAATCATCCAACTGTAATATACAGAAATTTTATGAAAATCATCCAACTGTAATATTCAGAGATTTTATGAAAATCATCCAACTGTAATATACAGAAATTTTATGTTAAATCATCCAACTGTAATATACAGAGATTTTATGAAAATCATCCAAATGTAATTATACAAAGATATGAAAATCATCCAACTGTAATATACAGAGATTTTATGAAAATCATCCAAATGTAATTATACTAAGATATGAAAATCATCCAACTGTAATATACAGAGATTTTATGAAAATCATCCAACTGCAATATACAGAGATTTTATGAAAAGCACTCTATTAACTTTGTAAGGAAAGGTACAGCTGACGTAAAAACAATCCCTCGTTATCCGTTCATCTTACATTGTAGAGTAAATTCAAATATACCATTCGATGAGGAATAATATCCTATATAAATTCATACGCTTAAGATTTTTGCTTAAAGTGCCGTCTTCATGTCTAAAAGTGTACCAACTTGGAAAGTATGTAATATGTATAATATTCTAATATTCGAAGTAATTCTGAAATTTTAAACTCACGTAACATAACTTTTATTATCTGACATGAATATTACACTTGCATTATCGACGCCCCCTTGCACTGACAAAGAGGAACCAATGTATCCTCGAAACATCTGTGTGCTGCATTATTGTGTTATTTGCGCTTATTTAAGCTGCTCTAGTATTCCTTATCCTTCGTACAAATGTATTTTTCTCATTAAGGACTGAAGTTTTTGGTCTATAACAGTACGGATAAATACACTCAAAAGAGTAAGAAATATTAATATGGAGTTTTATTAATAACACATTATTTTAATTCAATCTAAACTTCAAAATCTATCAACAACAGATATAAACCCCGCTTTTGATGAATTTAAAACTAAGAGTTTTTCAATTGTTTCTATTAAATGAAAATAAAACTTGTTCAATAAATTTGATTGATGATCCAGCTGTTTCACTAATTTTGATATTTTCAACTTCTTTTTTATTTTTCAATAATTGAAAGATATGAAATGTATTAACTTGAAAACTTTCCACTGGGGACATGAAATTTATTTTCCAAAGAAATTTGTAGCCTTGTGAGAAACTATCGTTTTTTTATAGTTTTTATTCCTCCTTTTTTTTTAATGAAAGAAGTTTAGGAAAAAAATAGGAAGAGTAAAATAGAAATGCAGTTAGGAATATAGATGATTTTCTGAAATGTTTTGGGCAGCAAAATGCTATGCGTTCATACTTGAAACCCGTCGGCATACTATATATAAACTTAATGTCTCAATTATTAATTCCGTATGAATATTTTATCTTTAAGTAACATAAAAAAGCAAGTAACTCTGCTACTCGTTATGGATTGATAACGCCTCTCGTATATTTTGAATGTGAACGAATGTACATGGTATTCAAAGGGAAAAACAATCGGTATTTCTGGGGATTTTTTTTTCGAAAATTTTACATGTTTAATATATTGTTATATATTTTATTTCACTTCGTCCAAATGTGGCCACAAACGATGAAGTTTCTGACAATAGAATATTTGGGCACATTCACTCTAATGAACCATCGTGCTGTTGATAAACGCACACTAACGTATAATGCAGATATCAATGCACTTATATTACAGATCTAAAATTTAATTAATTCACCATTTTCTTCCAGAATTTGCTTTATACTCAACTTAAAAAGTACGGGCGGGACAACCCAGTGGTTAAGGTACGGGGGTGGCACTCGAAGGATTTATTCGAAATTTTATATTTCTGTACCATGGCAGCATAGGATAAAATTTTGCATAATAATGCTTAAAAGAAGTTATTTATGGAGCAGTGATCACAAAGCTTAAGAGTTTCAATCATTGTAGTGAAAAATTGGCGTTTCCAAGCCTTTTAAAATAAAGGACAACATATTATAATTGTGATCTTTTGCACCAACGATACGGATTGTGCAATTTTTCCTTTTTGTTTTAAAAAAATTGCAAAGAAAAAAAAAGAAACCGAAGTTATTACTTTCCCTGCAATACATGGTAATGTATGGAGAAAGTATTGGAATCATGCCGAAAATCACAACTCGAGTTTTTGACGGATCTACACGTTTTGAGACCTCTAGATAACGAAAAAAACATTTTTAGCGTGACGTCTGTGTTTGTGTGTGGGTCTGTCTGTGTGTCTGTCTATCTGTGTGTCTGTCTGTCTGTCTGTCTGTCTGTCTGTCAGTCTGTGCAATGTATGTGTCCACTCTAACTAAAAAACTAATGAGCCGAATTTCATATAATTTGGTATGTAAGTCACATAGGTGAGACCCTGGTGCCGATTAGTTTTTGGTAGAATTCGTAAAAATAGAACCCGCCTTTTTAGGGAAATGACCCGTAAAAATTTCATGTATTCATTCTATCTAAAATACTAATTGACCAAATTTCCCAAAATTTGGTAGATAAGTTACTTGTAGGATGCTCTGGTGCTGATTAGATAGTGATACGATTCGGAAAAGAACAACCTGCCATTTTTTACGAAATGGCCCGCAAAAATTGACTACGTATGATGAAATGTATCAACTAAATTCTTGTTTTATACGCAATATTTGACGAGGAAACGAATATAACACACCCCATTATGCTTCAGGACTAACCGTTCTCAAGATATTTGATATTTCTTGCATTTTTGTTGCGTCAATTTCGGAAAAATGTCAAATTACCAAATAAATAAAATTAAATTAAAAATGCAAATTTAGTGTTTTTTGGTGCAATTAAACTCAATCTAATGAATTATTAGAAAAATAAAGAAAATATGAATTTAAGTCTGCAGGGAAAGTCATGTGCTGCCCACATCAGATTTTTTAAAATGGATTATAGTATGAGACAGTGGAGTTGAGTTACATTCTAGTTAATTTTAGATACACATTACTCAACAAATACTTCCTCTAAACAATTAAATAAAAATAGAAGAAATAATTAAATACATTACTTCATTCCACACCAATCATCTTTCCTTAACTGATAAGATAATCTCCTCAACCACTATAAGGAAAGTTATTAGTAATCAATTTCATGAGTAAAAACCCGATTTACCTCATGACATTGATTACTAATTATTACTCCTGTAAAAGTCACTAGCGTCTAACATAATGAATTTTCTAATCTCCTTATTTTTCCAATCTGTGCTCTAATTAATTTCACCTTGGAACATCTTAATTGAATTTTTTCCTTTTCAAAACCGATAACTAAAGTGTAGAAGAATGCTTAATTAGATATTTAAATAGAACACTATTTTTCTTCCCACCTTCAGAGATCAGATAAAGATAGACATTATGAAGAGAAAAAAAGAAATAATGTTTGTAACTTTGACCTCATTTTATTTTGATAACAACTTATCGTTTTGCATTTTCATCAAAAGAATTACAGTTATAATTAAATTTCAATGACTAATGTTAATAAAATATCTAAATATGGTAAAATGGGTGTGATGACGTATATTCAATAGTTATTATCCACACTTCTGCAAGCAGACCGGCCGAAGTTATAATTAGATTTTCTGCTGAATTCAGAATTAATTTCTCTCTTAAAAGCAAGTATACAAACAGGCAACCAAATACCATGGTTTTTGAACATTTCATCAAATACCACATAGGTGTGTATTTGTGCAGAAATAGCATGGGATCCACAACAACGACATTATTTATCATGCACCCGATTTATGCTTCTGAGTATCTGCACAGCTATTAGACATATTCTCCGTTCTTAAGTCTTATACTTACAGCAGCATTTCAGGAAACATTCACGCGTGCACAACAACCACGTTATTTGTCTTGCACAATATTTGTATTTGTGTGTATCGGTACACATGTTAAATGTATTCTCCACTTTTAATCGTACTTGCAGCAGCATTTCAAGAAATGCAGCTTGTAAAGAACTCTGCTGCCCCAACCGGAAATCGAACCTTGAATCTTCAAACAGGCCAGCCGACGCTTTTCCGTTGAGCTACTGGGAAGAAATTGTAAATTCCTATTTTCGAAGTGAACTCTGCATTCTCCAATCTCTAATGTCAGATTGGAGTGCAATTGAAAATCTAAATGACCACTTCCTACTATTTTTTCCTCAGATTATTCCTCTGACGCTATCTTTATCCTCCAGGTTAGCTTCCTACATGATCTTTATCCTCTGGATTTGAAATGGGCGCTCAATATCACAGAGTCCACTGGATCCGTGCTAGTCGTAGGGTCACTTTCAGGCCTCCCACATATTTGCATTAACCTACAGGGTTGATTTGTCCGGTCGCCATTATCAAAAACCTCGCTACCCCAACCGAGAATCGAAACTTTGATCTTCGAACTAGCCAGCCAACCTTCTGCCGTTAAACTACTAGGACGAAATTGGAAGATTTCACTTTCAATCTTTATCACCTTTGCAATCTTACTGTCAAAGTTGACTCTGCCAGCTGGGTGACATAGTTGATATAAAATAAATTAGTCTTTTTACCCAAGGGCGTCTACCTCTCTTGAAGCACCACCATTATAAGTTTTATTAATAATACATTATTTTAATTGGCAATCGAAGGATTTATTCGAAATTTTATATTTCTTTAGCATGGCAGCATAGGATAAAATTTTGCATAATAATGCTTAAAAGAAGTTATTTATGGAAGAGTGATCACAAAGCTTAAGTGTTTCAATCATTGTAGTGAAAAATTTGCGTTTTCAAACCCTTTAAAATGAAAGATAACATGTTATAATTATGATCATTCGGACCAATGAACAGATTGTGCAATTTTTCCTTTCTGTTTTAAAAAACTTTGAAAAAAAAAACAAAAAAAACCAAAGCTATTACTTTTCCTGCAATACATGGTAATGTATACGGAAAGTATTGGAATCATGACAAAAATCACAACCCGAGTTTTCGACGGATCTACACTTTCGAGACCTCTAGAATACGAAAAACCACTTTTAGCGTGACGTATGTGTGTGTGTCTGCGTATGTGTATGTCTGTCTGCCTGCCTTATGCAATGTATGTATCCCCTCTAACTAAAACACTAATCGACCGAATTTCATAAAATTTGGTATATAAGTCACTTAGGTTAGACCCTGGTGCTGATTAGTTTTTGGTAGGATTCGTAAAAACAGGACCCGCCGTTTTTTGCGAAATGACCCGTAAAAATTTTATGTATCCAATCTACCTAAAATACTAATTGACCAAATTTCACAAAATTTGATGATAAATTACTTGTAGGATGCTCTGGTGATGATTAGATTTTGGTACGATTCAGAAAAGAACAATCTGCCAATTTTTACAAAATGGCCCGCAAAAATCGACTACGTCTGCTGAAATGTATCAATTAAATTCTTGTTCTATACGCAATATTTCACGAGGAAATTAATATAACAGTCTCCATTATGCTTTAGGACTAACCATTCTCAAGATATTTGATATTTCTTGCATATTTGTTACGCCAATTTCGGAAAAATATCCAATTACCAAATTTAAAAAAAACATGAATTAAAAATGCAAATTTAGTGTTATCTGTTGCAATTAAACTCAATCTAATGAATTATTAAAAAAAATAAAGAAAATATGAATTTAAGTCTGCAGGGAAAGTCATGTGCTGTCCACATAAGATTTTTAAAAATATATTATAGTTTGAAACAGTGGAGTTGAGTTACACTTTAGTTAATTTTAGATACGCATTGTTCAAAACCAAATACTTCCTCTAAACTATTAAATAAAAATAGAAGAAATAATTAAATACATTACTTCATTCCGCACTAATCATCTTTCCTTAACTGATAAGATAATCTCCTCAACCACTATAAGGAAAGTTATTAGTAATCAATATCATGAGGAAAAACCCGTTTTCCCTCATGACATTGATTATTAATTATTACTCCTGTAAAAGTTACTAGCTTCTAACATAATGAATTTTCAAATCTCCTTATTTTTCCAATCTGTGCTCTAATTGATTTCACCTTCGAACATCTTATTTGCATTTCTCTTTTTCAAAACCGATAACGAAAGTGTAGAAGAATGCTTAATTAGATATTTAAACAGAATATATTTTTCTTCCCAGCTTCAGAGATCAGATAAAGATAGACATTATAAAGAAAAAGAAAGAAATTATGTTTGTAACTGTAACTTTGACCTCATTTTATTTTGATAACAACTTATCGTTTCGCATTTCCATCAAAATAATTACAGTTATAATTAAATTTCACTGGCTAATGTTGCTAAAATATCTAAATATGGTAAAATGGGTGCGATGACGTACATTCAATAGTTATTATCCACACTTCTGCAAGCAGACCGGCTGAAGTTATAATTAGATTTTCTGACTAATTCAGAATTAATTTCTCTAAAGGAAAGCATACAAACAGGCAACCAAACACATTGGCTTTTGAACATTTCATCAAATACCACATAGGTGTGTATTTATGCAGAAATAACATAGGATCCACAACAACGACGTTATTTATTGTGCACCTGATTTATGCTTCTAAGAATCTGCACACCTGTTAAATATATACTCCGCTCTTAGTCGTATACTTGCAGCAGCATATCAGGAAACATTCACGCATCCACAACAGCCACGTTATTTGTCTTGCACAATATTTGTGCTTGTGTGTACCGGTACACATGTTAAATGTATTCTCCACTTTTAATCGTACTGGCAGCAGCATTTCAAGAAATGCAGCTTGTAAAGAACTTTGCTGCCCCAACAGGAAATAGAACCTTGAATCTTCGAACTGGCCAGCCAATGCTCTTCCATTGAGCTACTAGGGAGAAATTGCAAGTTCTTACTTTCGAAGTGGATTCTGCATTCTCCAATCTCTAATGTCAGATTGGAGTGCAATTAACAATCTAAATGACCACTTCCTACTATTTTTTCCTCAGATTAGCCCCCTGACGCTATCTTTATCCTCCAGGTTAGCTTCCTATATGATCGTTATCCTCTGGATTTGAAATTGGCGCTCAATATCACAGAATCCACTGGATCTGTGCTAGTAGTACTAGGGTCACTTTCAGACCTCCAATATATTTGCATTAACCTACAGCGCTGATTTGTTCCGGCGCCATTGCAAAAAACCTTGCTACCCTAACCGGGAATCGAACCCTTGATTTTCGAACTAGCCAGCCAACCTTCTACCGTTAAACTACTAGGACGATATTGCAAGTTTTCACTTGCAATCTTTGTCACTTTTGCAATCTTATTATCACAGTGGATTCTGCTAGCTGGGTGACATAGTTGATTTAAAATAAGCTAGTCATTTTACCCAAGGGCGTCTACCTGTCTTGAAGCACCACCCATGCCTTGCAGATTAGTTGTTGCCGATCACGATTGATTTTTAGAATTGCACACCACTTTCTCGTGCAATCCAATTTTCTGATTAATCTCACAGATTAATTTCTTCGGGAAAAGTTTTCATCATAATTGTTATTAGCTAGCAAATGTTTCATGTATACGCCCCAAATAAAAATGGGCGCTATCTAGTTTCCATCTCCAGACACATCGTCGCCTTTCAATATTGAATAATTTTCCCGCCTGTTTTTGTTGCTTAGTGCTATATACACATTTGTGGTTTATTTTGAAAGTCATTTTTATTCCTTTTTTTAGATATTTGTGTAATAAATTCGCTTCTCTTCAACTCCTGTAATTGACTGATGCGTAATTGATTTGATCCTCGGAACTCTAAACCGAGTTTCTCTTCTTCAAAACCGATAGTGAAAGCGTAGAAAAATGCTTAATTAGTGATTTAAGCAAAAGCATATTTTTTTACCACCTTCAAAACATAATTTCAGAAATGTGAACTGTAATAAATAAATATTTACTTTCTCATAAGCAGTATTGGGGAAATATTATTGCTTTCTCAAGAGTTTTCGATTTCAAAATTTTGATACCAATATATGTTTGAAGACTTTCTGATCAGGTTTTGACTATTTAAGCATATAATTAAAGACGCAAATCATAGATAAAAAGTTCATTTAATCAAATAAAAACCATCCTATAAGACGTACAAATATTAAAAGGGCAGAGCGCTTTCGGGCGTCACCATACCCTTCATCAGTGGCTGTAGCTGTATAATCATAAGTGACTATAAAGCGCTCTGGCTTTATAATATTTGTACGTCTTATAGGATGGTTTTTATTTGATTTAATGACCTTTTCATAAATGATTTGTGTCAATAATTATATACTTAAATATTGAAGCAGAAGTGATACCACTTTAATTATTACGTTTTGACTAATTGAGTGCTATCCATCTGTCTGTCTATCTGTCTGATGGCTATTGTCGATTTCTTGTGTACCACAATAGCATCCACAAATATTAATGGATATTCTCTAAACTTTATATCTAACTTTGTTATTAAAAATATAGAACTAGATTGAATTATTTTCAAATTGAGCGAAAATCTTTTTTAACGTGGCAGCATAAGACAAAATTTAACATAATCATGCATAAAAGGGTTTATTTGTGCCTCAATCACCAAGAAAATATATAGTTTTAATCATTGTTGTGAAAAATAGCCGGGATACAAATTTTTATTTTCCTTATATACATAATGTATAAGGAAAGTATTGTGGCGGGGTCGAAAATTCGAATTCGAGTTTTCGATGGAAGAGCACGTTTCACGCATCCCTGATCACAAATCACACATTTTTGAGGTGATGTCTGCGTGTGTGTGTGTCACTGAGTCTATGGAGACGATATCTCAAGAACGAATGGAGGTATTTGAATTAAATTTAGTACAAAAATCACAATCCATGAATACTGGAAGCCTATTGTTTCAAACGTAATCGAATGTTCAGAACCCCCTAAATTTTCGAGTGAAATTTTGAAAAAAATCATCAAAAATCAAAACCTTTAATAAAGTTACGCAAATAGACATTTCTTATGTAATTTTTCCTTAGAAAACGATTGACATAAACTTTAGAACGCTAGCATGAACGGTTCTCGAGATATTGCACATTTTTCAAATAAATTTATCAAAAAATCCCATAAATTTAAAAAAAATATTAACTGTTGAGAAACATGTTCACTTTTCATATGTAGTATCATGCAATAAATTTGGTGACATCATTCTTGTGGATCTAGCTCGTTCCATTCATGAGAAATGATACTCTGAGTAATACTTTTGTATTTGAATGTCAATAGTCATTTATCTGCTATAAGAATAACTTATTTCTCCGTCCATAATGTTTGGCAAGATTTTGGCGACGAATTTGGCAGATTGTCGCCAATTTGGCGACTTTTTAAATGTTGCCAAATCAACGAAAATCTAGCGAAATGGATAAAAATAAAGCTAAATCAATCAAAATGACGACTCATTGTCGAAAATTCAATATCTTGGAAAAAATATAAGTATCTACGATAAGAAAAACTATTTTTTTAATGTAAAAGTAGTAAATTCATTGCATTATATAAGGAAAGTCATGTGTTGTCCACATCAGATTTTTTGATTGTGTTGTCTTGAGACCCCTTAGGAAGTATTGTATCAATCGAAAACGTTTATCAAGGCCTTTGAAGTGAATTGTAACACGCTATAATTGTAATCATTTGGAACTATGTTGCCGATTTTTCAAAATTTTTCTTGTCAAATTTGTAAAAAATTAATTCTGATATCGAAAAATCGAATTGACCTACAGTTTAGCTAAATTTAATCAACCTTTCTTAGATGCCAATAATATAAAATAAATACTTTCTATAAACAATGGAATAAGAAAATAAAAATGACTAAATACATTATTTCATTCAACACAAATCATATTTTTTAGATGCTAAGATAATTCCTGATGCTAAGATAATAATCAACCAATATAAAACGCACCTTTATTTCATGACATTGATTACTAAGTCAAAGTCATTAATTTCTTTAAACTTGATCCATTCTCTTAACTGAATGAATCTTCATATCTTAATTTCGCAATCTGAGCCTCGTAATTGATTTCAACTTCAGGAAATCATATTTGCATTTTTCTTTTCCAAAACTAATGACGAGCGCGTAGAAAAATGCTTAATTAGACATTTAAAATAGAAATATTTCCCTGCCCACGCCAAAAACGTCATTTCAGAAATTTATACCACATTTTTGAGAAGTTTTTTTTTTATAATTTTAATTTTATTAAATATGTATTACATAAATGAAGAAAGACAACAACACAGTTTAAACCAATTACATTAAAAATTAAAAAGCTGATATGGACAGCACATGACTTTCACGACAGATTCAAATTTATTTTCTCTTAATTTCTCCAATAATTCATTAATATGAGTTTAATTTCACAAATAAAAAAGAACAAATATTTAAAATGACACGGAATGACACTTTTAATTCAATTTTCGTTTTCATTTGGTAACTGGACACATTTTCAAAACCGGTGTAGCAAAAATGCGAAAAATCTAAAATATCTCGAGAACGGCTAGTCCTAGAGCAATGGGATTGGTCTTATTCATTTCATCGTCAAAAAATACGTATAAAACAAGAATTTAATTGATACATTTGCGCATACGTGGTCTTTTATTTTAGATTTTAACGAATTTTGCAGGTCTTTTCGCAAAAAAGGCAGGTTCTCTTTTTCTCAATTCGTACCAAAATCTAATCAGCACCAGGGTCATATAGAAGTGACTTACCTACTATATTTTATGAAATTCGAAGCATTAGTTTTTTATTTAGAGTGGATGCATACATTGCACAGACAGACACACACAGAGACGTCACGCTAAAAATAGTTTTTTCGTGTTCTAGAGGTCACAAAACGTGATTTACCTATCAAATTTAATGACATTTAGTCCGTTAATTTTTTAATTAGAGTGGACACACACACACACACACACACACACACACACATACGCACACATACACGCGCATACACGCACACACACATGCACACACGCTCGCAACACACACACACACGTCACGCTAAAAATAGTTTTACCTATTCTAGACGCGCTCCAAAATAATCCGTTGAAAATTCGAGTTGTGATTTGACAAGATTCCAATACTTTCCCTATACATTACCATATATTGTAGGAAAAATTAAAATCTGACATAGACAGCACCTGGCTTTCTCTGCAGTCTCATATTCACGTTCTATTTATTTCTTCAATAATTCATTAAATTGGGTATAATTGCGCAAAATAACATCCATAATTATTCTCAATTACACTGAATTTGCAGTTTTCAATTATCGTTTTCATTTAATAACTCGAGTTATTTTCAAAGGTGGCGTGGCGAAAAAACTAAAATATCTCGAGAACGGCTAGTACTAGAGTATTGGGGTTGAACGCATATTTTTCATCGTCAAAAACTACGTATAAAACAAGCATTTAATGGGTATATTTAAGCATCCGTAGTCTTTTGTTTTAGATTTTGGCAATTTTTGCGGGCCATTTCGTAAAAATAAAATTCATTCCAAATTCTTCCATTCATAGCTGTTAAGATAATTTATGCAACCACCATAAAACAATTTTTTTTTTCAAGATTACTAATTTTACTCCAGTTTAAAATGTTTTTTAAAATGCTTTGTTTTACTCTAGTAAAATTTGTTAGCTTTTTCGAATTTAACATTTTCAAATTGATGAATCTTCAGATATCCTTGTTTTTACAATCTTTGTCCCGTAATTGATTTCATATTCAGAAATTTTAATTAAATTATTCTTTTTCCCGTAGCAAACGTGTAGAATAATGCTCAATTATACATTTGAAAAAGGTAATCTCTTTTCCATCTTGAAAACGCCTGTTCAGAAATTTAAGCTGTCATTTATACATAACATTTTTCTTTTCCTTGTTTTTGGATACGTATTATATAAATCAATAAATAATTTCCCTTGACTATTCAAACAAAAAGTAAAAATTACTACATACAATATTTCATTCTACACCAACATCATTTCGCAGCTGCTAAGATTAATTTCAGCAAACCATTATAAAACTCATTTCTTTTTACCTGACTGCTCATTTTACTCCAGTAAAACATATTAGCTTCTTCGAACTTGAAACTTTCTATTAACTAAATGAATCTTTAAATCTCCTTATTTTCACTCTCCGGGCCCAGTAATAATGGTTTCACCTTCTAAATTCTCAATTACATTTGTCTTTTTGAGAACCGATATCGAAAGTATAGAAGAACATTTAACATTAATTAAACATTTAAACAAAAACTATTTTCCTTCACTCTCCCTGAATTTCCTTTCAAAAATTTAAACTGTCGTTCTTCCATAACATTTTTTATTTTTACCTTCTCATAATATATAATATAATAGTATAGAGAAAGTTTTTATAGTATAGAGTCAATAGCATAGAGAAATTTTGAATTCGAGACTTTGATGTGAATATATGTTTTAAAACGTCCTGAACACGTTTTGACTATTTTTGAAGTAATGTCCGTCTGTATGTCTGGGGACGTTTTTCTTTTGTGTGCACGATAGCAGCTGCAAATACACAGACATAGAAAATGCAACACCATAAAGCTTTGGCCGTATAATTCTGCAAATTGCGTGACAAACGCAGCTGGTCGATGTATACAAATGATCTGAAATGCAAGTAGATCACAAAATTAGAGTACGGGGATAAAAGAAATGGAAATGGCAGTTGAACCAACAGTTGCTACTGTCTAAGGACAACAGAAACTCGTTTTCCGATCTGGTTTTCGTATCAGAGGACACGTGTTGTTGAGGAAATGCTTGCTCAACAACCCTGAAGTCCGTTTCAGCATTTGGTCGATCGTGCGAGGGGATTTATTTTAGGCCTACGTACGGCTGGGTAGTCGCACTAGCGTATCGCCACTGAAACACGGATAGATTCGTCCACTATGCAAAGGATTTGAAGATGATGGATTGAAGAAGGACGTGTAAATCGTCGCAGTAGTACAGGTCCATCCAGGCGTACGTCAGCATGCTTTGCTCGACGCATTCAAAGACATGTGGTGGCGGTCCCACAAATGGTGACTTTCGACATTCTGTAGGATTTGAGGATATATTGAATGTTCCAATAATAGTGAGAACAGTTTCTCGACGATTAGTCGAAAGCTTTTTGCACTCAAACCGTCCTTTACGAAGACTGTCATTTACGGCAAGATACCGGCCTGAGAGATTTGAATGGTGTCAGACCCGTGCCTCTTGAACAACAATGGGACAGGATAGCGTTCAGCGACGAGTCTCGGTTCTGTTTGTCGAATGGCAGTCACCGTGTGAGAGTCTGGAGGCGACGTGGAAACAGATTCAATTTTTCTGCAACTGTTGAACGCCATACCGCTCGACAACGATGCATCATGGTTTGGGGTGGCATCGGCTTCGATAGCTGGTCACCTCTGGTTCGTATAAGAGGCACAATGACAGAACGACGATATGTGGATGAGGTGGTGCCTTGCAAGGTATCCTGGTGCTTCTATGGCTTCCGCTGTCTCTAGATCTCTCACCCATCGAGCATGTATGGGACGTGATTGGCCGCCGTTTGACTGTCCTGCTCCCGTCTCAAATAGAGGGCAACCTTTGGAGGATGGTGGAAGGCATAGGGTCAGCCATCCCTCAGGAAAGTATCCGCACGCCCATTGCATCTGTTTCTCCAAGGATTGCTGCTTGTATCGTCGCAAGATGTGGTCCTACTGCCTACTGATCATCTTGTCTATGACATTACTGTACTGCATTATCCTTCTGGAATTATACCATCACTTATTTTTATATGACATCTCTGTCTGTGTGTCCTTTATTACCACATTCTATTCGCTCTTTCATGGTGTTGCATTTCTGCGTCAGGTAGTGTATTAACGGATTTTCACGAAACGTTATATCCGGGGGGTCAGTTTTAAATATCATTCTCAAGGAGTCTAAATTAGAGGCTAGCACGGACTCGGACTCGACCTGGTCCATGGGCCGGACGCGGGCCACCTTCTATTAAATTGGAGTCGAATTGGCACGGGTCAAAATAAATAAGAGCCCAAAAAAGATCAAAATTGCAACATAAATTTTGAAATTGCGTATGAAACAGAATATTCAATTAGCGGAAAACTCTCTTTTATTCCATAATAAGTAATAAAAGTTTGTTCTTTACAAAGAACGCAGACGGGTAAATTAGAACCGGATACGGATTAATTATAATTTCATATAAAAAATTGAAGACTTACTTATTCGACGACATTCCGACGTCAAAATAAAACGTTTCTCTTCCCAGCATTCAAGTTGTTTGAAACTACAGTAACAGAAAATATATTCTGTCTTGAATGCAGCAAAATAAATATAGGACGCCTATGTACCAGATGTCATGTTTTGTAACAACATGTGATCCATAAATTTAATAGGGAAGAAATATATTCCAAATTTAATTTTTGAGGAAACGATCATTCGATTATTATTATTTGTCAAGTGCGAGTTGCAGCTTGTTATATTTTATCGAAAAAAATTTTTATTCCCTTTTTGTACTGTGATTGCTAGACTGGTGATGAAAATATGAAACTCAATAGGTATTGAATACTTTAAAATTTAACACTGAAATTTTATTTTCAATTTGTTCTGCGATTTTAATTTCAATTTTTAGATTCCGAATCTTTCAAAATTACCAAAATTAAATAAACTATATTCTTAAATTAAAACACAGTTCCGTCAATTCCCTTCCTATAACAAATATTGAATGAAAATTGTCATAATTTAAAATTACTATATGGATAAGACGAACTATTTTCCTTGAATTTATTTATATTTGTGTTCTAAACAGTTAACCACTTTTAATCAAAAATTATTAAATATAATAAAAATATTAGTATGTGCTTTATGATTACAGAAATTAATATGTATGTATACTTCCAAAAAAAGATTTATCGTATCGAAATATTTTTTTTAAAACACTAAGAATTGAGGAACATAACATGTCTGTTAGTTTACCACTGCAGCCAAGAATATTTGGTGCTGGTGAGCTCTAACAAAAGGAGCATTGCATTGTTCACTTATAACTTATATGTGTGATCAAAGCAATTTTTAAACATAATCTCAGTGAAGAGCCTTATTATTTTTTTAATTTATTTACTGGAGTTTAAAACAAATTTTATATCTAGTTGTTCAAGGATTTCAGAACGACAAACTAAATGGGGGGGGGGGGGGGGGGCAGTAGATTTTTTACCACAAATGAGTTTAAAATGCATTTTTAAACTTTTCATTTTCGGGTGGGAGGTTGACCCCCTAAACCCCACCTTAAATACGTCCCTGTACACTATGTATGCAAATAAACAGTTATTTATGGCATGATGTCCCTTAAAATCATATTAACAGAGTAAAAACAAAAATAGAATTCATAACAGTATACTAAGTACGGAGAACCAAAAGAACGAGCGGACATTTTTCAAACCCCATTTCGGGTTATTTTCAAAGATTTATACAGCAGACAATTACCGCAAGCCTTTATTGAAATGACAATAAACGGATTCTCGGAAATAGCTTTTGTAAATCATAGACAATTACCAGTTGTAGAGTTAATTACTGGTAATTTGTATATTTTTGCAAAAATTCCCAGCTTATAAAAGTCTCACCAAATTAGGAACATTATATTTAAAAGAGGTTCATTATAGGCAGCTTCCAATAATTTTAAAAGATGTATTTAAGCTCTGGTTTAAAATAATAAATGTATTTACCACGTTATGAATTTTCCTCAAAATATTTTTTTTCTTATTCAAGGTAATTAGGAAATGGGGTGCTATGTACTGCTTCCGTAATATACATCAATACTTAAGTGCAGAAATCGGAAGTAGACAGAACATGTCTTTCCCTAAATTATGTAATGAATTTACATCTTTCGCAAAGAAAAAAATAATGTATAAGATCTCCAATACTTTGTTTTTAACGCTGAATTGTACATTTAACACTTTTCCGGATGACAACATGCAGAACTATTTCGAAGTACTCAATTAAGTTATATATCGAACAACTCTAAAGTGACAAATATGAATATTGATAACAGCAGCAGTAAGAAATAAAGGCCCTATTTTAAAATATTTTCTTAAATTAATTCATGACTTCGGAGTTATTTTTACTCATTTAGCGTCATTTTTGCAAATTTTGATGATATTTTTGTCAATCTGGAGGCGACATGTCGCAAAGGTGACGATATTTAGCTAAATGATTTAACCAAGTTTCCCACATATATCGCCAAGGGTTACAAAGGGAGAAAAGCGCGCCATGTGTTCCTTTTGAGGAAGATACTTTTGCTTAAGATATCATTAGACAGCGGCTAAAAAGTTCAGTACTTTATAGCAATAAGAACTATTTATTTTCAACAATAGCAACTATTTGTTTTCAGCGAAAGCTTCTATTGAATTCGTCACGACCGATGATCGTCTGTCTGTCTGTCCGTCTGTTTCAACTTATTTGATGGCTTTTCAAAAATATTTTCTTACGCACTAAAGATCTGAAATTTGGCGCATACCTTAGTCTAGTAGAATGTTTGAATCTGTTAAAATTTACAGTTCCTCGAAAAATAGAACCGGCATTTATTTTGCGAAAATTTCCCACAAAAACGTATATATATATATGGTGTCTATAGTTAAATACTATCGCCATTGTCAGAAACTGGCTATTCTATCGGTTTTAATTCGAATTGTATGGCTGTCCTGATGAGAATGCAATTTCGAACTAACCGCAATTTTTGTGTAGTTTCAATTGATTGTTCTCTATGTCTTAATCTTTTATCTTGAGCTAATTATTATTGCCTTTTCTCATTTTTGCCGTGTTTTATTTTTATTTTTATTTATATTTATGTTTATAAACTTTTACTTGTGAATTTTATATCCTAATATTCTTCTCATCCCCCTTTACCATTGTAGTGATATGTTACCTTCTATCTTTATCCTTAGTTTTGGTCTATAGTTACTCATTTGTAACAGATATGCTAGTGATGGTTTTTTTTGTACATACAGTAGTTTATGCGTAATTTTCGCTTAAAATCTTTCAATTTATATATATATATATATATATATATATATATATATATATATATATATATATATATATATATATATATATATATATATATATATATATATATATATATATATATATATATATATATATATATATATATATATATACAGGGTGATTATAAAAAAATCTTTGACGATATATAAGTCTCTAGCGATCATATCGTTCAAGGAAACGGAAAGCAATTTTGGATGCAGGTATTTTAAGGTATGCGCTCGAGAATGATGTGAAAAAACAACAGTCCTGCTCTCACAGTTAGGATGAAAGTGGCACAATGTCGAAGTTTTCAATTGGCAACACTTATTTTTTTATTGTAATGTGATCTTCACAGTGAAAAACCATAAATGGCTTTGAAACGGTACCTGCAGCACGAAAAACGCCGGCGCTAGGCAGAGACTAAGAAAAAAGTGAAAACAACCAATAAGGACCGACCAGCGACAGAAAAGCAAAACATTTTATGTGTTTCACAAATTTTCCACGTGCCCGCCTTCACACACGATGGCACTTAGCATGCGACAGATGGTGGATAGCACTGAAGCACTTACCATGGCAAAAGGAATCTGTTGAGCCTCAAGTGTGATGGCATCATTCAAATCAAATAGAGTTTGCGGATTGCCTGCATACACTTTGGATTTCACGTATCCCCACAGCCAGAAATCCATTGGAGTGAGATAGGGGGACCTGGGTGGCCACGGAAACATGAAATGGCGGGAGATAATTCTGTCACCAAACTGTTGTGTCAATAAACGTTTCACAGAGGACCACAAATGTGGGGGAGTGCCATCTTGCATCGACACGACAGCAGATAGGACATTTTGTTGTTGCAATTTGGGAATGACGTAATTGGTCAACATTGTTTTATAGCGACCACTCGTTACCGTAAACGTGCATAGACCTGCGACAGTAACCTCTTTAAATAAGTAAAGGACTAGAATGAAGGTGCTTGTTATCCCGTACCACACAGTCACTTTTGATTGGTGTAACAGAAGTGAGACATCATGGGGATTTTGGTCTGCCCAGTGCATGCAGTTCTTCGAATTTACGTTACCAATCAAGGAGAAATGTGCCTCGTCCGTCCACGGAATGCGTAAAGGCCATCTCTGTTATCATCGTCATACCGGATGAGGAATTCGTTAGAGAAATATATGCGTAGTTGGTTATCACCCGCTTGCGACATATGGACACGCTGGAACCGATAAGAAATATGTGGAGAACAGAGCTCAGAATCTTACGTACCGTAGGGTTCGGCAAATCCAGCAAGCTTGAAACACCGCGTAAACTTGCAATACGACCTTCGTTTATCGTCTCATGCACTTCTCCAACAACCTCGACAGGAACGGAAGGTCGTCCAGGACGAGATCGATCGCATGTGCAACAGGTTTCTTCCAATTTGCGTATAAAATCTCGTACAGTTTGTACAGAACACGGGTTTCGTCCTAGCTGATGGTCTGTGCGGTAGACACGCAATGCCTCTGCGCCATTTTGCCCATTCAAGTAATAGAGCTCTAACATTTCACCTCATTGTTTCACTGTAAGCGTCATGCTGGTCAAGCTAAAGTGCAAAAGAGCAAACGACTCTCAAAACGCAAATCATTTTATTTCTCCTATGACTATGACGTCAGCTATGGCTGTGTTTACGCCGAACCTTGAAATCAGCATATCGTGGTCTCTTCTTCTCTTTTTGAAGGAGATACAGCAGGCTGGGTTCTGAGCCGAACACACGGTGCGAAATGTGACATCAATGGAACAGAAATTCGTGTTCTGGTGAACGCCACAGTTGTTTTCACTTTTTTCTTAGTCTCTGCCTTACGCCGGTGTTTTTTGTGCTGCAGGTACCGTTTCAACGCCATTTATGGTTTTTCACTGTGACGATCACATTCCGTAAGAAGAAGTAGGTGTTACCATTTCAAAATTATGAAATTGTGTCTCTATAACCCTAATTGTGAAAGCAGGACTGTTGTGTTTTCACATCATTCTTGAGCGCATAACTTAAAATACCTGCATCCAAAAATTTATTTCCGTTTTCTTGAACGCTAGGGGCTCATCTGTCGTGGGACAGTATTGGAATTTTCCTGTCGCCACTTCACTTCTAGAAAGTATTACCCCCCCCCCCTCTCTCTCTTTGGAAACGGTTGACATTCCATGGCTATGAGTAAGAGAGAGGGGGGGTAATACTTTCTAGAAGTGAAGTGGCGACAGGAAAATTCCAATACTGTCCCACGACACTGCAGTGTCGTGGGACAGTATTGGAATTTTCCTGTCGCCACTTCACTTCTAGAAAGTATTACCCCCCCCCCCCTCTCTCTCTTTGGAAACGGTTGACATTCCATGGAGAGAGAGGAGGGGGGTAATACTTTCTAGAAGTGAAGTGGCGACAGGAAAATTCCAATACTGTCCCACGACATCATCGCTAGCGGTTTATATATCGGCAAACATTTTTATAATCACTCTGTATATACATATACATATATACATTCTCAGACAAAAAAATCGACGCACCAAGAAAGATTTATCCAAATGAGACAAAATTTAGTACGTGTAATGTGAATGTACAGAAAAAGAAATCGTTGGAATTTCAGAACAAGTGGATGATTTATTGCACTGAAAGATCTACACAAAGTGAGTACGTCAATATGGCGTTCGTTCACTTCTGGCCTTGCTACAAGCTGTTACCCGACGTGGAATTGATGCCTAAAGTTGACGGATGGTGTTCTGATGGATGTCGTTCCAAATGGCCTCCAATTGACGAGCTTATTCATCTACAGTCTGGAATGGTTGCAGGCTATGCCCCATCTCAGCTAAAATGTGCTCAATAGGCGAGAGATCTGGGATCTGGCTGGCCGAAGAAGTTTGTCGTAAGCACGCAGACAATCAATAGAGAGGCGTGAAATGTGTGGTCAGGCACCATCTTGCTGAAAAGTTGGCCGAAAGAGTGTCGCGAAAGGAATAGCAATACAACGGGTCGTAAAATATCGGCAAAGTACCTCTGTGCTGTGATGGTGCCATGGAGGACTATCAAAGAGGTCTGGCTATCAAACGAAATGTCACCCCAGATCATAACGCCCTGTTGCCGGGCCGAGTGGCGGGTAACAGTAAGAGCAGGGTCCTGACGATGTCCGGACTGTCTTCAGACACGTCTGCGCTGGTCGTCGGGACTCAGTTCGAAACGGGACTCATCACTGAAGACAATTCGTTCCTAATCCGATCAATTCCACGTTGATCGGACCCGGCACCATTGCAATCGCTGTTGACGGTGCATACTGGTCAGTGGTAGGCGGCGTAATGGGCGACGCGTGTATAGATTTCGCTCCCGTAGTCTTATATTAACCCTTTCGGGACGGCGGCATTCCGGAGCTGTCGCGGCCCAAAGGACGACGCGCTTCGCTTCCGAACTGGCCGAAAAGGACGGAGCATTTTTTGCGCTAAGCCTAACTCTCGAAAAAAATTCACTGAAACTCACGTATTCAACACAGAAATCTACTTTTCACAGGAATAAAAGAAATATTTATGTTCTATTTGATGTATAATTTTCATACAAATCTGAATACAAAATACTCGTAAGTTGCTCCCATTCTTTTATCCGAAATAAACGAATAATTTCACTGCCTCTAAAACCCAAACAAAAAAAAATACTCTCTTATATTCCTATGATTCACCAACGAAATCATAACGCTGAAATAAAAATAAAAACCGAAACTCAATTATAAAATTGTTGATGCTACGAGAATTGCTCTGTTTGTTTATGTTCCAAAATGATTTTCACAGCTCCAAATGGAGAAATAATTCATTCGATCCTCTTCTGCCAAGGTCATGCCTCTGCAAAATGCATTGAAGTTAGTTCCATGGACAAGTAACGCCATCTAGTTCACAAATTAAAAGTTCTGCGTACTGGCACTTATGCGTGCCACTATCCGCTTGTAAAATTTCCTCTGGCCCGAATGAGTGCCGTTCGTCCTTGAATGCATGTTCGCATCTGGCACCTGGGCGGGCCATTCGTCGCGAAAGGGTTAATGGTCCGGGTAGTCACTTCAGTGCTTGACACACTTGGATGTTTGATAACGACGAATCTCGTGCTGGCACGGCTGCTCTGACAATTACTCTATCTTCCCGTTCTGTAGTCGCTCTAGGCAGTCAGCTACCCACTTGCCACTGAAATCTGCCATTCTGGACCTATTCCTGCCAACACCGTCTACTTGCTGCATAGCCTACTGCCGAACGATTCCTGGGTGTGCCCATCCAGCCTCATGCAGTCCCAACGCAAACCCGCTTTCAAACTCCTTCATATGTTCTTAGTGGCCGCGAATTCGCCGCGGGGAAGAATTGTTACAATCAATGTACGTAAACGCAATTGAAATCCGCTGCACTTTTTGTAACCTAAACTTTTTGTAATCTAAACATCCGTATATCTTTTCGAAAATCTATAGAGCAATATACGGTCAAATATCCTCCCATTTTATTGCAATAAATAAGAAATCAACTTACATTGGATGGGTTGCAGAGCGAATTTTCTAATAAATGTACTTTTAACGAATTTTTATAATAAATATATTTTAAATGAATTTTTCCAATAAATGTATTTTAAAATGTTAAAATAAAACACATTTCCATTCTTATTATAACAATGCTACTCTAATAAAACAGTCAAAATACTGAGTTGATATATATTTAATTATTGCGAAGACATATGAAATATGCTTACGAACCGTTGAATAAATCATACAAATAAGAAATCAAATTAAATTGGATGGATGGTAAAACGAAATTTCTACGATATACAGTTTTAGATTCCGTTGCAGCAAAGATAAGCCGTATTTTTTTATGTATTTTATTTTGCTATTGTTCGTAGATTCAAAATTAAGTGATTTAAAATTGTTGTAAATATAATCAAAATTATTAGTGCTAAGCTAATGAAGTATATGTTACATAGTAAACAATAGAATATTTCCGTATTATATCTACATCCGTATTATTAACTATTTATGCATAACACAGTAAACAGAACAAACATATCCGTATTATATCTACATGCTTTGTCCATTTAAAATGCTTTACATCTAAATGTGTCGTCATAGTATTAGAATATATCGCCAACGCTAGCGCTCTAACGCCAAATGTAGTCCTCCGACCAAATACGCTATCTTCGGAGGGAAGCACAACTTACAATATTATGTATATAGATAATAGCTAATATGCCTGATGTTGCTCCTGATTTAAAATATGTGTAAATTACTATGGTATCCTAAATAATATTGTTATTTTAACTATTCTTTTAAATTATTTAAATTAATTATCCTAAAAAGATGTATAAGAATCGCTGTTGTCGCCATGCAAAATTATCTTCTCAGATAGATCTGAGGAATAAAACATCTGGTTCCGTTTGTAAACAAATTAGCAAAATATATTAGAAAATGTGATCAATATATTTTTAAATGAAATAGCTAAAATGGTATTAGAAGATCCAAGGTATCCGTACCATTTTATGTTTCAACAATTGGCTACACACAATATATGATTTTAAAGAAAACGTTGCCAAAATAAAACAGATGACGTATGAAAATGAAAATGTATCAATAATTCCCGTACGCTTTAAACACTAAAGCCGTAATTAATGTAATTTAGTCAATAATAAAATTCCGATAAAATTAATTTTTATATATATTTTTTTCTTATTTATATCGGAAATTAGGTAATAAACATTGGCTGGTATATAAACATGTGTTATTTCATTTTGTTTCTGAACAACATGATATATTAATCTTCAAATAAATTTGACGAAATATATCGTTTGCATAATGTCGTTCTACAATAGGTTCGTTTTTCATTAAAATCTCGACAACCCCTGCTCCTAAAAATTCCAAACATAGCCTAAATATTAAGTGGGGCTATTCCAAGGTACCTCACTAAATTTCATGAAATTTGGTGCAGCCGTTCTCCCGTGATTATGAGACACACACACACATGTATACAGATATATTTTAAATTTTATTTATATAGATTACTATCAAAATACTCGTTCTTCGTATAGAACCTATAATACTGGAAAATTAAAAATTCCCAATTTTTTGCAAATCCATTTAGTATTTTAAATGGTATTGTTATTCAAAGCATTTTTGTAAAAAAAAATAATTTAATTCTCCTAAAAAGAAGCAAAAGAATCAATGTTCTTGTTATACAAAATTATCTCCGAAGGCAGTTCTGAAGAATAAAACATCGTGGCCCCATTTATAAACAAATTTACAAAATATAATAAATTGGATCAATATATACCGAAATTAAAGCACTAAATTTGTACCCACTACTTTTATTCTTTTATTTCGTTTCATAATGCTATCTCTATGGAAGGTTTCTTTTTTCCTTAATATCCGGACTACCCATGGTCATAAAAACACGAAACATGGACAAAATGTTAAGTGAAGCTTACTTATCAAAGCCACCCACAAAATTTTAAGAAATTCGGTACAGCCGTTCCTCCGTGTTGATGAGACACATGAAACGTTATGTATAGTTTTAGTAATTGATTCTTTTTTAAGAATTTATTTCTGATTCCCATGTTTACATATAGTGTGTTTTGGCAGTAATTATTTTCCAAGAGCTTCAAAGAATTTATTCTACGAAGTTCAAGGTATGCAGTTTTCATTTCTGTAAATTGATTTAATTTAAAATAAATTTTAATATTAAAATTTTCGTTTTTTGTGTTTGATTCATATATGCATCACCATGCATTAACGGGTAAGTTTAGACTCACAACACATAGTGATGCATATGAATCAATTTCATTTTTTTTAAACAAAAATTAATGTTATAATACCAAGTAACGCCCTGTATCTTGTACTGATTCATATACCTTGCAATCCTTATTCAATAACTACTTAGGATATTGTTAATTAGAGACATAAATTATTCATATATTTCATATTTCTTATCAGAAGACCATGATTTCTTATTTTTTGGATTTTTATATTTTGCGAGCAACTGTAATGCAATTACTAAAGATTTAACTTACAAATGTAATTTTATCGAATATTTAGATTATTAATGAATTTTTAATTCTTAAAATATTATAATTAGCAATACTGATAAATTTGTAAGGTAACATATAACAAGGAACATATCAATTGAATAGTATTGGAATTATTTATTCAAATATAAGAGAAATTGGTGACTGTGTTGCTTTTAAATGGGGAAGACAAAACAGTAGCTTACCGAAATATTATAATGTAAAAAGAAGGAAAAACCCTGCAGCATACATTCTCCCACATATGTTAGACTGGGCAATATCGAACAATTTGCAATGAAATAGAAGCTAATTTGCAATGAAATCGACGCTAATTTGCAATGAAATCAAAGCTAATTGCAATGAAAATCGCACTAGATACAAATTTGTCCATGTGCAATACACAGCCATTTATCGGCTGTAAAAAAAGGGGATGTTTTCCATTTTACATAAATATAACAATAATAAAATACATTAAAATATCTGAAAATTAAATTTAATAAAAAAATTAAATTTAATTAAAAATTTTAATTTAATTAAAATATATTTTCTCTTTATAAACAAAGTATAATTTAGCATTTTTATACCAAATTTATTATTTATATGGTGGTAAATCATTTTTTTTATCTCTTCAATACCAATTGAAAGTGGTAGCTAAATGCATACTGATTCATATATGAATCAAACCTAAAAATTCAAAAATTAACCAATAGAAAAAGCTAAATATTTTTTTAAATATTTTTCCACATATACTTAAGCCAATATCATTAAGAAAAAAAATGTTTGGTGAAAAAATAAAAAATCATGCATTGTAGGGTTAAACATGTGAGTCCGTAAGTCCTTCCGAAAGGTTAGTGGTAGGGGAAGGAGGGCACGGTCCCTGTGGATGCCTCCCCCACTGGGTTCCGGTCTAAATTGGGTGGAACTTCTCGGCCGTCCAAACGGTTACCTTACACCTTTCTGGTTGGTCGAACGGTCTGAGTCTCAACAACAACACTCGCACACATATACAGCGGACAGATTTTCGATTTTATTTATATAATTAATTAAACAGTATTGCATAATGTACGCTACATGTCGCGTTACACGTCTCCTCGTAGCCATTCAACGTGTTTTAAAAAGAATAGTACTCATTGATTTGTTCAACCTATTTTAATTAGCTGTAGCCTTACAAGGTCATTAGTCCTTGTTCGTCTCAGCTTTCAAGATCGTTTCTCAATTCGAAATCTTTATTATAAGAGAACGAAATCATTTATTGTATATAATTTATTATTAAATATTATTGGTAGCTATAGATCTGTACCATTTTTCTTACGTTTCTAGAATTGGTTACACACTTATTATTCTAAAAACCACACACTATTACATACTTATTATTCTAAAAAAATCGTTGCCAAAATAAAACAGATGATGTATAAAATTGAAAATGTAACAATAAATCCCGATAGCTTTTAACATTAAAGCCGTAATTAATACAATTTAGTCAAGAATATAATTCCTATGAAATATATTTTAATGTGCATTTCTTCATATTTACATTGGAAATCAAATAAAAAGAATTGGCTGGTATATAAACACATTGGATTTAATTTTCTTTCTAAAGAACATCATATATGTTTCTTCAAATAAATTTGCAGAAAAATATCGTCTGCATAATGCCGTCTCTAACAGTTCGTTTGTCATTTAAATCTCGACGAACTCGGTCCTAGAAATTCTAAACATAGATTAAATATTAAGGAGGAGGGCTATTCCAAGACATCTCACTAAATTTCATGAAATTCGATGCAGCTGTTCCCCCGTGATGATAAGACACACACACGCACATGTATACAGATATATTTAAAATTTTATTTATATAGATTACTAGCAGTATACTCGTTCTTCGTATGGAATCTATAACACAAGAAAACCAAAAATTCCCAATTTTGTGCAAAATTCTTTAAGTTTTCTAAATGGCATTGTTATTCAACTCATTCTTTTAAAAAATTAATATAATGATTTAATAATTAATTAATTTAATAATTAATTTATTTATTTGAAGTATAAGAATCTCCGTTCTCGCTATACAACATTATTCCCGTATGCAGGTCTGAAGAATAACACGTACTATTCCCATTTATAAACAAATTCACAAAAAATATTAAATTGAATCAATATATACCGAAACCAAAATGAAAGCGCTGAATTTCTAAACACTATTTTTTTTTCATAATGCTATTGTCGCATGGTAAACCCATGAGCCAATATTTTAGGGAATGCGACCTAGAGTCTTCTTATTTATTTTGGGGGCCAGCCTTTTCGTTCGGCCATCTGCACTCGAAATAGAAAACCAGGATGTCGAAGTTTCTTTAGATCTCGTATTCGAACCGAAAGGGTGTAATGTGCGTCCTTTCCGGATGGGTCATAGGGATTGCGGCCTGCTTTGAATTAGTGCCCGAAAGAGTATCGGTTTCGCAGGGGCTTGAAAAGGGGCTTTTGTTTCTGGGGGTCTAAAAGCCAATGGCGATGCTTTGGGGTCAAGGGGTTAAGACCCTGAATCCAATGGGATGTTTGTATGCGCCTCAGGGGCGTGTTTTAAAATCTTGGAGAGAGAGAGTTTTTGAGAATTGAAAAAATGGAGCGAGGAGAAGGTTTGGTGTTGTGAGTGAGAAAAGTCATACTCCCCAGCATTGTCCTCAACCATGAGAAGCTGTTCATTCAGCGAATGCTCGGTGAATTACTCATTTAAGGGCCTGTGCCTGATTTGTATCTTTTACTTCTCTCTCCGGGTTAAGGATATTTAAATATTTCATATTTTTTAAATTTAATTTTTAATTACCATCTTTCACATTTTAGTCTATGAGACTACATATACTTTTGGATTTGTTTAATTGCTTATCTAAAATTGGTAGTTATCCCATTTGGAATATGAGAAATTTAGAAGAAATTTTTAAACATTGGATAAAAGTAGAAACTGTTTCATTTGCCATGAAAATATGTGCTATTTTAATGTTATATTGATAAAATACAAAGAAATAAAATTTGGTGAGAGTTATGTGTATATATATATTTTTTACTTGTTATATATGTCATTGAGTGCATCTTACATGTAAATGGGGAATGCTTAGGAATTTTTTTGGAATTTAAGAATTTTTTGGGGAAAATGGTAACATCAAGAAATTTTTTGGAAGCGAAATTAGATGGATGCTATTTTAAGTACAAAAAAAAAAAAATAAAATAAAATAAAAATTTTATTTGAAATAATTTAGATAGAATGTTTATTCCAAATTCATGTAGAGATAAAAAGCGGTTTCTTTTTCCCATGGGAATATATTCAATAACGGGGTTTGGATAATGATTTTATGTATATCGAGAAGAAATGTATATCAGTTTTGTTTTTGTGAGGCAAACTTTTTGGTCCACGATATGGTTTGAAAATTTTTGGTGGTATTAATCTGTTTGTAAATTTCTTAAATTTTGTGTATGTTTTTGATTATGTATATTTTGATCCAATTTTGAGGTCCACATCAAAAGTATTTTTGAAAAATCACGTGAAATCGTTTAAAAAGACTAAATGGCTGGGACCTTACAGAGTTGTAAAAAAAATAAACAGATTTATTTATGACATAAAACAGATAAATATGCCTTATTCCAAGACCTTTAGGGCACACATAAATCGCTTGCGTTTGATGATTGAAAGGCGAGATCATTTAAAAATTGATGAGAGCGAAAATAATCAGCAGACAACTGAGGAATCACAGAGTATTCCGTTGCTTTCAAAAAAACAAGAGACGAGCGGAGAATCCGAAACTCCTTTTTTTCTATGGGACCAAGAGACAGACAAAAATTTACCCTCAAATGTAAATACACCCACTAGCATCTCAGATACAGCGGACACACACACACATACATCTGGTTCGAAATCGCCCTTATTACCTACTCCGACCGATACACATCAACAAGTGTCTGTTTCTCGCACTAATAAAAATTATTCTTTCAGACATACTCCTAGGGTGAATTACACTGAATAAATTTTTTTGGGTGGTTTTGTCGTATTCAGTTAAAATTTTTGGTATAGTATTTTTGGGAAAAATTTTTTCTTTTGACATTTTATAATTTTGGTCGCGATGTTTATTTAATTAATACACATTTGAGTGATTTTTTTTTTAGTTTTAAAACAAAATTTTTTTTGCTGAAATTAGAAGTAAAATGAGATAATAGTTTAGATAGATAAAACCTTAATAAAATAGATAGATAAAACCTTTTATATGTTATGGGTACGAGTTTACAAGATTTTTACAAGTAGTTCTGAAAATAAAATATAGAATGTGAGTGGGTTAGATAATCGAATTTTTAAAGGCAACAGAATTTTCTCTTAACTTTGACGGTTCCTTTTCATGGCAAACACAAGGGTCTCCAAAGTTTTCGTTCAGGCCACAGTTTTTAGTTATAGCTTTCCCATCCTCGTTTTCAACACCTGTTTTTCAGAGGGGACAACAGTTTTCGGTTTGACTACAGGGGTGAAATTTGATACGTCGCGATGGGGGTTTTCTTCACACTCCAAAAAGAGTCATTTTCACAGACAACTACACACTCAGAAATGGTTACAAAGGAAGGAGGAGTGGTTTTAGCAGATATATATTTTACGGGAGCTTGGAGATAGTTAGCCGAGGAGAACTAAATTGCAAAGAGAGTGATGACACATTTACAGTTAGAGAGACTGCCTTTCGTTTGGATAGAGTTACCAGTGAGTAATAGAATGGCTTTGCATTCTGGCAGCTGGGAGAGAGTTAGTTACATTTTTGGGAATTAAAATACATAACATAATAAGTATATTATTGTTCGCTAAAAGGTAATTATAAAAATAATAATAATAATAAATAATGAAAATAAATAGATATTATATTAATTCAATTAGTAACCTAAATGGAAAGAAAATTTTAATTACTAAGAAAACTTTTGTTTACAAGGGAATTCTAATAAAGTGACAGAGCTAACAGACAAAGTACAAACAACAAAGAGTAAATTTTTAAGTTTAATAAACAAATAAATAAATAAATAAGCCTTTTTAACAATTGTTGGTAGGATATATATAACGTGACCTCAGGCACATATTTTTCTGCGGGCAGAATTGTGTGATGTTTGGGATTTAGAGTGTATATTTCTATATTTTGAGGATTAAATTAGACTGTTTGGGTGATCAACAAAGGGTTTTTTTCATCTTCTGAAGACATATAACGTTGAAAGGATTTATTTAAATAAATAAGCAAAAAGTATTTCATTTTTTTTTGTATCTCTTAACTGTTATTCAATAATATTTTATCGTCTATAAAGGGTACTTTCCTACATTCACTTATATTTTACTTTTGTTAAAACACACATAATTTAATAAATTATTCGGAATAGAAAATTGATAGGTTTGTTAGATTACAACGGGGCTCAAAAGGGAATCAATTTTTGGATACAATAATTTTCTTAAATCGTTACACGTAGTACTGTAAGTGACAGTTTCCGGCATTTTTTCTGAACGCATGGAGATTTTTTTTTGTTAGTTTCTATGGGTAGTTTAGGAAGGAAAGGTGAGATTTGCTAGTTTTTTTTTTCCTTCGGGTATGTTGAACGCTAACAAAGCATTGGAAGATAAAAGGTTATAAAATGTAATTGTGGGAGAATGCAGTGGGATAATAATATCACTAATTTAGCATTTTTAAGTAGTGTTTCTAAAAAAAAAAAAAAAAAAAAAAAAAGAAAGGAAAAATATATGGTGTTTTCTCTTGTGATTTGGTTTTATTGTTAGGGTGTTATCTCTTTACCTACATAAATGGTTATGGTTAAATATGTTTGTATTTTGCAGTAAATAATATGCTAGGATATAGTGTGGTTAGATTTATAGTGGTATGTTCATGAGATATAATTTTGATAAGATATAAAATTGAAGGTGAATGGTATTTCATTTTTATAAAAGGGGAAAATTTATATTTTTAATGTGAGGCTAGTGTTTATTTGAGGAAAATAAGGCTTAATGCATAAAGTGGTGAAAGTATTAATAAAAAGTGTGATAAAACCCTTTTTGTAAAGAAAATAAAGGAAGTGAGGAAATGAGTGAATAAGATGATTTTGCTTAATGAAACAAAATATTAGCACTTAGGGTAAATTTTCCCTTCGAAAGTAAGAAGAGGATTTTCGTTTATCAGGCAAAATTTTGCGAGGTGGGTTTTTTTTTTCTGAAAGGTACACGTTTGGGAGATATTTTGGTTTTTTTTTCATACAGACTAGAGAATAAATAAAAAAAAAAAAAAAAAAAAAAGAGTTTTTTTATGCAGTAAGACACTGTAATTTTGAGTTAAAGTCAAGTATTAAGCGACGGGTTAGACATAGCTAAATGTAACATTTTCGAATGGGTTTGAAACATTCATTTTTTTGGGAGGAAATGTATAATTTTCTGTAACTTGCAATTAATGAGATATTTTAATGTGTTGGATGAGTTTGAATTTTTTTTTCTTTGGATAGAAAATTTTTAGTTTAGATCATGTAATTTAATTATGGAAATTTGTGTGATATTTTATGGTTTTGAATTTGGAATTTCATGGTATATGAAACATGTTATTTAACGTAAAGTTGCCTTTGGCAGTAAAGTTTTTTCTATGTAAAGGAATAAAGTTTTATATGTAAGGGAGTAAAATTTTATACATTTTTACTTTCATGTTCATGCATTTAGAAATTTTGCATTTTGTTTTAACATTTTTTGTTCTCGGAGGGAGAGAAGAGTAAAGTGCATATTGGCTAGGTCTCTTGGTGGTAACTTTGCCGTCACTAAGGCCAGTCTATATATATATATATATTGTATTTTGTATAAAAATTTATTCATAATACTGTTGAAGCAGTTTGCACAGCACAAAAACTCCAAGGTGATGCGCACGGAAGGTGCTATATGACATGTTCATTTCAACAATTTTCATCTCGGGTCAGCAGGTGACCGGATGTTGGCACAGGCCAACACTATATAAACAATTTTTGATGACTGAATACGACATTGTAATATGTCGATATTTCGTTCAGATCAGCACAGAAACAATTACTGTTTTGTATTTTGATTTTAAATTTTTTAAATTTTTAAATATTTGGATTTTCGATGTTTTAATGGGGAAATGGAGGCAATTTTGGAAAGGCGTATTGCGCCCTAGCATATTGTAATTTGCTTTATATTTTTTGATGGTAAAATTTTAAATTTTTAAATTTTTGAAATTTTAATTTTAGGATTTTGGAATTTTTAAGGGGGAAATGGAGGTATATTGTCGCATGGTAAACCCATGAGCCAATATTTTAGGGAATGCGACCTAGAGTCTTCTTATTTATTTTGGGGGCCAGCCTTTTCGTTCGGCCATCTGCACTCGAAATAGAAAACCAGGATGTCGAAGTTTCTTTAGATCTCGTATTCGAACCGAAAGGGTGTAATGTGCGTCCTTTTCGGATGGGTCATAGGGATTGCGGCCTGCTTTGAATTAGTGCCCGAAAGAGTATCGGTTTCGCAGGGGCTTGAAAAGGGGCTTTTGTTTCTGGGGGTCTAAAAGCCAATGGCGATGCTTTGGGGTCAAGGGGTTAAGACCCTGAATCCAATGGGATGTTTGTATGCGCCTCAGGGGCGTGTTTTAAAATCTTGGAGAGAGAGAGTTTTTGAGAATTGAAAAAAAGGAGCGAGGAGAAGGTTTGGTGTTGTGAGTGAGAAAAGTCATACTCCCCAGCATTGTCCTCAACCATGAGAGGCTGTTCATTCAGCGAATGCTCGGTGAGTTACTCATTTAAGGGCCTGTGCCTGATTTGTATCTTTTACTTCTCTCTCCGGGTTAAGGATATTTAAATATTTCATATTTTTTAAATTTAATTTTTAATTACCATCTTTCACATTTTAGTCTATGAGACTACATATACTTTTGGATTTGTTTAATTGCTTATCTAAAATTGGTAGTCATCCCATTTGGAATATGGGAAGTTGTCTTTTAAATATTTTAAATCAAATTCTTGTAAATATTTATATAGTGTAAATAAATTAATGTTTGTATTTATACTCACGGCCTTATTCTTTTTCGCGCTCTTACCGGGCGTGTCCTAAAAAGGAAGTTACCTTAGAACAGCTATCTCTATGGATGGTTCGTTTTTTTCTTAATAACGGGACTACCTCTTGCCATAAAAACTCGAAACATGGAAAAAATTTTAAGTGAGGCTTATCAAAGCTACCCACATTTTTTTTTCTTTTTTTTTAATCCAATGGCCAGGCACTTGACTCATCGTCATTCGCCTATAAATCGGCCTTATACGTGATCCATTTAGCCGTCCTAGGGACGTTGCCCCAGGCGCACCTGAGGGGGGAGGAACACACTGCGCCCACATCACAACATCCATGCCTTACGTGGGACTCGAACCCACAACGTGACTGTCGAGCGATTGTTTTGTAAACGCATACCTTGACCACTCGACCACCACGTCGGCACAAAATTTTATGTAATTCGGTGAAGCCGTTTTTCCCTTGCTGATGGGACAAACACACACTCACACACACAAACACCAGACAAATTTTCAATTTTATTTATATAATTATTTAAATTATTACTGCATAATGGTCTACCTTATATAAAATATTTTTGCTATTGGAAGTATGCTTCAATAACCAACGGTTAAAAAATTCCACTGTTTACATTTTATGAAACATCCTGCAGAATAGGTAAATGTCTTTACAAAATAACAATTAGAGGCCCAAGTGGTTGGTCTAAATTAACATTGGTAACATTGTAAGCAAGTTACACAGTGTAACCAAGGTTACTATATCTACAGTGTAACTTTATGTTGCATGCCGATGACACGTTTCTTCACAGCCATCATTCAACTTGTTTTACAGGGGATAGTGCTCGTTTATTTGTACAACCTATTTAAATTAGTTGCAGATTTGCGAGGTTGTTAGTTAGTTTTGTTCCTACCTGGCTCTCAGAAATAAAACGAAATAATTTATTAAAAAAACTTATTATTATAATATTATTGGTATATGGACCGTGAGCAAAAAAAAGAAAAATGTTTCATTTTTATTTTTTTTTTATGATATCGTTTTCTGTGGACGAAATGGAGTAATGTCATCAGTTTTAGGCTTAACTAAGGGCTGACTAAATGGTTAAAGTTAAAAAAAAAATACCTGCGACTTATCTGTCACTAAATAAAATAAAGCAAAATTTAGGAAGGCAAAATTAGTGTCAATATGAAATTGAAATCCACACCGTAAATTTTATTATATATCTTAAATTTCCGTATTTTTACTCGGCATTTTGGCACCTCTGGAAATAGTGATAGGGAATATTTGCTTAAAAACAAAGAATTTGCTTAAAAACAAACCGTCGTCATTCATATTTATGGCAAATAAATACTATTTCAATGTTTCAAGTAGAAACCTGAGGTTAAAAATGGAGGAGATAAAAGTGGGCGTGGCCATATAAACAATTGATACATATCCCGGCTATTGACAATTGAACCCTGAATATCCTATCTAATAATGCTGATTTTCTATAATTGGCTATTGACAATTGAACCCTGAATATACTATCTAATAATGCTAATTTTCTATAATTGAGCATACATTTTAAGATTTAAAATTCGTTTAATTTCTAATAGGAGGCAGTGCCGCCGTAACCCTTGCCAGGCTCCTGTGCAAAAACAGAGTAAAAGACTTAATTTGCAATTATAAAAGAATATATATTACAAATTATTTATAATTTTATCAATAATATTACAGGAAGTGACAAGCAACTGAAATGTTTCAAAAAATGCTTTATTCTCATATTTCTTTTACCTACATGCATATGATTATGGAAAATCTTATTACTTTCCCTGCAATGCATGGTAATGTATAGGGAAAGTATTGGAATCATGCCGAAAATCGCAACTCGAGTTTTCGACGGATATACAAGTTTGGAGACCTCTAGAATACGAAAAAACTATTTTTAGCGTAACATCTGTGTGTGCGTGTCTGTGTGTCTATCTGTTTGTCTCTGTGTCTGTGTGTCTGTCTGTGTAATATTTGTATCCATTCTAACTCAAAAACTAATGGATCGAATTTCATAAAATTTGGTAGGTGTGTCATTTGGGTGTGATCCTAGTGCTGATTAGTTTTTAATACGATTCGAGATAAAAGAACACCCCTTATTTTGCGAAATGGCCCGCAAAAATTGTCTGTATCCACTCTAATTGAAAAACTAATGGACTGAATTTCACAAAATTCGGTAGATAAGTCGCTTGTGGGATACTCTGGTGCTGTTTATGTTGGTACTATTCGGAAAAAACCAGCCTGCTTTTTTTACGTAATAGCCCATAAAAATTGCCAAAATCTGAAAAAAAAGACTACAAATTCTCAACTGCATCAATTAAATGCTTGTTTTACACTTAATTTTTGAAGAGGAAAATAATAAGGCAAACTCCATTACTTTAGGACTAGCCGTTCTCAAGATATTTGAGATTTCTTGCAATTTTGTTACGCCGATTTCGAAAAAATGTTCATTACCAAATAAAAACAATAATTGAATTAAAAATGTAAATTTAGTGCTATTTGGTGCAATTAAACTCAATTTAATTATTAAAGAAATAAAGAAAACATGAATTTTGAGTCTGCAGGGAAAGTTATGTGCTGTCCACATCAGATTTTTTTTTCTGTTTCTTTTATTATAACATCTTTATGACACTAGACAATTAAATGCTTTCCTTATTTCTGTTAAAATATAGAAGTCAGACTAACTTTTCATTATGCTGTAAAAATATTTCAAACTAACCGCACAATTTCAGCTATATAAATTGCATAAAAAATAATTATGCTTTTTAAACGAATTCAGGAATAAGAAAACGTTTGATTTCGAAATGCGAAAATTGCATAAACATGATATTAAATCAAAGCAGTTTTGTTTTGCAGTCATAAAATCTTACTGGGCCAGGTATTTAAAACAGTAATGCGACAAAATCGATGCCTCTGAGTTTTATTTTATCAGAGTAGGCAGGGACCGACTTAAGCAATTTGGAGCACACTGGGGAAGAACTCTTTCGCGTCATTGAATAATAAGTACGGGGGACTGGCTCTGAATTACGTATGTGGGTCTAGTTCTAATACTGGTTGACTTTAAGAATTTTTAGAAATATTAATAATTGTTAATAATTTATTTAAAATAATTTTTACTTTCTTTTTTTTTAAGTTTAATTTTTTTTAAGTAAATTTTGTAGCGATTTTACAAATATTTATCTAAAGAATTACGAAATTATTTTTAAATAAATATTTATTACTTTTAATTTATTTTGGCGGACACGGGCCCCAAATGCCCAGCCGTATATCGGCCCCTGTCTGCAGGGAATAACCATTGACTGCACTGGCAGAAATAGCTAGATTACAATGCCTGTGTTGTTCACTGTACAAAGCCTACAAACAACGGTAATGTGGATATTTTGCTGTACAAAAACTTCCATGTTACCATAGTTGCTACCAACTCTAATTGCAGCAAATACGATCCAGTGCTGTTTGTTAGACTGTGAGCCGGCTTTTGAAATTTGATTTCGATTTGTTAAGTTTGTTTGCTGTATTTAATGTGATGTTTGTTAATAATGATATATTTTCTCCGGTTTGAGTTGGTTTATAAACAAATTTAAATCATGCGAACTCTAAGTATGCATACATGCATATAAGCATACATGTATGTATGTTAGGGTGGGTCGAAGAAATGATTTCGGAGTTGAATTTGGAATAAGAGAAAATATTTTTTTATTGTCAAATCAATGCCTGTATTTTATAAAATATTTTTACTTTCCTTATATACATACTTTCCTTATATACATAATACTAATTTTCATGATTAAATTTCATACGTTTCATGATACGTATATATCCGATTTGGTGATCATTAGTCATTTTGCTTGTACCACGCGTCAGTGAAAATGGCTAATAACGTTAAATAACTAGATCACAAAGCAAAAAGATACGTTCGTAACAATACTAATTTTCACTTTCCTTATATACATAATGTATAAGGAAAGTATTGTGACGGGGTCGAAAATTCGAATTCGAGTTTTCGACGAGAGAGCACGTTTCAAGCATCCCTGATCACGAATCAAACATTTTTGAAGTGATGTCTGTGTGTGTGTGTGTGAAAGTATGTGTGTGCGTATGTCAGTGGGACTGTGGAGACGACAACTGACGAACGAATGGATCGATTTGAACCAAATTCGGTACAAAAATCACAATCCATAAACACTGGAAGCCTATTGCTTTTATACGCAATCGAATGTTCAGAACCCCCTAAATTTTCGAATGAAATTTTGAAAAAATCATCAAAAAATCAAAACCACTAATAAAGTTACGCAAATAGACATTTCTTATGTAATTTTTCATTAGAAAACGATTGACATAAATTTTAGAACGCTAACACGAACCGTTCTCGAGATATTGTACATTTTTCAAAAAAAAAATATCAAATGTCATATAAAATAAAAAAAAAAAAATTCCTATTGATAAACATGTTCGCTTTTCATATGTAATACCATGCGATAAACTGGGTGACATCATTCTCGTGGATCTAGTTCGTTCCATTCATGAAAAAAGATACTTTGAGTAATACTTTTGTATTTGAACGCCTATAGTAATTTATCTGCTGTAAGAACAACTTATTTCTTCGTCCATAACTCTTGGCGAGATTTTGGCGACAAATTTGGCGGAATGTCGCCAACTTGGCGACTTTTTGAAATGTTGCCAAATTAACGAAAATCTCGCCAAATAGAAAAAAATTACGCTAAATCAATGAAAATTACGACAAGTTGTCGAAAATTCAATATTTTGGAAAGAATATTAGTATCTACTATAAGAAAAACCTATTTTTTTACTGTAAAAGTAGTAAATTCATTACATTATATAAGGAAAGTCATGTGTTGCCCACATCAGATTTTTTATTCTATGTCTTGTGCCCTAAACCGAACGTTACACAACGACGAATATCCTTAAAAATAAACAAAATTAATCATGCATAAAGCATTTATCATGAAACACTTTCCAACTGTAATACAATTTTATTTAAACATCTCTAAAATGCGATACATTCAGCTGTAATATTTTTAAAATTATCACAATACTACAATAATTTATTATATTTGAAAACTTAAAACTCCCTCGAAAAAAATTAACTTCATTCAAATGAAGTCATTGAAATATAAATCGCCTGGCTCTCTGTGGAAAAAGAGATAATTATTTCATTCATACACTTTTAATCTATTCCTTTCATTCATCACAACACTACAATAATTTATTTTACTTGAAAACTTAAAACCATGGAGGTAAAAGTAATTTAACTCTACGCTTAAAACTTCATCGAAAAATTTGCTAAAGTTCGTCTGCTTCTCTATCGTAATTGCGTTGTTTTAGAATATAGATGCACAGAAATTAAGCAAAAATAAAGCGGTTTTAGGACGGATGCAACAATAAATATACATTAAAAAGAACTTTAAAAATCACGATTTTGACACAAGATGGATGCCATATCATATTTTGAAATGGGTCACGTGATCTCCTCATATGGTATGGGTGTCATTATATATGGGTGTTAATATTTTAATTTTTATTTTAAAAACTACCGAATATATTTTGCTGAAATTGTTTTTATATATTTTATGGGGTAATTTGAGTATTTCCTAAAACTTTCGAAGCAATTTGTGAATTTTAAATTCGCTTAAAAAGTATTTGACGAATTAGATCCCATAGGGTTCAATATATTTTAATTTTTCAACCCGGGTTCAATCCAAAACTAATTTGGTGATATTATTTATTTATATTCCCATAGATCCGCAGACCATGTGAACATGCTAAAATTTCATTTTGATAAAGTCATCTTTACGGCAGTTTTCGTGCGAACGGACAGACAGAATGAACAAAGTCATAAGCATTTTTCAACTACGTTGTAAAGTGTTAATAATAAAAAGTACCTGAGAAGTTACATTACAGATGTTACGACTTCTCCGATTTATTTAATAATATTATGATTAAAGATCTGTTTCAGATTATAATGGAAATATACCAAAAATACAATTTGCAGATATTGCTGTAAGCAAATATATGGCAATTGTAGGAATGGTTTTGAACGAAACAGTGCTGTATAATGGAAAGAAGTATTGCAAACAAATAATAGAGCTATACCTATGGGAGGTAATTATTCTTCGGCATTAACAGATATATATCTCGATTGTTGTGAGACGGGAACCCATTTGATGAATGAAATAATTTATTTGAGATATGTTGACAACATAATTTTGGGTATAAAGAACCTAATTATGATAGGGATTTTGGATTTTATCCGAATTCCCTAAAACTAGTAGAAACACCGATGAATGACGACGGGAGCTTGGATTTTTTGGATGGATGTATCAAGTCAAATGATGATAACACTACTTACCGAGGTAAACACTAAAGGCTATCCGGTTGGATGTTTGAACAGTATGATTTCAACCTTTTATGGTTTAACTGCAACCATTAGTAATTTTTTATAAATGGATTGGTTGAATTGATGGAGAGTTACTATATAAATATAGACAGTAAGTCGTATATCGGACACGCACTTATCAACGGTTCTGTTGGGATTCTGTTTAACAGCTTTTCCAACATCTTGTGATTGGTTTCAACGGATGCATGGACTGCTTGTTTCAAATATCCATGTAATTATAGGCACAACTGGCCTAGATAAAGAAAGGTATCGGCTTCCATGTGTGCGGCCATGACGAAAAGCATGTCACCCCCCCACCCCACCCCACCCCGGCCATCTTTTGGTACTATAATTTTTTCTTGTTCTCTTTCTTGGGTACATAATATATTTTATGAGCTTTGAAACTTACCATTTGGATATTATACTGCTCGATGGTGCGGGGCAGCGTGGCGCTTAACTTCATATGAACATTTTGTGCTATTTTAAAATCTAATGTAAAAGTTTTCTTTTAGATTTGTTATCGTAACAGAATGAGTAAATTTTCTGTATTATTAGCTTATTGCAACCGTTAGTAAAAATGATCACATGTAGTTAAATGATCACATTTGAATTATATATAATATATATATATATATATATATATATATATATATATATATATATATATATATATATATATATATATATATATATATATATATATTTTGTCTTAAAGTGTATATATATGTATATATATATATATATACATATATATACACTTTAAGACAAAAAAGTCGACGCACCAAGAAATAGTTATCCGAATGAGACAAAATTTGGTACGTGTAATGTGGAGGTACAGAAAAAGAAATTATTAGAATTTCAGAACAATTTGAATGATTTATTGCACTGAAAGATCTACACAAAGTGAGGACGTCAATATGACGTTGGTCCACATATGGCCTTGATACAAGCTGTTATCCGGCTTGGCATTGATGCATAAAGTTGCCGGATGGTGCTCTGAGAGATGTCGTTCCAAATAAACCCCAATTGATGAGCTAATTCGTCTACATTTTGGGATTGTCGTAGGCGACGCCCCATCTCAGCCTAAATGTGCTCAATAGGCGAGAGATCTGGAGATCTGGCTGGCCGAGGAAGTACACCGTAAACACGCAGACAATCAATAGAGAAGCGTGTCGTGTGTGCCCTGGCATTATCTTGCTGAAAATTTAACCCGGGGTATCGTGAATGGAATGGCAATACAACAAGTTGTAGAATTTCGGCAACGTACCGCTGTACTGTGATGGTGCCACGGAGAACGATCAAAGAGGTCCGGCTATCAAACGAAATGAAACCCCAGACTATAACTCACTGTTGTCGGGCCGTGTGGCATGTGACAGTAAGAGCAGAATCCTGGCGATACCCTGGCTGTCTCCAGACACGTCTGCGCCCGTCATCGGGATTCAGTTCGAAACGGGACTCATCACTGAAGGCAATTCGTTCCCAATCCGAACATTTCCACGTTGATAGGGTCGGCCACCATTACAGTCGCTGTTGACGGTGCATACTGGTCAGTGGTAGGCGGCGAAATGGGCGCCGCGACTATAGTTTCCCCCCTGTGGTCTTCTATTAATGGTCCGGGTGGTCACTTCCGTGTTTGTCACACGTTGGATGGTTGATAACGACGAATCTCGTACTGTCACAGCTGTTCTGACAATCGTTCAATCTTCCCGTTCTGTTGTCGCTCTAGGCTGTCCCCTGCCCACTTGCCGCTGAAATCAGCCATTCCGTACCCTTTCCTACCAACATCGTCTAATTGCTGCATCGCTCCTACCCAAATGCCGAGCTATACTTCGGTGTGCCCATCCAGTCTCATGCAGTCCGACCGCACGCCCTCTTTCAAACTCCTTTATATTATGCTCGTAGTGGCCGCGAATTCGCCGGCGAGTCATTGTTACAATCAAGGTACATACACGTAATCGAAATCGAAATCCACTGCACGTGTTGTTCCTGAAATCGAGGTTCGCTACTTATATACACCACCACCGTGCTCAGTTTCAATGTGGTGTAGTTCCGACTATTCATTCACTGGCTGCGAATATTTAATCATTTGCATATTCGGTCAAAAGATTTTTGCATGTAAAGTTTCATTACTATCGGATTATTTTGCGGGACCAGTCGATTTTTCAGACTTAGGGTGTATATACATATATATACATATATGCATATATATATGTGTGTGTTTGTGTGTGTGTACGCAGTAGAAGAACACATCAATTCGATATTGCGGTAAAAATTATGTGCTGCCCGCGCCAGATCATTCTTTACTATTATTTCATGCATCCCCCTTATGATCTTGACTTCCATAAAAAAACAAAACTTCAAGAAAGACAAGTAAGAAAGGGAATTGTTTCTTTATGAGACTAACTCTACAAATTAATTCTACTCGTAATAAATAAGAAACATTTTCTTTATTATCCATTTTCCCCATCTCTTACTGTTCTTATATGTATTGACTTGCTTTGTACTGAAGTTCTTATACTTTCAAAAAATCTTACTATCCAGAAGATTTACACAAGATTTTCCTCGCATTCTGGGAGCTACTTGTCTATATAGACTAGCAGTTAACCTTCCTTCGTACGAACTACATAATATAAAGAAGCTTAAATTTCACAATTATGTGAAAATCCTATGGTAATCTATGTGAAGTGAGATTGCCATTCAAAATTTTATATTAAAATATTTACATTAATTCTCCTCAAAAGAAGTATAAGAATCACTAAACAAATTTTTCTTCACAGGTAGTCCAAAAAAAATAAAACATCCATGTCCCGTTTGTAAACAAATTTACAAAATATATGAAATTGGATCATTATATGTTGAAATGAAAGCGCTATGAAATAGGATCTATAGATACCAAATTGAAAACTCTAAAATGCTATTACAAGATATACATGTACCATCTTACAACAACAGGCTAAATACAATATATAAATACGAGTTTGAAAAATGTTTGCCAAAATATAGCAGATGACTTCAACAATTGAAAATAACAATTATTCCCGTTATATTCAATTCGAAAAAAGTGATTATTGTACTCCACTCAAAAATGTATACCCAATAAAATTTTATTTTTATATGCTTTTTATTATTATTTAAAGCGGAAAATATTTAACAATAATCGTCTGCTGTATAATTTCCTTGTTGAAAAGTGTTTATGACTTTGTTCATTCTGTCTGTCTGTGTGCCAGTTCGTACGATAATTGTCGTAAAAATGATTTTATCACAATTGAAGTTTATTATGTTGTTGAAACGGTCTTGCGGGACATATGGGAATGTGAATGAATAATTTAACCCAGGATTGAACCCGGGTTGAAAAAATGAAATATATTGAACCCTACGGGAACTCATTTTTCAAACATTTTTTAAGCCAAGAAAAAATTCACAAAGTGCTTCGAAAATTTTAGGAAATATTCAAATTATCTCATAAAATAAGTAAAAAAAAAATTCACCAAAGTAAGTTTGTAGTTTTTTAAATAAAAATTAAAATAATACTTACACCCATGTAATATGAAGAGATCACGTGATCCACTTCAAAATAAAATATGGCATCTATCTTTTTTTCCCAGAGTAAAAATCGTGATTTTTAAAGTTCTTTTAAATTTATATTTAGTGTTGCATCTGCCCAAAAACCGCTTTATTTTTGGGTATCTTCTGCGTATTTATATTCCGCGTCAACGCAATTACACTATTTTTTAGTTTAAGTGATCATCAAACTTTGATTACTTCTACAGCGAAGCCTAATTTTAATGAATGCAGAGTGTAAACAAGTGATTGTAAAATGATTTGTATCAGAATTGTTGGATATTTCCACGCAAAATTATTGAACAGCAAAATAATTCTGCAGTCTGGAATAAATGTATATGAATGAAGTATTCACTGCCTTACATAGAGAGCCAGACGATTTCTATTTCGATAATGTCATTTGAATAAAGTTCATTTGTTTCGATCAAGTTTTAAGTTTTCATTTAAAATAAATTATTATAGTTCTGTGACAATTAAAAAAATATCATTGCTGCATATATCGCATTTTAGAGATGTTTAAATAAAATTGCATTTCAGTTGGAAAGTGTTTCATAATCAATGCTTTATGCATGATTGATCTTATTTGTTTATAAATATCTCGATAACCCCTGGTCCTAGAAACTCGAAACGTGGACTCAATTTTAAGTGGGGTTATTTTAAGGCTACCCACATATATTCATGAAATTCAGTATAGCTGCTCTTCCGTGATGATGAGACAGACACACACATATACACATACAAACTCACACACAGACAAATTTTCATTTTTATTTATGTACATAAGTTCGATTCAATAGCTAAGCGATACAGTTACAACCCAAACTGCTCAACTTTCCTTGGACATGGAACTTGATCCTTAAGTAGTGACAAAAATCTGAAAACATGGAAAATTTTCGGAAAATTTTAAAATCTCGGAATTTTTTGTGCCAACATTCTTCCAGCTATAATTTAAGAAAGACTAGACACAAAAAATTTGTATTTTGCTATCATGAGCGGGAAAAACATCCAAAATTTTCTTAATGAATTCTATTGGTGTATATAAAGCCTTTGAGATATTACCATTTATACTTATAAAATGTAATTCAATTTGTTTACACCGTTTTATTACTTTCATTACATGCATCCCATAATAAAAAATCTGATGTGGGCAGCACATGACTTTCCTTATATAATGCAATGAATTTACTACTTTTACAGTTAAAAAAAATTATTCTTATAGTAGATACTTTATTCTTTCCAAGATATTGAATTTTCTTCGATTAGTCGTCATTTTTATTGATTTAGAGTCATTTTTATCCACTTGGCGAGATTTTCATTAATTTGGCAACATTTAGAATTTATTTAGAATTTATTTTAGAATTAGATTTTTTGGCAACATTTCCTCTAAATTCGTCGCCGAAATCTCGCCAAGATTTATGGACGGAGAAATAAGTTATTCTTACAGCAGATAAATGACTATTGGCGTTCAAATACAAAAGTATTACTCAAAGTATCTTTTCTCGTGAATGAAACGAGTTAGTTCCATGAGAATGATGTCACCCAATTTATCGCATGATATTACATATGAAGAGTGAACATGTTTTTTAACAGTTAATATTTTTTTTTCATTTATGGGATTTCTTTTTAAATTTATTTGAAAAATGTGCAATATCTCGAGAACGGTTCATGCTAGCGTTTTAAAATTTATGTCAATCGTTTCCTAAGGAAAAATTACACAAGAAATGACTATTTGCGTAACTTTATTAAAGGTTTGCATTTTTTGACGATTTTTTCAAAATTTCACTCGAAAATTTAGGGGGGTTCTGAGCATCCATTGTGTTTTAAAACAATAAGCTTCCAGTATTCACAGATTGTGATTTTTGTACCAAATTTCAATCAAATCGTTCCATTCGTTCGTGAGATATCATCTCCACAGACTCACTAACACACACACACACACATCACTTCAAGAATGTTTGATTTGTGATCAGGGATGCTTGAAACGTGCTCTCCCGTCGAAAGCTCGAATTCGAATTTTCGACCCCATCACAATACTTTCCTTATACATTATGCATATAAGGAAAGTAAAACGGAAAGAATTGTGTCGGGAGTAAAAATTTCATACGAGTTTTCGCCGGAAGAGACGTTTCAAGCATCCCTGAACTCGAATAGAAGGTGATGTTTGCGTGTGTGTGAGTGTGTGTGTTTGTCCATATGTCTGTAATTGTAATATCTCGTGAATGAATAGGGCGAATCGTACGGAATTCGGAAGAAATATGTTGCTTACAAATGCGGGTCGTTTGGGCGCTAGGCCGTTAGACAGGAATCTCTCCAGTATTTCTCAATGATTGAATTAAAAGTCAGTAGTGTACTGCACTCATCCAAAAGTTTTTCAAACATAGGCTGTCACATAAAATACAAACCGGGGAAGCAACAAGTTCAATTCGATGGAATGGAGCCTTGAGACAGTCATGAGAAATATTACAATCAGGGAATAAACACTAGAATCCTATTGATTTTAAACACAATAAAGTGACTTCAGAATTTTGAAAAAGTCATTGATATTTTTCAGTGAAATAGTGAAAAAATCATTGAAAAACAAGAACTTTCAATAATTTTGCATAAATGATCATCAATTATGTAATGCGTCCCAATTATTGCACTTTTTCCAAATAAATATTTTTTTAAAATCATACAAATATGAACGTGTTAACTACTGTGAAATATTTTCACTTTTCGATTTTGTTAACATCATTCTCATGGATCAATCTCGTTCCCTTCATAAAATAAACACTTTGAGTAATGTTTTTGTGATTTGTCGCCGAACAATTAGTCAAAATAGTCATTTATATGAGAAAAGTTCGTCCCTTCCTCTGTCCATAGAGATTGGTGATAAACTTAGCGAACTTGTTTACCAATTTAACTGAATATCACCAAGCTGGCGATATTTCGCTCCAAATTAATGAAAATAACAAAAGTGACGAAAATAACAAAATTAAGAAAAACGACGCCGAATCGATGAATTATTAAAATACTTAAATATATAGACTATATTTGCTTATTGAGGATGGTATCAATATTGATACTTGCCAATTTAAAGTTACGCGACATATACGGAGTAGGATTCCAAAGTCCCCGGACTGAGTCTATAACTTAAAAAATATTATCAATTAAAATGCTGAAACACATCCTCCTTTGAAATAAGACCCTTGCACAACAACACACTTTTGCCATCGCTTGTAAAGGTCGTCGAAACACTTCTGGAATCCATTTTTAGACATGTCCTTTAATTCAGTCTGCGATGCACTTTTAACTCCTTCATCTGTGGATTGAAATCGACGATCCTGCAAGAGACTTGTCAGTTCAGGAAATAGGCTAAAGTAGGTAGCAGGGGACGAGATCAAGGGAGTAAGGAGGATGTGGCAAAACAGTTGTTTAAGTTTTCGCAAGAAAGTCAGCCACGAGGAGTGATCGGTGTGCAAGAGCGTTGTCATGCAAAAGCACCCATGATCTGACCCCTTTTGGTCTTCGGTTAACATGCGAGGAACGATGTGTTGACACACCCTATGCATGTTAAAGTCCTTAGTCAGTATCCGTTGACATGTGGCCTAGGATATCCCAACTGATTCTGCTATTGTTTGCTGACTGTTCCCACGTACCGTCACAGAAACCTGTTTTCAGCGGCGCGGGAAGCCCGCGGACGGCCAACGCGTTCGTCGTCTTCGGCACTTTCCCTGCCTTCTCTGAAACGTCGATGTCATTCAAAAGCTTGCGTTCGCGATAATGTATCACTGCCGTACACATGCTTCAACATTTCGTAAACCTCCGTAGCACTCTTTCCCAAGCGAACACAAAATTTGATATTAATTCTCTGCTCAACAAACGCCATTTCTTTCAATAGCCGGTTACTAAGTGTACCCGTCTACAAAATACGACGCCGTGGCGAGCCACCGACCACGTGATCGGGGTCAAACCACTTTTAGAAGAGGGGGAGAACGCAGTAACACAGAAACGTTATCGTAGTCGCTTTACTGCAAATATTTTTTAAGTTATAGACTCAGTCCGGGAACTTTTGAATCCTACCTCGTAAGTTGAATACTTCGATACAGTTTTACATGTTGTCATCCGAGAAAGGTTCAAATGTACGTACTCAAAGTAAACAAAATTGTGCCGTGAATTCGTTACATTTTATAATGAAAGTCATGTGCTGAACACATTAGCATCTTTTATTTGTAACTATACTAGCAGAGTTACGCTTCAATTATCAAAATCGCCTGCTGGCTATTCTTCTAATCAAGCGATTGAAAATATTTTTAATACATAATTGATTTGTAGATAAAAATGTCTGAAAACTTTGAAAATAAGGCAATAGACAGCGATCAAAGATGATACAATGCTTCACCACCCACAATTGCAATGTTAATAGAACTACAAAATAATACTGTTCCGAACGCACAATATTCCGTTTGGCGCCTCCTCTTTCGTCTGTCTCGAAATCTAGGCGAAGAATACACAGTCTATGACTTCATGACTTTAGGATGATGTGAGCAAAGGGTTTCCCAGTTAGAAGAAGGGTTGTCAGATTTGTCGATTTATCTCCAATTTGGCGACATTTGATGAAATTTCGGAATGTTCTAGAAACTTTTCGATAGAAAGATTATTCTTTGAGATATAGAGATTTCAGAGGCTACATAAATGACTCCGTTGCGGGTGAGTTAACGAATGCACTTGACACGAGCTATGTTGGATAATGATTTTGTCAATATTTTGAAAGTAGTAGCGGCGGTTTTGTGAAATCGCTTTCTTCAACCTCAAGTGAATAATACCGCTTATTCTGTGAAATCAGTGGAGCATTTAAGTGCTGTTTGATTGTGTACTATTCCTGTTTCCTTTGTGATTGTGAATAAACGTAAGTTTTCCAGAAACTTGGACTCGTTCTTGTATCCTGCGTATACACCCACAATTTTAGAGGATACGTTCGTAACAATACTAATTTTTATGATTAAATTTCATACGTTTCATGATACGTATACATCCGATTTGGTGATCATTAGTCATTTTGCTTGTACCACGCGTCAGTGAAAATGGCTAATAACGTTAAATAACTAGATCACAAAGCAAAAAGATACGTTCGTAACAATACTAATTTTCACTTTCCTTATATACATAATGTATAAGGAAAGTATTGTGACGGGGTAGAAAATTCGCATTCGAGGTTTCGACGGGAGAGTACATTTCAAGCATCCCTGATCACGAATCAAACATTTTTGAGGTGATGTCTATGTGTGTGTGTGTGAAAGTATGTGTGTGAGTGTGTGTGTGTCTGTGAGTCTGTGGAGACGATAGTTCACGAACGAATGGATCGATTCGAATGAAATTTGGTACAAAAATCACAATCCGTGAATACTGGAAGCCTATTGCTTTTAAACGCATTCGAATATTCAAAACCCCCTAAATTTTCGAGTGAAATTTTGAAAAAATCATCAAAAAATCAAAATCTTTAATAAAGTTACGCAAATAGACATTTCATATGTAATTTCCCTTAGAAAACGATTGACATAAATTTTAGAACGCTAACATAAACCGTTCGAGATATTTCACATATTTCAAATAAATTTATAAAAAAAATCCCATAAATTAAAACAAATATATTAAGTGTTGCGAAACATATTCACTTTTCACATGTAATATCGGGCGATAAATTGGGTAACATCATTCTCGTGGATCTAGCTCGTTCCATTCATAAGAAAAGATACTATGAGTAATACATTTGTATTTGAACGCCAATAGTCATTTATCTGCTAAAAAAATAACTTATTTCTCCGTCCACAACGCTTGGAGAAATTTGGCGACGAATTTGGCGGAATGTCGCCAACTTGACGAGTTTTTTTCAATGTTGCCAAATTAACGAAAATCTTTCCAAATGGATAAAAATGACGCGAAATTGGTGAAAATGACGACTAATTAACGAAAATTGAATATCTTGAAAAGAATATAAGTATCTACTATAATAATAACCTTTTTTTTTGGCTGTAAAAGTAGTAAATTCATTGCATTATATAAGGAAAGTCATGTACTGCCCACACATCAGATTATTATGAATAAATTTGATAAGGTTCATGATACGTATACATCAGATTTGGTGATCACTAGTCATTTTGCTTGCACAAAGCGTCAGTGAAAATTGCTAATAACGTTAAATAACTAGATCACAAAGCAAAATCCTTCGCACATAAAAAGTATTAAACAGCAATTCACTGAGAAGTATTTGGGATAAATATTTAGAGCTTTGCCATAAACGTGGCTTTCTCTCACATAAATAAAATTATTCTTTCCCTTTAATAATCCTACTCGACCGATAAATGAGAAATGTATCATATTTATTGTTAATCAACTAATTAAACTACTAATTTATTGTTAATTCAACTAAACGTAGTATTGCTCGAAAGAACTTCAGAATTATGTGAAAAATCACAAAACTATCAAATCATCAATCGGTAATCACTACTGTATAGATAGTCATATATTTTATTTTTCAATTTTATTATTCAAAAGTGCTATTCAGTTTTTAATTTGGATTTTTTAAACTTTCCATGTAAATAAAAATTCCAGCAATTAATTAAATGATATGTCTAGAACATCACATTTCTCTGAAGTACGGCATAACCACGTTTAAAGCAATTTCTATATCTTATTATGTTTGTGTACCTCGCTTCTCATCCATATTTTCTGTATTTTACTAATTATTTTTTAGTTTTATATTTCCTTCGTCACACTAGATGGCGCTAACGCACTGGGTTGTGTAATTAGTTATTTCATTAGTACAGTGCAGTGAAACTCTTGTTGTTTCGTTTGTCATTCACCTACCTCTAGGCTTGTTCGCACAAAAGAAGGAAAAAGTATTTCCCAAACGATTTGTATAATCTCTACAATTTATTTCCATAGCATTTTATATTGTGATCTCATTTACTTATTTTTTGCTTACAAAGTCAAATTCTGTAGGGAAGAGAAATAGTTTCATTATGGAACAAGTAACTACATAAATTATTTCTGCTCGGGAGATATAATGAGCTATTTCTTCAATATATCCTCTTTCCCCGTTTTCAACTGCTCCTATATTTATTGGATTGTTCCGTACTGATGTTCTTACATTAAATCTTCTGGGTAATAAGATATTTTGTTTATTTTGGGAACACTTTCAGGCGTTCTGAAAGTTAGTTATCGCACTGGACTCTTGGTGGTAAATTTATTCATTCAGCGGGTAGAGTAAAAACTTCATTGACAGCAGCCAGGAGAAACAATCTAATCAGTTCAACATATGGCATTCCCTGCCGAATAATAAATTTCGAGTTTGTAGAAAACCAATAACAGAAATTATAGAAATTTACGATTTCACTTATAGAAAAAAGTATATATATATACCATTTTTATGTTGTCTGGGATTCGGCCATTTTTTTCCCCACGGGCATGATCGATTGTTGTTTCGGGCGTGCAGAGTCTCTGGGAGCGTTTTCATAAAGTCAAAGCTAGCTTCTAACCAGGAAATAGGGGTCGCAATCCCCCTTGACCTTTCTGCAACCCTGTAAACACAATCATTCCACCTATATATTTTCTTTTTTCATTTTAAATCTTATATATATATATATATTAAAGAGATTTCGCGCTTCTGGAAGAAAAGCAAAAATCCTAATATCTGGAGAACGACTCGTGATGGTTACCAAACAATAGTATCCACATAGTTTTGATAGAAAGTACTTTTACATCAGTCTGCTATTTGTAAATACTGTTTTTCCTCCTCATTTTTGATCGAAACCTGCAATTAATCAAGATAGACTCATGTTGTCGCAATAGAAGATGCGATATTCCAAAAAAAAAAAAATTGTAATAGAAGATGATGCATGTCTAACTTTACTACCTGCAGCTAAAAATAAAAATTCGGTACAAGACTTGATACGCCCAGTCGAAGTTATTCTAAAATTCGAATATATTTAGAAGTGATGAATTTAAGACATAACTTTATCATTTTCAAATTAAATGTATCGATCAAACGCCTTTCTGAACGCAGGAGAGACAAAGGGCGTCGACAATAGAGACGGCATGAGGTGTGAATAATTCGAAATTCTAACTTTTTGAATTTTAGAGATATTATTTCGATTTTTTAAATGTACAATTATTTTATCATTACAAGCATTCTGTAAAAAAATGCTATTGAATCGGAATTGAACATAGCAGATTATTACCCGAAGTATATTTTCTCAGGAATGATACGAGCTAGCTCCACCAGAGTGATGTTAACAAATTTATCGCATAATATTGCATATGAAAAATGAACATATTTAACAATAGTTAATACTTAATTTTATGTGACTTTTTGATAAATATATTGGAAAAATGCTCAATATCACGAGAACGCTTTATGCTAGTGCTCAAAAATTTATGTCAATCGTTTTCAAATAAAAAATTACATTAGAAATGATTATTTACGTAACTTCATTGAACATTATGATTTTTTGATAACTTTCTCAAAATTTCATTGGAAAATTTAGGGATCTTCCGAGTATTCGATTGCGTTTAAAGACAAGCTTTCAGTATTCACGAATTGTAATTTTTCTAACAAATTCCATTCGAAGCGTTCCATTCGTTCATGAGATATCGTCTCCACACACACCACCTCAAAAACAAAAGTTTGATTCGTGTTCAGGGATCCTTGAAACTTTCCCTTCCGTCGAAAACTCGAAATCGAATTTTCGACTCCGTCATAATATTTTTCTTATGCATTATAACTATATAATATAATGAAAGTTAAAATAGGGAACTTACAGAATATATACAGGAATATATATTTCTGTTAATATATCTGCATTGGCAATATATATACACACACTGACATATATACATATATATATACATATCCATACATATATATTCATATATACAGGATGTATATTATTCTTCCGCAGCCCTGACCCGAGGGTTCACCTATGAGGCTGAACATCTAAATCTCGGCCCGGGATGTGTATCTGAACTGATGGTTAGAACTGTAAGGGGTTATAGATGTAAGGGTATCTCACCAAAACAAACAACTTTCACAATACAATGTGGGGTCGGAAAGCAAACGGCGAGCCGCGAGAGGGCGCATTCTCTGGGAGTGTATGAAACGTCCCGTAAAAATGGAGTGAAGTGAAGACGAATACAATGAAGACGAATAATGGAAATTTACTGACAAAATGTTTAGAACAAATGCTCAAATGAACGACCACCAACTGCGAGACAGGCGTCACAACGGCGACGGAGTGAATCGCGTACACTTTGCAGATTCCCAGCATTTCACGAACGTCTTCAGCTGCGACGCTAATTCGGGCGACAAGGTCCTCTGGTGACTCGATGGGCGTCTCGTAAACGGCGATTTTTAGCTATTCCCAAAGGAAAAATTCCAGGCAGATCGGGAGATCTGGGAGGCCACGTGACGGAATCACCACGACCAATCCATCTGTTCGGAAAGGCAATGTCCAGGTAGTTCCGCACAATTCTGGTGCAATGTGCTGGAGCTCCGTCGTGCTGGAACCACATAATCACTCGATGATTTGCTGGTACAACACGTAGTAAATCTTGCAGCAACTGCTGGAGGAAGGTTAGGTATTCTGTCCGAGCAGTCGTTCTGATAACAGATACGAGCCAATTAATTGGTCGTAGATAATACTTGCCCACACATTCACGGAGAAACTTTGTTGGTGGCATCTGAAACGTGTAGCATGCGGATTTACTGTGTTCTCCATTTTGACGCGACGTTTCAGCCACTCCAGAGAAAGCGCCCTCTCGCTGTTCGCAGGTTGCTTTCCGACCCCACATTGTATTGTGAAAGTAATTTGTTTCGGTGAGTTCTATAACCCCTTACAGTTCTGACCATCAGTTTATATACACCCTGTACATACATATATATACATATATACAGACATAAATGGAGATATAAAAGAAGAAGAAAGGTAACGTAAAGTGCTTACACAAAGGCGGTAAGGGGTAGTGACCTTACTCCCCAGTTATCAACATGCATGTCTTTAATGCCGCGGCATGCACTCCTGGACGCCAGCACTGACATTAGCCAACCTCCGGAGTGACAATTAAAATTATCACAAGACCCATGATAAAGGAAGGTGATATGAAAAAGTATGGTCCAAGTCATAGAGACAGCCAAGTTCCTGCACATGCTACCTATTTATAACATCAAAACATTCAAATCAGCAGATTAGATGTCTGTGATGTCATAACTTACAAAGATGTACGATCAAAATTCATAATGACCTCAGATATTTACACAAACTCAACCCATATATTTCATTTTTTCCGTAGTAATTTTTGATGTAATGTATCATAAACTGCTTTGGATATTTTTGCATGAATGACTGTAGTAAGAATTTTTTGTCACTATCCAGTCTGGTGACGTCACTGTTTACAATTCTTTTTGTTCTCGCTAGACCACCAATAAATACATTTCTAAATATATTCAAGTGTAAATTAGAGGTCCAATGTATGATTCCTGCTGTTGTAATATGATAAGTTATTCTTTTATCATATATGTAGAATGAAAGTATATTATGGCTGAAATTATCAATTTGAAGTACATAACATTACTGTTATTAAATTATATGTTTTGAGCATAAGAAAAAAATATTTGCAACAGATGTGGAATATCTGGTCTCAACAAGTTAAAATATGGTCTACAAAAGAACTCAACTCATACCAAAAACTTAACTTGGCTACAATGTGTGACTGGATCAAAAAACGATCCACCTTTTTAAATTTGAAATTGAAGGGCGAACAAACAGATCGAAGAAAAATGCGATGTGGTATATCTGTCGATCTTATTTCAAAATAAAATTTTCAATTTTATCCCTTTTGGCAAGATATTGAAAACACATCAAAAGCATCTTCCAATAACAGATATAAATATTAGAACGACTTACAGTTACGAAATTCTTTAGGAAGAAAAATTTACAATTATAACTTATTGAGTAAAAATCTTTTGATTGGAAATGATGTAATATGTAATTGTAACACCAATCCTTATAAAGATCCTATTATAGGTCATACAGTTACAAGTAATCTTGAAGTAATCAATAATAATGCCTTAATAAGAGCTTTCAAATTAGGCACCAAATACCGTAATCCACACCAAGGAAATCCACTTGATACATTTACAAAGAATTTAGAAGCATTTATTTATAAGATGTCTATAAAATTCAGCATCCCGGATTTTACATTCAACAAACGGAGATCCAGTGTTTTAAATGATTTCGAGTATTATTACAAAATGTACTATACTCGTCAAAAAGGATGTAAACTGGATATAAAGAATCTTAAGTTATTGCAAGAACAATATATAATAACGTACACCGATACAGTACCTGGTAATTATGCATTTACTTGCAAATACCTTCACATAAAAACCCTTATGGCAAATTATGAAAATCAAGCATTATACAGCAAGATAACTATGACAAACCAAGTGATTAATAACAGAATCAAAGCCTTATATCTTAAGGCAGGTATTAAGTATACAGAAAGCATAAAATATCCATATTTAATAAATATACCCAAGCTTCATAAACTCCAAAAAGCTTCAGACCAGTAACAGTTGGATACAAAACTTATCTAACTAAAGCTAACAAATTGCTTCTTGCAATATTGAAACCTATATTAAGGAAAATTAAAGATCGGGGATCTTATATTGTCGGAAATAGCTACGAGGTAATAGAGATCTTGAGACCTCATCAAACAAAATTATTTTTCAGAACCTATGATTTTAAGGAACTATTAACAATATTGAACTCAAGGTATTATACCGAATACTGAACTCGTTGTACGGGGAATTTGAAATGCGAAAATATATAGAAATCGAAAGATATAGATCTCTGATAAATATTGTTATAGAAGAAAACTACCTATATAACGGATTGAATTTCAATAAGCAAATCAAAGGCATCCCCATGGGCGGGGGATGCTCATCAATTTTAGCAGACATCTATCTTGATCATTTTGAAAAAATGTCCCATATTAACAATGAAATAATTTACATACATTACGTTGATGATTTGTTAATAGCTTATGAAAACGAAAATTTTCAAATGAATTTTGAATTTTATCACTCAAATTTAATATTGGAAGAAAATCCACCAACCCAGAATAATGTAGTAAATTTTCTAGATCTCAGTATTGATTTCAGCCATAATATGCTTTCATTCTATATATATGATAAAAGAATAACTTATCATATTACAACAGCAGGAATCATGCATTGGACCTCTAATTTACACTTAAATATATTTAGAAATGTATTTATTGGTGGTCTAGCGAGAACAAAAAGAATTGTAAGCAGTGACGTCACCAGACTGGATAGTGACAAAAAATTCTTACTACAGACATTTAGGCAAAAATATCCAAAGCAGTTTATGATACAGTACATCAAAAATTACTACGGAAAAAATGAAATATATGGGTTGAGTTTGTATTATATATTGAGTTTGTAAATATTTGAGGTCATTATGAATTTTGATCGTACATCTTTGTAAGTTATGACACCACAGACATCTAATCTGCTGATTTGAATGTTTTGATGTTATAAATAGGTAGCATGTGCAGGAACTTGGCTGTCTCTATGACTTGGACCATACTTTTTCATATCACCTTCCTTTATCATGGGTCTTGTGATAATTTTAATTGTCACTCCGGAGGTTGGCTAATGTCAGTGCTGGCGTCCAGGAGTGCATGCCGCGGCATTGAAGACATGCATGTTGATAACTGGGGAGTAATGTCACTACCCCTTACCGCCTTTGTGTAAGCACTTTACGTTATCTTCCTTCTTCTTTTATATCTCCATTTATGTCTTTATATATTTTTAGTGTTTTATGCTGCTGTGCGCAAGTACACTAAAATTTATTTCAATAATTTTCTTTAGATATCTTTCTATTTTTACATACATATATACAGTATATATACATATATATACATATAAGTATATATATATACGTATATATATATATATATATATATATATATATAATTCATAAAAGTATATAATATTGCTAAAGTATAACAAACGACAATGCAGAATAAATACTTTCATCGATTCATGATTCTGAACTGATGCACAATTATACAATCGATTTTACACACAATGCACGTAACGGGCGTTTAAAATACAAGAATATGCAACTACTTTTTTGGCTTTTTTATAATTTTCTTTACATTTCTCTCTCATGGAATCCGAGCAAGGAAGTCAACTTTTTACAGACTGGGAGAGAGATGATTTCAAATCATCAATCAATAGGCCCGTCAAATTTCCCTGTTCTTTTTTTGGCTTGATAAATAACAAAGATGAGCTTTGGAACAAACTTTCTTCGTATCAAGCATTTAAAACTCAGGAACATCCATCATTCAGATTTTAAATTCTTTGCATACTGTAATTGGAGAAGGTACGTTTCCCGTTTTTATGTATTACAATATCTACCAATAATTTTAAAATAATAATTTTAAAATAATAATTTTAAAATACTTGAATAAATTCACGTCTACAATAAATCATATAATGGTTTTTCGCCTCGGTCTGCTCAGAGTACCTCTTCTAGGTACTGTAGTACAGCTCACAGACTAAGTTTGATTAGCTTGCAAAAATATTATTTGTTAATTGAAGAGATTATTTCAAGAAAACGATTACTAAAAGAAAATTGATTACGTTTCATGAATGAATGCTCGTTACCATGTGGTAGTGCTATTTTTTGGAACTTCTCTACCCTGACGATATGGATTTGGAACGAGGCGACATGGCAGCTACTCGCGAACTTGCTGGTGAGCTGGACGAGGAAGAATTCGGGCCTCTCAAGGGTGCCTTGATGAATTACTGCGGAACTCTACCTGATGACTGGACTAAAGGAAGAAGTCAAGACCGCCGTCAACTTCTGCACCCTGGCAGTCTACGTGATGACTCTTCACATCAAGGAACTGCTGATGAACGGACTACTGGGATAGGAAGAGGACCAAGTCTCCAGGATTCTAGGTTCGTTACTTTCTGTGAACTCTTTTTTGTTTGCCCAGAAATTGGATAGGTTTATTGATTGTGATATTTATGAGATTTCTAAATGTGAGGGATGTAATTCTAGTGTTCAAATCCAAAGTAAAATGATAGAGCTAGGCTTAATTAAGGAAATTAAAGATGAAGATAAACTTAAAACGGTTGAAAATCCAAATAAAAAAAGAAAGATGGAGGGGCAATCCACTAAGGATGCTCCTACTAAAAGCCAGATTGTAGAAGAAAACTTAAATGTCCATGATAACATGGACTGTAATGAAATAGCTGATAATGTTGTAAATGTAACTGACAATGATTATGTTGAAACTAAGACTTACGCTGAGATTGCCGCGCAACCAGTTGTGTTTAAAAGTGCACCAAAACCTAAAACGGTCGAAAATAGTGACAGGCTAACAACAGTTGAAGTTTATAAAAAAGACCCAAAAGCTGAATGTTTTTTCATAAAGTTCAATGATAATTACAAGGTTCTCCTTAAAAAACTAAATGATATCTCAGGAAATAAAGTATCTGGCAAGCTCACAGGAGACATGCTAAAACTGATTCCAAATGACGCTGACACCTACAGGGTTGCACAGCGCCATTTAAGTAGTGAGAAAATCCACTTCCACAGCTTAAACCTAAAGACGGAAAGGCCAAAAAAGGTAGTTCTGAAGGGGCTACCAACAAATTATAACATGGAGGAAATAAAAATCACTTTAACATCCGAAGGATTAGATGTAGTCCGAGTTTCTCAACTGAGAAACACTAAAACGAGATTACTCCTGCCGATCTTCTTAGTCAGCCTTAGGCCTACGGCAGACTGGCAGAGGGTCTACAGACTAACAAGATTAGGTTACTTGGCTGTGAAGGTAGAGGCCTTCAGAGCACGGGGCTTCAAAATCTGCTACCGGTGCCAACAGTTCAACCACTCCTCTGAGAACTGCAGTATGCCACCAAAGTGCCTGAAGTGTGCGGAAGATCATTTCACACGGGATTGCCAGAGACCCAGGACAGAGAAGGCAACATGTGCAAATTGTAATGGAGACCACCCGGCGAACTTCAGGCAATGCCCGAAGAACCCGAAGGACCCGAAGAAGCCCGAAGGAACAGAGGAAAGACACCGGGGCATGCCCCCCTTGCCCCCCAAAACCAGATACTCCCTTGGAGGCAAAAGGCCCTCGAACTAAACCCCCAGGCATCCCCTCAGGGCTCCTCGCACCTAGTGCCACAGTTAAATAGACACCAACCTTCAGCACCTACCAGATCGGTGCAAGAGCAGGCCCCCAAACCATCGACCTCCAGAGAATTGACCCTGGAGGAAGAGGAAGAGCAGCTACAGCTGCCATTAAAAGGAGATCGGAAGCAGATAAAGCCAGACAGGCAAAGGATAGACTTGACAGGAAGGTTGAGGATTGGAAACAATCTAAACGAGTCAAGGAAGAAGAGCTCGCGCAAACCCATCTGTTAGAAAAAACGGTTGAAAAAAGGCAAAAAACTACTGAGGTCCAAAAGGATACTCACAAAAATGACCAAACCGCGGTTGAGGCTGAGGATATGGAAGCTGAGACTGAACCTGCTGGTAAAACCAATGATTAAAAGATGGATGAAATCATCAACCTCATCAGAGGGTTTATCACCATGTTCAACCTAGATGCAATAAAACACCTGTTTATGCAGTTCGCAGAGCTAATACAAAAAAAGAGTGATCCAATGCAAATGGTCTTTGAGGCTTTTAAATTAATCGCGGATTTTAAAAATAACAGTGAGAATCAAAACCGCCATGGCTAGATTCCAAAAAGAAAGCTTTAAAATAATATTTTGGAATGCGAACGGCATATCTCCAAGACTAAATGAGCTTAGGAGCTACGTAAATGAAAATGATGTAGATGCCCTATTAATTCAGGAAACTAAAGTTAGAGAAAATAAAAAACTAAGTATAGCAAACTATATTGGCTATCACAACCTAAGCCCAAATACAACTGCTAGAAACCCCCATGGAGGAACAGCAATATATATTAAAAGAAATATTCCCCACGAGGAAATAAACAACATAAATCTTGGTATAGAAAATACTAGCATAAAAATTAAAATAAATAATGTAAACCCATTTATCCTAACTTCAATATATGTCAAAAACATGAGTGGTATAAATGTAGCTGCGCAGCTGGAACTGCTTTTCTCGCGATATCCAAACACAATACTCGCGGGCGACTTCAATGCACACCACCGAGCGTGGGCCAGTAGGAGAGCCAACATACGCGGTACACAGATACACAGATTACTGAACACAACAAACACCAACATCATTGCACCGTCGAGACCAACCTGCTTCTCAGGTGCCAACGGCTCATTCATAGACTTTGTCCTTACGAGAAACATAGAATACGCTCACACTATCGATACCCTGGATGAATTAGACTCGGATCATTTACCGGTATTGGTGACATTCTATCTGAACACTCCCCTTCCAGCCTCTCTGGGACAAGAGAGGGTGAACTGGAACGTTTTCAAAAGAGCACTTTTTGAGCCGCACTTGGCAGTACCCAACATTATGAGCACGGCGGATATTGACTCTGCAACACACACACTCACAACAGAAATCAAGAGAGCTATTGCCTCTGCCACAACACATCGTGAGTCACCAAAAATCCCCACACTTTCCCACCATGTCAAACAATTAGTTAGGCAAAGGAACAGAATGCGTAAGACATGGCAGGCTAATAGAGACCCTACCCTCAAAAGGGAGCTTAACAGACTCACGTGGAAAGTCAGGGATAAAATTGTCGCAGAAAAGCAGCAACAGTATAAAGAGTTAATTGAATCCCTTAGCTCGGAATACGTATCGCTCTGGCAATTCGCTAAAAGACTCAGAAAACCTCAAATTAAACTCCCGCCTCTAATAGATGGCGTTAAAATCGCGTACTCAGACGAAGAAAAAGCAGAGGCGCTTGCTAGGCATTACAAAAAGCAATTTGAACCAAACCACGATCTAATGTGTCAGGACACCCTAAGAATAGTTAGGCAAACTCTAAACAACTTCAGGAACTCCCCGGTCACGGCTGAGATTAAACCAGCCACCCCGCAAGAGATAACTGATATCATCAAAAACCGTAAAAGCCCACGACAAAATCAGGAATATCGCGGTGAAAAACCTACCCCTAAATATAATATTTTACTTGACCACCCTAATAAACAAAATACTAAAACTAAATTATTTCCCCAAAGAATGGAAGGAAGCGATAATTATAGCGATCTATAAGCCTGGTGAGGATGCCACAATTCCAGCCAACTACAGACCAATCAGCTTACTACCGACGCTTTGTAAAATTACTGAGAAAATAATTCTTAATAGACTGAACACGCACCTTAGTGAGAATGATATTATCATTCCGGAGCAATTTGGATTTCGGCCAAAACACTCCACCACTCATCAATTGCTGAGAGTGGTAGAGTACATATCTTCTGGACTTAATAGTAAGACACCCACAGCTGCGATTTTTCTTGACATACAAAAAGCATTTGATAAAGTGTGGTACTGTGGATTAGCATACAAATTCATCACTCTAAAAGTTCCTGACGCACTTGTCAAACTTTTAATCTCATACCTAAATAACAGACACTTCCAAGTTAGAGTAAAAGATAACTTGTCTACACCCAAGCTCATTAAAAGTAGTGTACCGCAAGGATCCATCCTGGGCCCGACACTCTTTAACATATATCTAAATGACATCCCCAGGACCCCAGACACGGAGCTGGCACTCTATGCAGACGACAGTGCGATACTTGCAAAACACCCTTACGTCTCAGTAATGCACAGACAGCTACAACAACACTTAGACATACTCCAAACATGGCTGGAAAAATGACGAATAAAATTAAACCCCAATAAATGTCATTGGATTTATTTCTCTAGAAAACGTAAATCTACGCCGCCTCTGTACATAAACAACCATGCCCTAAAAGCGGAAAAATCTACTAAATACCTAGGTGTAACGATAGATTCCCACCTAACCTGGAAACAGCACGTAACGAACTTAATCAAAAAAGCGTATATGGCCACAGGAGCCTTATACCCAATGATAGGAAACGGAAATCTAAGTTATCAAAATAAACTCCTAATTTATAAATCGGTCATCCGCCCGGGAATGCTGTAAGCAGCACCCGTATGGGGATATGCCTGTAAAACTACTATAGACTTACTAGAGACAAAACAAAACCCTAAGGATTATAAGGAAAGCCCCTAGATACTTACGAAACTCGGTAATTAGGAAATACTTCAAAATAGAAACTGTTAGAGCCCAAATTAAAAAACTAGCGCTTAAATTCTATAAAAATCTGCCATCTGTTCCAAATGAACTACAATTCAATCTGCATGATTATGATCATCGCAAAGCCAAATCACGTAAGAGACCCCGCGCGGTACTTAATATTGAAAATCGGAATTAGGTAAGTCCCATTTTAAATAGTTGATATTAAATAAAAACTCGATCAATGTTTTCTAAAAAATGTTCTTAAACCTTAAACTGCCAAATTGCTAGGAAATCCTTAGATCTGCATCAACTCCCCAAAATTACTCAAACTCTAAATGTGCAACAAACTGTTACACTAGGAGCTAAGTCAAATAATTAAAACAGTATATCAAAAACCTCGAACCTCCAACTATGGGCAAATGAAATAATGTCACAGTATGAAGATAAGAACCACACCTAGAGATTGGAGATTAAAGGCGTTTCGCGCCTGGTGCTCTTTTCTGGACGAAACTTCTGGAAAAAAATCATATAATGCGCCATTTCCGCTCGCATTTTGCGTTTACAAAATGTCTAGCGGCCATTAAATGTTACACCTACACAAACAACACTTAATAAAAGTTCTGATGAGCAAACACCAATTTAAATTGAAGCACAAAAATGGCCCAAATTTTATAATTCTAGTAACATGAAAATTGTTACCTGTGTTACAACATTTTAGCTACAATCACTGTATATTACCTTATTTTCAATGTTTTCAAACATTAAATATAAATCAATTAATCATGTCATTATTTTTCCAAACCTTGCTATAGAAAATAGCTACCAAACGATTTCGGTATCTGAAACGTAACTCCATTATCTTAGTTACCATTATGGAATCAAAAACCATAAATAAATCCACTGATAAAATACAACAGAAAATCGTCTGAAGTAATTATAAATTAAAATATTTCGAAAACGGTTAATTGTATATCATTAGAGTAATTGGACAAATTTAAGATATTTCATTTTCTGTGCGCGATGGTATAAAAAGGATTTTTCTGTGGCTTCCCAATCTCGAGTAATAGTTTAAAAAATGTTAAATATACCGCGACTTATAAATTTTTCACACACAATTTCATAATTTTAGAGTTTCCTCATTATTTATATATCATTTCCCGCGATTGCAAACTTTCAAATTTCTTCCTTTAGCAGTTTGGGCTGTATAATCCATGCCTTTATCTGTCACTCTCAATCAGCTGTATGATATAGAAAAGAAAAGAAATTAAATGAGGTAGAAAATTGGATTTATCGAGGTTTTTCATAAATTTACACGTTTTGGTACTTTTTTCATTGTGTTGTCCTGCGCCATCTATGTATCCACTTTAGATCAAAAACTGTCAAACCAGATTTTAGCTTTATTGGCAATTCAGCCAACATTTATTATGTACTCTTTTGCTGATTAGAATTTGGTACAATTATAAAGTTAGAACTGGCCCCCTCTTTTAGGAAACGGCAAAAAATGGCAATAGCGGAAACAAAAAAATGAAGAATGTGTGAGACCAGGAGACAACTTATGCTGTTTTGATGTTTACGACAAAAGAAAGCGTAGACATTTACGCACCGTTTTATGACAGTCTTGGCCCGGAAGGTAATGACTTTAATAAATTCACGTCACACAAATTGCAGGTTTGGTTCCTCCAATAACAGCAAGGAGGGCGTATCTGGACCTCAGGCTAAATGATGTGGGAACAAGGAATAAGTTAACAGATATAAAATTGGAATAACAATTCAAGCAGTGTAGTTCATAAGCCGAATGATTATCCAAAAGCGATGAGAGTCAGTCGTGATTATATAAAAATGATTGTTCAGAAGCGATGACAGAGAGTCATGATAATTCGAGAAGTAGAGTTAAGAGAATGAGTCTCTATTTTCAGTAGAGAAAATGTTTCAGAAAAACCCAAAGCTGACTCCAAATGTCAGAAAAAGAAACGGCAAAAATTCCAGTCATGCTGAGCAACAGAATCGAATTACTGGAGTATGTGCCAGTCTTCGTACATATTAGATCAATTGTTAATTATCGGAATAAGATTCAAACGACCGAGGCTCACACGGTGCTTTATCCTCCTTAAGCGTTTATTAAAATTAATGTAATTTTAAGCGTAACAATAACAGGGGTGCTAATAAATAATATTTATTTTAAAAGTTAAAATGTGGAATTTATTGTGTAGTATTTTAATTAATGATTATATTAATGAACTCGTGCAAATAGGTAATGGTGGGTTTCGCGGCCACGATAGCAAACTACGATCTATAAAATTCGCGACCACTATTATTAATTAAGATTAATAATTTAATCCATTAAATATAATTATATTTATAACAAAAATAAACTCCAATTAAACGTTTCTTTCTGTTCGCAACACTATGCTTACTTGTGTTCATTAAATACATGTTATACCCGTAATGTATGATAAAATAGATACAAAATCAGTCGGATTACTTAAAGATAAACTGTTATATTGCTATATATTTAATTTTAAATCAAAAGTGCCATATCTTGAAAACAGGACATACGTATTAATGTAGTAATTGTATTTCATGAGAAAATAAAATTACGCGATCTCTAATGTTTCACAATAAAGAGGAATATCATGTTATTTTTATTTCCAGTAAACCAAAAATTTTTGAAGTTTCAACTGATATTTCATTTTATACTAAAACGAATTACTCGGCATTCCCCGTGTCCTAAATAAGCACAATAAAAACATTAATAAGAATAATCGTGCTTACTATAATAAGTGAACGTTTTGAAAGTACTTTTTAACTAGAAATACATGTGCGCAGCTATGGAAAAGCTATAAAAATCAGTTCGCGAGGCATTAAAATTTAATGTTTTTAGCGAGTCTTAACCAACCTGAAATTCAATAGAGCTCTCGGAGTTACCGACGGAAATAATAGTACACAATTTTGTTCTAATCCGTCAATTAATTATAAATTTGTCGTGCGCACACTCAGACGTACAAAGTACTTAAAAATAATCTATTTGTATTCAGGGGAATTCAAAACGAGTATATCCATCAATGTCCGAAAGTCGAATTTTTGACTCATGAAATAAATTCACTTTATACGTACTACGTCTTGTAGAAATACTTTAAAAGATGGACACCTGGATATAAAAAAAACCTAAAATTGCAGTGTCCACTTCGAAATACAATTCCCTTTCAAAACACAATTAATTTATTGATTTGTCGTCACTTTTATCAATTTGGCGACATTTTTATCGATTTGATAACATTATCGTTAATTTGACGATATTTTAATCAATATAGCGACATTTTAAAAAGTCCCAAATTTGTCGCCAAATGGGATGGTTGAACTTGACAGACAAAAGCTATCACAACATCATTACAATACTATTCCTTTTCAAAACGCAATTAATATCATTGATTTGGCATCATTTTTATCAATTTGGCCACATTTTCGTCAATTTCGCAACATTTAAAAAAAATTGCCAAGTTGGCGATATCTCGCCAAAAATTTCGCCAAGCATCACCCGGAGATAGGTAGATAATCTTAGATATAAATCGAGTTGTTTATATTATTATTTTGAGGCAAAAACTATAGTTTTGATCCTGATGTGGATTTGGTAAGATACAAAATACTACAAAAATATTGAACATAGAGATAAGTTACCTCTAAATCTAACAAATTTTATTGTATCTCTGTACAATCACATCAAATTCTACTCTTCTTTTCCCCTTTGCAACAGCGTTATTCATTCACAACATGTGTAAGAAAGAAATGGGAGGGGGTGCTTATGGTCTTGTAAGTCCAGTGTCCTTGGGGAAAATATATCTTTAGTTTCTCCCCCCCCCCCCCTTCAGCAGACACACTAAGTTTTCAATTTCAGACACTAAAAATTTGGGGCTTGGGGAGTTTTGATGCTCATGAAAATGCAATAAAGCAACCTAAAAAAAAACCGGAGGCAAAAGTTCTTCAAAGAGAACTAAAATCCTTCAGCTTTTACTTAAACTTTTCAGGATAAATTCGATAATATTTATAGACGTATATTCAAAAATGTGTTTTCAAAGAAATGGTTATAGTTTTCTTTGAAATATTCCGAGGAGAGCCTTTAAGTATGTGCTAACAACTCTATAAGGAAAATTTCATGAATAAAGAGGACGAAAACGACGCTAATAAAACGTTTCATTAGAAAGACGTTAGATCAATCTATGTTAGGGATCGTGCACCATCGAATAAAAGCGATTGCAGCGCCTCCAGCGGAGAATTAAAGAACTTATTTTGACGTATCCAGCAACAAAGTTATATAACCGAAAATCAACCCTACCCATTAACCCTAACAATTAAACCTTCCATTAACCTTAACAATTAAACCTTTCATTAACCGTAACAATTAAACCTTCCGTTAACTCTAACAATTAAAGTTTCCATAGAGATTAGCATTATGCAGACGATATTTTTTCCGTCAATTTATTTGAAGAACATTATATCATGTCGCTTAGCAACGGATTTAAATCCAATTTGTTTATGCCGCAGACGATTTTTATTAAATCTTTTCTGATTTGAATAATGAAGATATGTATATAAAATAAATTTCATTCCCATTGCATTTTTGACTGGATAATATCAATTACGGTCTTCAGGTTTAAACATTATTATTATTGATATTTTGGGGGATTATTTCACAATTGGGGATTATTATTAATGAAAAACGAAACTTTTCATAGGAGTTCAACTCTCTAACTCCCTGGTTCCATCAAATGGAAACCGTTAGTTTAAAACGTGAAAGTGAAGTAAAACTTTATCTCTGGGGGTGGTGGGAGTTAATTGCTCTAATCAGTCAGTTTTTGAAAATTGCAGGTTTGAAACAAGAATTTAAGTGGAAACAATATCACCTCGGTTTAATTTTCACATGCTTACTCAACAATTAAAAGTACTTAAAAATCAAAATGGTTATTTAATTAACAGAAGTTTATGAAGAAAATTATATCTTATATCATGATGCTCAGCAACAGAATTAAATCAAACGTGTTTGATAATTATCATCATTATTTTTTCAATTTGAATAATAAATTAATGGACATAAAAATATATCTTATAAATAAACAGCTTGATTTTTTTTAATTATAATAATTATGGACTGCGTACATCACCTTCATTTATTTTGGCAAAGAGTTTTCAAACTTATATACTGTGTTCAGCTAATAAACTCATATATTGTGTTTAGCATATAAACTCATTAAGCCGATTCTTGAAACAGAATAAGAGAGAACGGATTTATCTTCTAATACAATTTTAGTGTTTTCATTTAGTATAAACAAACGGAATCAGGATGTTTTATTCTTCAAATATGCGAATTCAGAATTACGAATTTGGCGGGATATCACTTACTTGGTACATTTTCTTAAAAGTTGCCAAATTGACGAAAATGTCGTCAAATTGATAGAAACGACGCTAAATCAATGAAATTAATTTTGTTTTGTTTGAAGAGAGTACTGAAATGATGTTTCGGTATCATTTTCTATCGGTCAAACCGTCCTACTTAGTCACACATTTAGTGAATATTTAAAATGTCGCCAAATTGATAAAAATTCTTGTAAATCCATAAAAATATCTTCAAATTGATGAAATTGCGCTAAATAAATGAATTTAATTATTTTTGTTACAGGATAGTATTGTGATGATGTTTCAACAATTTGTCGCCAAGTGAGACTGTCAGTTCTATAGTCTCATTTAGCGATAAATTTGGTGGATTTTCTTAAATGTCGTTAAATAGCCGAAGATGTCGTCAAACCTTCCATAGAGATAGCGTTATTCAGACTATATATTTTCCACCAATTTATTTGAAGAAAATTATATCATGCCACTTATAAACGGATTTAAATCCAATGTATACATGCGGCAAACGATTTTTATTATATCTTTTCCAATCTGAATAATAGAGATATGCATATAAAACAAATTTCATTGACATTGTAGTTTTGACTGGATAATATCAATTACGGTCTTCAGGTTTAAACATTATTATTATTAATATTTTCGGGGATTATTGATTCAGGGCTTATTGATATTTTCAAGTTTTTATGCCATTGTTATATTATATCAAAAATTGTTGAAACTCATATATTGTACGTTGTACGAACAATCTTCTATGCAAGGGTGAATCTTCTAATCTAAGGGAATATAAGTAGTACAGGAGTACTGGCATATATTTTGACATATATTGGAATCAATTGAGGCCATCTGGTATAAAGATCACGGGGATTATTGATATTTTCAATTTATTACGTCATCTGTTTTATTTTGAGAAATATTTTTGAGACTCATATTGTAATACGGATAATCTTCTAATAACACTTCTTCAGATCTGCTTATGAAGATAATGTTGTACAGCGAAAACAGAGATTCTTAAATTCCTTTTAAAAGAAAAAGAAAGAGAGAGAGAGAGAGAATGTATCTGTCAGTGTAGCTGTTTGTGCAATGTATTTATCCACTTTTACTACAAATCTAATTGGCAAAATTTCTTAAAATCTGGTTGATAAGTCACTTATGAGTTAATCTGGTGCTCATTAGACTCTGGTATGATTTGGAAAAAAGAACTTTTCTCATTTTTGCAAAATGGACCGCAAGAAAAGTGTGTATCCGGAAAAAGCAGCTTCTTCCTTTCCAAGTAGTACCAAAACCTATTCTTCAAAGTAAGAAAAAACCGCCTAAGCGTGGGCATGGGAGATACAGAACACTGCGAAAATATTAAAGTATTCTTATATCTTCAGCCTTTACTCTTACCTTTTACGATCACATTAAGTTCCTCTGGTTTCACCCTCCTCGTCTTTACTCATTTACAGCATGGGGTATGGACAGTATGGAAGTGCGTCAGATGCCTTCAGGCAAAATATTTCTTCATTTTCTTTTTCACTTAAGAGCAAGAGCAAGAGCAAGTCAGTAGCAAGAGCAAGTTTTGTATTTCAGTCTGTAAATCTGTGGGGTGTAGGGAGTTTTTCGCCATTTTATTTGATTATTAAAATGTAATGAAGCGCACTGATATATGTCGGTGGCAAGGTTCTTTAAGGAAAATAAAGCTGTCAGTTTCTTTGAAAACTTTTCGTGAAAACTGAAGTTATTTAATAAAATAATAAGTCAATAATAAATCTGTAGTAAGTCTATAATAAATAAATTAAGTAACTTAAATCAAGTCCATAAAATTTAAGTTTATTTAATAAATTTAACACATAGTTTACAAAAAGTCGAAAAAGAGAAAAAAAAAACACAACAAATCCAAACGAACTACACACTAAATAGGCAAAACCGGTAAGGCCCCAACCATCAACATCAGCAAAAACTGAATTAACATACAAAACTAGAAATATCTTATCCCCAAGAGAATAATAGAAAACCAACAATAACTTAACAACCACATGCTTAAGAACATATAAAGTGAAACCGGATAGAAATAACCACAAACCAGTCCAAAAGGAAGAATTAAGTAAAAGACGCAAGCCCACCAACCGAAAATAATTGAAATGTTAAACAACATATCGATTACTTCTTGTCGATGAGCTTGTGCCTTTTGAGCTCGTTTGTGGATTTTTGTTTCCAGTTTAGGTCTAATTTTAATTGGGTGTGTAGGTGGTTATTCTGGTTTAAGTTGACCCGGATTCGATCTTTGACGTCGCCTAAAATTATTTCCTTGTCTATGCACAGTATGGGTACGTTAAATCGGAATGGTTCGAGAGTCAAGCCGAGATGTGATGGGTATGGGAAGAATGGTTTCTTATACTTGGCGGGGGAGATTTTGCTATGAAATGGTGTTTCTTGCGAGATACAAAACTATAAAGAGACTTAAACCCGAAAAGTTTTAGCCCAGGAAACATTAAGAGACAAACTTTATTCAAATTAGGTTCTAGAAAATGCCACATGCACTACCGATTCCTGATAAGTACATTTAAGATTTTAATATTTTATACTTTTTTCAGACTCTATTTTTTTATTCATTTCGAAAATAAAACGACAGCTTTATGCCATTTAAAAGTACCAAAATCTAATCAGTGTAACGATACCGCGTAAGTGGTTGTGTAAGTGATCAAATCTCAGAAAATTTAGTTGCAGAGTCTTATCTAAAAATTAACTGGAGTAAATTAAACAAAGTAACTCGACTCGACATTCTCATATCAGAATTCATTTGCTTTTTCAAATTTTACAACAAAACATTTGAAAAATTTTAATCGGGGTCTTTAAAGATAGCGTACCCATCACTTTAAATATTGATACCCATCACTTTAAATATTGATACCCATCACTTTAAATATTGATACCCATCACTTTAAGTAATAATGCCCATCACTTTAAAGATTGGGGGGCAAGACCCCCGAGGGGCGGTACCTTGCTCCTCAAGGAGGGCCAATGACGTAACGAACAAAAAAATCTAGATTATTTTTCACAATAATGATTGAAACTAATAAGTTTCGTGATCTTTGAGCCATAAAAAACCTTTTAAGCATTATAATGTCAAATTTTGCCCTATGCTGCCATGTTAAGAAAATAAAAAACTTAGAATAAAATTCAAAGTTTTGCTTAGATTTAAAAAAAAAACATATCTAATTCTAGATTTTTAACAAGGTCGGATATAAAGTTTCATGAAAATCCATGTATATTTGTGGCTGCCGTTGTACACACAAGACATCGAATACAGAAATCACACAGACAGATTAACGAACACAGTCAAATCATGTTCAGGAGGTCGTAAAACATATACTATTTGCATCAAAATCTCGAATTTGAAAATTTTCATGAAAATGATACTTTTTCTATGCTTTAATATATAGCACGAGAAATAAAAATACATATTTCTGGACAAATTTACACGCCCATACACAGACGTTATACTTAAGCAAGACAAAAGAAATGATACCGAACAAAAAAAGGAACTTACTTTCTACGCTGTTCTACTGAAGTTCTAAAACATTTCTTACATTTGGTGGTTCCCCCTTTTTTATGCACTTTCCATGTACTGGCTTCCTCTAACCTTAAGTCTCAAAAGAATGACAAACTGCACGACCCAAACACCAGAAGTCTTTTACTGACACCAAACAAAAACTAATAACACTAGAAAGAAATTTTTAAAGGATTAGACAGCGCAACAAACAAAACTAAAAAAAAAAACATGCGAAAAATCACAGAATGAACGATTTCATTACTCAGCAAAAGAATTAATCAGAAGATCCAAAAACCATCAAGGCACCATTACTCGAACGTTATCTATTTTCGATTTCTTTCTCTTTAAGCCCTAAAGATATATAGGAGTTATTAGAAGTGGAAAAAACAAAAGGGAAGTAAAGTTATTTGTGCTGATCCATCTGTTACAAAGCGGCCAACTTGGAACTGCGAGGTCTGGATTAAACGTGGGGTGTATAAAGTGGTGAGTTAATATATACGGATACGAAATGTTGCTTTGGAAAGATAATGAAAGATAATTTAATCCATTTGGGGGAATAGAAATATTAGACAAAGTATCGTGTTGAAATGTTATTAAGCATAGTACAATTGAAATACTATTAAGCACTATATAAAAAATCTCACTACATTTCTCTACATATGTACGGCGTTCTAAAACGTGGTAGCTGACTTTATTCCCATAAACATTGATCACAAATATACAAGGTTCCTAGGAAAGTTATTGAACACCCCAATAACTTTGTAAGAAAAGGTGCACCAGTGTAAATGTTCAGTATATCTATAACATGAGTCTGAAACATTTTGCCACCCGCGAGCACTCGCAGACTTCGAAATTTCCTGACTAGCACTCGATAAAAAATACATCGCATATGCATACTTATACATATGAATACATATATACGCAGGTGCTGGTATGTATAGATACGCAAATGTTCTCTTCATACTTGAATCGAGTTAAGCCTTGAAAGACAAGTGAAAGTCTCGAGAGAACATGAATCGTGTTACGAGTCCAGTAATCGTTAAACACCATTTCTTGTCCGTGGTAGTGTGATGGTATGAATTGACTTTACCTTAAGAGAATGCAAAGATCATAATGTTTACTCACGCAGTACTGTCATGACGCAAGGGTATCTCGACAAATTCCTTAATTCATATGTCAGAATTTTTGCATCTTTAGTCGTCCATATTTTTATTTATAGGGCGACAATATTGTTCACAGAGGGAGCCTAAGAGAAGGCTACCTTCAGAATGAAATAATTGAACGTGTGGAGTGACCAGCATGTTGTTACAAACGTATCCTCTTGAATCGTGGATGTATACGCAGGTTACAAGAACGAGTCCAAGTTTCTGAATAACTCACATTTATTCACATGCACAAAGTAAACAGAAACAGTATACAATCAAACAGCACTTATATGCACCATTAATTTCAGAAAATAAGCGATATTATTCTCAAAACGGTGACAAAAGTAATTTCGCGAAACAGCCATAACTATACTCAAATCATTGACAAGAAAGATCAATCATGCATAAGCATTGATTATGAAACACTTTCCAACTGAAATGTAATTTCATTTAAAAATTTCTAAAATGTGATTCATTCAGTGGTAATATCTTTTACATTATCACAGTACTACAGTAATTTATTATACTTAAATATTTAAAACTGTATCGAAATATAAATCATCTGATTCTTTATGCAAAATCAATGAATATTTCATTCATATAACTTGTATTCCAGACTCCAGAGCTAAATAATTTTGTGTGAAAAAAATTCAGCAATTCTTATGTAATTCATCTTACAATCGCTTGAGATATTTGCATTCTGCATATGTTAAAATTAGGCTTCCTTGAAGAAATAATAAAAGTTTAGGGATCATTTAAAATCACAACTATTGTAATTGCATAGGCACGGAATTTAGATACACAGATAATATATATGTGTATGTGTATGTACTCAAAGTATTGGAATCGTGCCGAAGATCGGAACTCGAATTTTCAAAGGATCTACACGTTTTGGGACTTCTAGAACACGAAAAAACTAGTTTTAGGAAGACGTCTTTGTGTGTAAGGGTGTATCTGTGTATGTTTCTGTGTGTCTGTGTGGATATTACATCCACTCTAATTGAAAAACTAATGGACCGAATTTCATACAATTTGGTAGGTATGTTTTTTGTGGGAAATCCTGATGTTCATTAGATTATAGTACGATTCGTAATAAAAGAATCTGCCTTCTTTGCGAAATGGCCGCAGAAATTGCCTTTATCCACTCTAGCTAAAAACTAATGAACCAAATTTAACAAAATTTGGTGTATAATATTTCAATAACCTACAAGTGATTTATATACCAAATTTAACAAAATTTTGTATATAAATCATTTGTAGGTTATTCTACTACGATTCGGGAAAAAGGAACGGGCTATTTTTGCGAAATGGCCAGCCATAATCGTTATATATAAAAATAAAAGACTACGTGTGCTCAATTATATCAATTAAATTCCTATTTTATATGTGATTTTTGACAACAAAAGAATAAGACTAACCCCATTACTCTAGGACTAGCCGTTCTTGAGATATTCTAGTTTTTTCGCGTTTTCGCTACGCCACCTTTGACAATAAGTCCAGCTATCAAATGAGAATCAAATTTAAGTTTAACGTGTAAATTCAATGTCATTTAAAATACTTATGTTGTGCAGATAAACTCAAATTATCATTGAATAAATAAAGAGAACGAATATGAGTCTGCAGAGAAAGACATGTGCTGTCCACATCAGAATTTTTAACAATATTACAACAATGATTTATAGAAGTGAACGGGGATTATTTTCAGGCCATTTCGAAAAAAATGTATGATCTATATTTAAAGATTAATTGATCTATATTAATTTCTCCATCAAATTTTTGTCGAATAAAATGTTCAACAAATTTAAGCTGTGTACCAAATTTTAACTCTCTAGGACGTAGGAAAGTGCATTTAAAATGCCATCAATTAAATTTATCATGAAGAGTTATATAAAATTTAAAAAAAATGAAAAATTGTTATCTACCAAATTATTTTAAAATATGAAGCCACTCCCATATGCAAAACGTTTAAACAAATGGAGAGATATCTATTATATAATATCTCTCTCTTTTCTTTCTGGAAGATATCCCAAAGTCAGAATTTAATTGAATTTGTTTTTTTCCCTATATTAAATAATTTTTTTAATTAAAAAACTACTTAACATATTTTACTGAATTTTTTTTTATATATTCTATGGGATAATGTGAATATTTCCTAAAAATTTCGAAGCAATTCGTGAATTTTAAATTTACTTAAAAAATGTTTGAAAAATTAGGTCCCATAGGGTTCAATGTATTTCATTTTTTCAACCCGGGTTCAATAAAAAACTAATTGGGTGATATTGTTTATTTATATTCCCATAGGTCCTACAGACCGTCTGAACAACATACTAAAATTTCATTTTGATAAACTCATTTTTACGGCAGTTATCGTGCTAACGGACAGACAGACAGACAGACAGACAGACAGACAGACAGAATGAACAAAGTCATAAACACTTTTCAACTTTGTTGTAAAGTGTTAATAAAAACCACAGTCCAATGTAGCCCGTGTCACGTCCATTCGTCAACTCCACTGCAACGAAGGGGTGAGTCCTTTTCATAGTGTCTCCATAGAAACCTCTGGAAATTTCTGTATCTCAAAGAATAGTCGTTCTATCAAAAAGTTTCTGGAACACTCCAGAAGTCGCCAAATATCGCCAAAATAGCAATAAGTAGCCAAATCTAGAAACGATTCTTCAAACTGGGAAATCCTGGCAACTTTTGTCATCCTCACGTCATGCCCTGTATTTTCTTCGCCTGGCCTTCGAGATATAAATAGAAATATCGAGGTAAAATGCGGAAATTGACATTTTTTTCGGAGTGTATTTCATATTGGCGCATATTTTGCAATTTCAAGTCTAAATTCCAAATTATTTCATTTATAACTCTATGAGGAAATTTGAATTTCTAGAAAGCTGCGCCGAATAAGGCATAGTAATAAGTAGCCAAATCTGGAAACCATTCTTCAAACTTTGAAATCCTGGTAACCTGTGTCATATCCTCACGTCATGCACTGTATTTTCTTCGCCTGGCCTTCGAGACAGACGAAAGAGTAGGCAACAAACTGAACATTGGGCGTTCGCAACGATATGAAAGGGTGGGGGGGTTTTAAGCAGAAAGTTTCATTAGTGCTAGAAATATCAAGGTAAAATGCGGAAATTGACATTTTTTTCGGAGTGCATTTCATATTGGCGCTTATTTTGCAATTTCAAGTCTAAATTCCAAATTATTTCATTTATAACCCTATAAGTAAGTATTTTGACTACAAATATTTGGACTGACCTAAGTTAAACCAAAACGGACAATAGTAGTTTATCACCCCACAGAGCATTAAATCCTGAAAAATAAAAAACGAAATATTTTTGTGTACCGTAAATATCTTCCGATAATATTTCAAAATAAAATACTATATAGAAAATTATTTCGTTTAAGCACTGTTCAGAGTTAATATAAATTCTAATTTTCTAGAAAGCTGCGCCGAATAAGGCATCAGCACCATCGAAAAAGGTAAAACAAGTAACCACTGTCCATCGTCTCCAGCTGAGATCGTGCTAGAATTTTTTCACAAAAGTAAAAATAATCCCGGACTTGATTGGAAGCAGTACTTTGCTTTACAGAGAAATAAATATTAACAAATGTACACTTACCCTCAAATTTCCAGGTATTTATTAAATTTATTGTATTTTGTGTAAAAAAGACATTAACTATACAGCTTATTTTTGTTGCGTTATTAAACAAAATACATTGTTTATCTGATAGCACAATATCAAATGAATTTTAAAATGTTAAATTTGTGATTATAAAAAAAAAAATCTTCTTTGTTTACAAAGTCGGTGCCTAAAAATATACATTTCTTAATTTATAAACCGCATTTGCTGATTTTATAGCGCGAAATACGCGTTTAGAGGCGTTATCTCGATCTCTGTTCGTTGGGCGGTGCTTATGATTAAGCGAAAATATTTTTTTATATAAAATATATCAATAAAATATTATCGATCTTTATTAACATATGCATGAAATTTCATTTTTATTATCTATTTAAATTATTATCTATTTAAAACTTAACAAATGACTGGCCAAATGACTGCCCCTAAAAAGATGACCAATAACCCTTAGAAACATAATGAAAATAAAATGTAGGCTTTACCGCAGAATTAGTGCCGATACAAAATCCACACAGAAAAGTAAATTATTTTTTTTAATTCTCCTTGGTCACATTTGTACTAGTTGAAATAGTGATTCTGATTGGAATCATCTAATTAATATTTTCGTATTCCCCACTTTCATAAAAATTGAAAATAAATACTATTTCCTAATAGTACCTAAAAAGAACTCGAATGAAAAAATGGGCGTGTGCGTGCGAGTGTGTGCGAGCGTGTATGTGTGGTTTTGAATAAATACATTATGTGAGCATGCGTGTCCGAGTGAGTGCGTGCGTGTGTGGTTTTGAATAAATACATTATGTGTGCATGCGTGTACGTGAGTGCGTGCGTGTGTGGTTTTGAATAAATACATTATGTGTGCATGCGTGTCCGTGTGAGTGCGTGCGTGTGTGGTTTTGAATAAATACATTATGTGTGCATGTGCATCCGTGTCCTTTTGTGTGCGTGAGTGCGTGCGTGTGAAAGCCCCAGGCCGTCCGGCTCGTCCAGAGGACTTGGAGCAACAGAATGGACGACCGGGAAGGGAGTGCGTGCGTGTGTGGTTTTGAATTAATACATTATGTGTGCATGTGCATCCGTGTCCTTTTGTGTGCGTGAGTGCGTGCGTATGTGGTTTTGAATAAATACATTATGTGTGCATGCGTGTCCGTGTGTGTGCGTGCGTGTGTGGTTTTGAATAAACACATTATGTGTGCATGCGTGTCCGTGTGTGTGCGTGAGTGCGTGCGTGTGTGGTTTTGAATAAATACATTATGTGTGCAGGCGTGTCCGTGTGTGTGCGTGAGTGCGTGCGTGGTTTTGAATAAACACATTATGTGTGCATGCGTGTTCTTTTGTGTACGTGTGTGGTTTTGAATAAATACATTATGTGCGCATGCGTGTCCGCGTGAGTGCGTGCGTGTGTGGTTTTGAATAAACACATTATGTGTGCATCCGTGTCCTTTTGTGTGCGTGACTGCGTGGGTGTGTGGTTTTGAATAAATACATTATGTGTGCATGCGTGTCCGTGTGTGTGCGTGAGTGCGTGCGTGTGTGGTTTTGAATAAACGCATTATGTGTGCATGCGTGTCCGTGTGTATGCGTGAGTGCGTGCGTGTGTGGTTTTGAATAAGCACATTATGTGTGCATGCGTGTCAGTGTGAGTGCGTGCGTGTGTGGTTTTGAATAAATACATTATGTGTGCATGCGTGTCTGTGTGTGTGCGTGAGTGCGTGCGTGTGTGGTTTTGAATAAATACATTATGTGTGTGTGTGTGCTTGCACGTGTATATGTAATCTTAGTGGTGAAACAAACAAGCTCTACAAAAACTTATTTTCTACATGACATTATCTGAACATCGGCCTCCCTCTCGTGCGGAGTCTAAGAGCAGCCTGCCTTTACATGCACGTTACACACTCCTTTCGGGGGGAGGGGGAGAAATATCGCTGACGGCATGGGGGATATGCCGTCCTTGCAGTTTCAATGCAACAAAAATTTGATGCATATGGGAGCGTTTATCTTAGAAACATATTTTAGTCTTATAGTTATGATTATAGATTATTTAAGGCTGAGAGAGAATAATTATTCTAATGAGAATGTTTATGTTAAGATAAGTGGTCAAATATGCTTTTGTAGATAAAAAGACCGGGTACATGTATTTTCTGGAAATACTAATGACGTTGATTATTCCCTGAAAATGCTGCAAAGTTCTGCCCTTCCAGATGTAGCACTTATTTGAATTTCTTCCCAAGCAGTGCATCAATCGAAAAGTACTGCTCATTTTTCATTTTCATCGTCAGAACTTTAGAGCAAGCTCATTCTTTTTCGTCCCCCTCGCATTATAGTCACAATATTCTCCTCTTCATTATCGGTATCTGTAGGCTCACATTCAGTGGTGTCTAATAGATAATTATCATTTTCAAATAATATATCTTCACTTTCAGGAAGTACACCTTCATTATGAAAAATAGATTTTATACATTTAATACAAAAAGTCATGAAGTCCAGTGAGAAAAAGCGATAACATTATATGCGAATTTTCTAATAAAAAGTTTACAACCAGTCATTTGACAGATCATGGTATATTTAGTGTTAATGTGGTTGCAATAAGAGCGTATCATGAGATAGGAGTTCGGAATGAGAATTATGAAAGAAAAGAATATTTTAATGTAGGCCAGCTTAAAATATTTGTATATCATATATTGTATTATATATATATATATATATATATATATATATATATATATATATATATATATATATATATATATATAGCAAATAAAAGTATTAAGGAAAAAATGGGGATCAAGCCAACGGGAAAGCATAAATGGCCGAGGGGGATTGTGACCCCTCGTTCCCGGTTATAGCATGGTATTACACCTACGTAACACTCCCGGAACCAAATATTTTTCCGAAACTTGACCTCCGAAATGGTGTCGAGCACATATATATATATATATATAATTCCTACATTTATCCAATAGTCTTAATTGAAAGCATTATGTTTTTATTGCATAATCAAAGTTTGCACTCATTTTGTGATGTCATGATAACCTGTTAGTAATCACTTCACTAATTTGCATTGTATTATGATTTTTCTTGTTGACTAACAGCTTATTAACGCTCCGGTTTGACGGACCAATAAGGACCTGCCCAGACAATTTGTAAATCCTAATAGTATCAATTATTTCAATTCTTAAATGAGAAAATTATTTTCTGCTTTTTAGGCAGTTATGTAAATGTAGATATAGCAAGAAAAGTTTTTTTTTAGATTTCCAACGTTTCACTTTCAATAACTTCATTCAACTTTAAAATATATATTACTTAAAGTTGTCATTTAAATTATAAAATTTCTTACTTTTATAATCTGACATTGTTCCCAATCGTTTCATTTCATTAAATGCTCATTATGTTGATTTTCATTAATTCCCTTTTTTATTCCGCAACATTTTCAAAAGGCTGCAGAAAAAGGCACATAATTTTAGCCAATCTGTTATGAAACGAAATTTTATCATTCATACAAACAAAAATACATCATAAAGCTAAGAATGTAAGAAACTGGGGCCTCAAGATTCTGAAATTTTGGAACGTTCTATAAAATTTTCTTAAATTATAAAATTACTTATTTTTCTAATCTGACATTGTTCTCAATTGTTTCATTTCATTAAATGCCCATTTATTTATGTTGATTCGAATTAATTTCCTTTTTGATTCTGCGACATTTTCAAAAAGCAATAAAGGCACATAAGCTTCGCAAATCTGTTATGAAACGGAACTTTATCAAACATTCATGCAAACAAAAATACATCATGAAGCTAAGAATGTGAGTAAGAAAATGAGACCCCAAGATTTTGAAATTTTGGAACGTTTTATGAAATTTTCTTAAATTATAAAATTATTTACTTTCCTAATCTGACATTGTTCTCAATCGTTTCATTTCATTTCATTAAATGCCTATTTATTTATGTTGTTTTAAATTAATTTCCTTTTTTATTCCGCGACATTTCCAAAAAGCCATAGAAAAAGGCACATAATTTTCGCCAATCTGTTATGAAACGAAATTTATCAAACGTTCATGCAAACAAAAATACATAATGAAGCTAAGAATGTGGGCAAGAAAATGAGGTCCCAAGATTCTGAAATTTTGGAAAGTTCTATGAAATGTTCATTTCTACAAGCATTTTTAAAGCATTTAAATAATCACATTTTATAATACAGAAAATAATGTGTTAACTCACTGCAATTTGTTTTTCAAATGAAAGGTTTACAGCAATATAATCTCAAAACAATGAAATTAGCAATTTGTAAACGGCATTTCCAATACGTCTTTACTCCTAAACGGTTCAATTAAAAGTGAGCATCTGAAGATACATTTACCATCTCCTCCTTTTCGAAAGAATGCCAATTTAAGTAAATTATTGCCCCCAGAAATTGCGGGGATATTTTTTGCAAGATCGGAGACAACTAAGTCCACCAATCATAGAATAACATTCGCGAAAAAAGTACGCGCTTTCTCCGTAATTGCACGGGAAACGTCGAATAAAGTTTCCCATCCCCATTACGGTTAATGATGATGTATTTAAGGTCTGCTTAATTTGCGTTCTTTTAAGTTTTAGAATTGGTCATTCAGGTATGGATATTTTAATTAGATGTAGATAATCTGAGATGTAAAAAAATTATATTTGTTAGAAATATTTACTTTTCCTAAAATATACTGTGTTCCTGTTGAAGGTCCTTAAGCACCTCAATAACTTTTGAAGGAAAAGTCCATCTACAGTTAAGTGACCAACCTCCTATCGAATAAAAGGTATTTCAGCATCTCTAGTGAAGAATTTAAGAAGCTGGAATAATGAATACGAAACAAAGAGAGACAGAAGAAAATTTTGAATTACAAAGTTGTAATGCATTTTCTAATCTACTATAATATAAATAGTACGGCTATACAGGGTGTCTCAAAAAGATTTACCTATTGGAGATAAGTGGGCAATGTAAATTGCAAAATTGTTGAAAGTAAGGTAGGATATAAGACTACGTTAATGAAATAGTACTCCCATTCATTTTCAAAAGGTTTCACTTTTTAAATTTTATACGATCCTCTTAGGCACATTTGGTCAATCAGAAAATTTTCGTTTCTAATGCAACAACATCATTAAAAAACCGCATATCTGTATCTTTAAAATCGACCAAATTATGACAAAGGAAAAAAATCTGACTTATGCCACTTTTCCGTACCATGTGAAAGGCTGTTTCATCGGTGAAAATAGGGATCATAAACAAATTAACGATGGAAATTGTTTAGATCAAAAATACGTTAATATGTGTCAAATTTTTTATCACAAATTCATCTACATAAAGCATTACACACACAGATATCATATAGAGCAGTGGTACTCACTACACGGTTGGGTATCCTATGTATTATCATCCAGTTTTATCTTTTTTGTGATATGTCACAAATTTACATTTCTAATTTGATATTGGGTCCCCATGCACAAAGTTCAATTTTCAGTTAAATATAACTCGCTCAATTTTAAAGATTTCAATATATTAATTTTCCCTTATCCATTTTGTACCTGCTTAAAATAGTGATAGGAATAAAATCATCTAATTAGATTTTTACCACTCCTTACTTTCATACTTTTCTCTATTTAAAAAATAAACTAGGTGCAGCCGCAGATAGAGAGATGTATTTTCCTCACTTGAAAGCTAGAAAATCCAGTCGGAGCACCCCACTTATTGACCGGGATTCTCCACTGCCCTATGGACAGCTCTGTTTCCAAATACCATATCCAGTACACTTAATGTGGGCTAAGACAAGGGCGGGGAAATCATCGGCCTCCTAGGCATCATGTTTTGCCTTCTCAAAAATTTTCTTCAGTTTAATTTGTATGTATTAATTAAATATTTCTCTAAAGATTTGTATTTTGCAGTATATATAATAAAATGGTTTATTTATATCTTTATTGAAGGCTAGTTTACTTTGTGAGAACCGGCGGTTTGGGCCTCGTTGATGTTTGAACAAGGGACCAAGAGTAATATAACCCGTTGCTAAAACGTTAGACCAAAAGTTATCTTTGATTTGTGAGCGACTTCGTGCATTCCAACAACGATCGACCGTGCAAAGCAGCAGTACCAGTGTTATAAGTTTGGAACCGAAGCTAACTTTTGTTATAGCCTTATGCTATCAGGCTACAATACTAATGGTCCCGGTTCAGATCTGAATGGGACCAAAAAAGCCGGTCCAAATAAATTCAATGCAGTCTTCAAATGTAAAAAAGATAACTCTCCCCTAGTCTGGTCACCACCACACAGTTGTTGTTCATAGGGGTGGGGCACGAAATAGCCCAGGATTTAATGTGTGGGGATCGCACACGGTAAACTTGGTTCAATTCCTGACGCTGCTCAAAACTGTCACCGTGTGTAAGAATTAACATAAACCTATATGAGCAAGTTAAATATGTAGGTTCGAAAGTCCATCTAAGATGTGATGTGTAAAGTGAAGGATGGTACGGCCTCTATGGTTTCCAGTCAGAATTGGATGGCACTGCAACGGCCGTCCAAGTAATTACCTCTGGGTAGGTCAAACGATCTGGGTAGGAGGAAATGATGGTTGACGTTTATTGCAATGATGTGCAAAGTGAATATTCCACGCCCAAGTAATAGGTGTTCAGCAAATGGTGCTGTTGCCAAAAAGTCATGGGCAAAACGTGTTGTGTCACTTATTTTACCTCGAATTAATTGTCACGAATATATCCTCTAGAATCATGGGTATATACGCAGGACACAAGAACGAGTCCAAGTTTCTGATAACATACGTTTATTCAATAGCACAAAATAAACAGGAACAATATACTATCAAACAGCACTTCAATGCTCCACTCATTCAACTGAATAAGCGATATTATTTTCAAAACGTTGACGAAAGTAATTTCACAAAGCAGACGCTCCGGCCGTCCAAATGGCTGCTCATGTCCCCAGGACGAGCCGGACGGTCTGGGTCTTCAACAAAGCAGACGCTACTATTCTCAAAACATTGACAAAAATCGCAAATCAATGTATTTCATGTCACGTCCGTTCGTCTACTCCACTGCAACGGCGTGATATGTCCTATTCATAGTTTCTTTACAGAAACTTCTGGAAATCTCTATATCTCAAAGAATAATCGTTCTATCGAGAAGTTTCTATAACATTCCGGAAGTTACCAAATGTCGCCAAATTGGCTATAAATCGCCAAATCTGGCAACCTTTCTTCTAACCGGGAAATCCTGAGAACCCTAGGCTGGCGTCATGGACTGTGTTTTCTTCGCTTAGCCTTCGAGGCAGACGAAAAACGAGGAGCCGAAGGGAGTATTGCTCGTTCGCAAAAATATGAATCGCAAAATTTCTCACGAAGGAATACGACATCTGGGGTTGGGGGTTAAATTTCTTTAATAAGCATTGTTTCATAAAGTTTGATATTAGAACTTGTATTTAAGGCTGTGAAAGTCACGAAAACTAGCATTCTTAAAAATTAAATTTCAACTTTTTTTTTATTATTAAGGTTTATATTGTTTAACAATGTACCACACTCGAAAATAGTCGTCATAATCTAAAATTGACTCAGTTAGGTTCTGTTCCGTGTCCAATAATATAAGTGTGTAAAAATTCAGCCTTCCATGGCATCGTGTTGGTGAGTCTGGAAAATCTGGAGGTTTCCTCACCACTGTCAGAAAATATACTGTTTTCGAATTCAATGACAGACTTTTAGAAAAACTTTAATCATTTTTTTCTTCTTCCCCGGAGAAGATGGGAAGATTGATAACTGCGTTCCATTAGGTTCTGTCCCGGAAACAACTCTATAAGTGTGCAAAGTTTCTATCATCTAAATAGATCATCTGGAACGTTCTGGAAAAACTTTTACACACACCCTCCCTTTTATATAAGATCCAGACGATTTATATTTCGATGACGTCATTTGAATAGAATTAATTTTTTTCGATGAAGTTTTAAGTTTTCAAATATAACAAATTATGGTAGTATTGTGATAATTTAAAAACATATCGCCGCTGAATGTGTCGCATTTCAGAGATATTTAAATAAAATTGCATATCAGTTGGAAAGTGTTTTATAATCAATGTTTTATGCATGACTGATCTTTCTCGTTTGTTTTACGAGGACACTCGTTTTTTATCTTTATTTTTTGCATACGTGGCCCTCGAGCGCGAAACTCACTCCAATGTGGTTCGAAAAAGTTTGAAAAGTAATTCTCTAGAAAAAGTTGAGTGTTCTAAAATACTGAATCTTTTTGCACTTGTCTTCATATATCATTGGCCACCTTACAGAATTTATTGGAGAGAGACTTTTGATTTCCTCTACCGGGACGGAGAACAAAGGGAGGGTGTGTCGAAAGCCCAGACCACCCGACTCGTCCGAGGACTTAGAGCAGCAATTTGAATGGCCGGAAAGGGAGGGTGTGTTGAAGACCCAGACCGACCGACTCGTCAACAAGGACATGAGCAGCATAATGGTCGGCCGGCCAAGGGAGGGTGTGTTGTTGTTGAGACCCAGACCGTCCGACCTACCAAAGGGAGGGTGTGTTGTTGTTGAGACCCAGACCGTCCGACCTACCAAAGGGAGGGTGTGTGTAAAAGTTTTTCCAGAACGTCTACACACACCCTCCCTTGGCCGGCCGACCATTATGCTGCTCATGTCCTTGTTGACGAGTCGGTCGGTCTGGGTCTTCAACACACCCTCCCTTTCCGGCCATTCAAATTGCTGCTCTAAAGCCCGCCACACACCAGGAGTATTGTTACCAGACAGCGGGATTTATCAAAGGACGGGCTTTAAATTTCCCTGTATGTGGTGGTGAACGCAGGGAAACATTTTCCGTCGTTTTGCTTGATATTTGGACGGTCTGCGGGGGGCCTTGCGGTTGAAGGGTTGTATGTTTAATGACCGTTTGGCACAGACTTATTTTCCTTTGGCGTATTTTCTTCTTTCAGAATCCTTTGGCGTCTTTTTTCGTCGGGGTTAAAAAAATACTCATTTAGCTAAAATATTTTTGCTTCTGTAAACAGCTGCGAAAATATGTAAAGTTAAGTAATTCTAGTAGAGTGAAACTTTGCACACTTATGGTATCGTGGACATAACCGAATTGAACTACCCCCCCCCCCCCCCCCCAATTTTCGAATTAAATTAAAAAAAAATATTACTTATAATTTTATGAGCTATTGATTCAGATGAAAAATATATTGAAGAGGAATGCATATCATTTCAATCCGACCTTATTTAATTTCTTATTTAATTTTCCTTTTTACCAGATGATAGGTGTGTGTGTGTCCGTGAGTCTGTGGAGACGATATCTCACAAACGAATGGTGCGATTTCAACGAAATTTGATACAAAAACTACAATCAGTGATTACTATAAGTCTCTTGATTTTAAAAACGTAATCAAATGTTCGGAAGACTCCCCCCCCCCCCAACTTTCGAATGAAAAAAATTATCAAAAAATCGGCACCTTCAATAGTATTTATTACATGAATAATCATTTCTTATATCATTTTTAATTAGAAAACGATTGACACAAACTTTAAAACGCTAGCACAAACCTGTCTTGATTTACTGTGCTTTTTCTTAAATAATTGTATTAAAAAATCACATAAAATTAAAAAAGTATTAAATATTACGAAATACGTTCACTTTTCATATGTAATATTATGCGATAAATTTGTGAACATCATATATATATTATACAAATGTAATGCAATTTAGTATACTACTATACTACTAAATAAAGAATAGTATATTTTGTTATACTGTGTACTATACTATTTGTTATACTACTAAATAAAGAATAGCGCTAAGCTGCCGAATTCAATCGAATCGAATATAAACATAGCTAACCAAAAGGAAAATTGGACTGGAAAATGAAGGCATAAAGCATGCGTGGGGGTCACCCCCCCCCCCTCCTCCAACCAATTCATTTTGTATTGTATTCCAATTTTCAAATTTGGTTAGTTATATATATATATATATATATATATATATATGTGTGTGTGTGTGTGTGTGCAGGGGCGGCATTTCAGCATTTCATTTGGGGGTGCAAGATGTGTATGAAAATCCACAATATGGAATAAATAATATGTTTGTTAATAAGGGGGGGGGGGGAGGGATCGCAAAATTGAATTGATGTTGAAAAGAATAATTGTTGTTAACATAATTTTTGTACATAATTGTGCTAACATAATTGTTATTAACATAATTTTTCTAAATATATCTATTTCATTTAGCTGTTATTGAAGTTTTAAACGCCGGTTCTTAGAGTCTGGAGGAATAGAAAATGTTATTACAATATCATCATAATCCAGTGGTATATCTTGTTCTATAGCTAAAATAGCTAAAGATGAATGTCTTTCTTGTCCCATTGTACTGCGAAAATAATTTTCCAACCTCCTGAGACACGAGAAAGACCTTTCACAGCTGGCTGAGCTGATTGGCACAGTCAAAAACAATTTAACTAATAATGTGATGACAGGAAGCACATTTTTTAAATTCCGCTCTTTAAAATAAACTAGGCGACTTTTAAAATTAGGATGTCCTATGTTTTCATTTTTCACCATTGAATAAAACAGTCGCAATTCACATAGCAATTCCTCTTTCCGGAAGTTATATACTTTGCATATGGTTAAAACATTTTCTTTTTCGACATCTTATCCGGATAATACTGAACTAAGGGCAAACAAAACGGATATATTGTTCTCATTAAATCTTGTCTCAATTTCATTAGATACTGAATCTATAATTTCATATTGAATATTGATTTTGTGATATGATTTAACAGCATCATGGGAATTTTTTTCACCGAATTCGCTTGGAATTTTTTTACGTCTTTTCAGTTTTCCAGAATAAGAATTTTTTGGTCCAGAATAAAAAAAAATTTGGGGCGCGACCGCGCCCCCTATTTGCCGCCCCTGTGTGTGTGTGTGTTGTAGAATGTAGCAATAGTGCGTAGATTTTCATTGTCCGAGTGCGATCGAAACTCACGACAGAAAGCCACAACCAAAGTTATTATTTATCACTCTTTGGCGATAACCCGTCAAATCAGCACACTGTCACTCTGTCACTTTCTCGGACCTTTCAAGATTGATGACTTCGGGAGTCTACGGAGGGCGATAGACCCCCTGTAGTTCCCGTATCGTCTGGAAATAAAACTCGTCTCTTTATTCTGCAATGTATTGGGGGCTTAAGACCTCGGACGAGTCGGGTGGTCTGGGCTTTCGACACACCCTCCCTTTGTTCTCCGTCCCAGAAGAGGAAATCAAAAGCCTCTCTCCAATAAATTCTGTAAGGTGGCCAATGATATATGAAGACAAGTGCAAAAAGATTCAGTATTTTAGAACACTCAACTTTTTCTAGAGAATTACTTTTCAAACTTTTCCGAACCACATTGGAGTCAGTTTCGCGCTCGAGGGCCACGTATGCAAAAAATAAAGATAGAAAACGAGTGTCCTCGTAAAACAAACGAGAAAGATCAGTCATGCATAAAGCATTGATTTTAAAACACTTTCCAACTGAAATGCAATTTTATTTAAATATCTCTGAAATGCGACACATTCAGCGGCGATATGTTTTTATATTATCACAATACTACCATAATTTGTTATATTTGAAAACTTAAAACTTCATCGAAAAAAATTAATTCTATTCAAATGACGTCATCGAAATATAAATCGTCTGGATCTTATATAAAAGCAGTGAATATTTCATTCATGTCCCTTTTTTCCATTCCTTTCATTCAGCGATGATATTTTTAAAATGATCACAATACTACAATAATTTATTTTACTTAAAAATTTAAAACCATGGAGGTAAAAGTACTTTCTAACTCCGTGCTTAAAACTTCATCGAAAAAGGCAATATTATAAAATCGTCTGCTTCTCTATGTAAAATCAATGAACGTTTCATTCATATCAGCTATATTAAAGGCGCCAGAGCTAAATAATTCCGTGTTAAAAAAATTCATCAATTATTATACTACTCATCTTACAGCTTGATGTGTTTACATTCTGCATACGTTAAAATTAGGCTTCGTTGTAGAAATTATCAAAGGATAATGATCATTTAAACAAAGAAATATTGTAATTGCGTTGGGGCAGTATATAAATGCGCAGAAATTACGCAAAAATAAAGTAGTTTTAGGAGGAATGCAACACTAAATATCAATTAAAAAGAACATTAAAAATCAAGATTTTGACACTTTAAAAAAAATGGATGCCATATTTTATTTTGAAGTGCGTCACATAAACCTTTCATATAATATGGGTGCAATAATTATTTTAATCTATGTTTCAAAAACTACCGAATATATTTTGCTGAATTTTTTTATGGTATAATTTGAATACTTCCTAAAATTTTAAAGCGATTTGTGAATTTTAAATTCGCTTAAAAAATGTTTGAAAAAATTAGGTCCTATAGGGTTCAGTGTATTTCATTTTTTCAACCCAGGTTCGATCCAAAACTAATAGGGTGATTGTATACATTTACTATCCCATATATCCCACAGGTAGTCTCGACAACATACTAAAATTTCTTTTTGATGACATCATTTTTACGGTAGCTATCGTGCGAACAGAGAGACAGACAGAAAGAACAGTCATAAACACTTTTCAACTATGCTATAAAGTGTTAATAAAACTGGATCCAACGTATCTTTGAAGCAACTTATTTATTTATGCTTAAATACGTTGTTTACATTTTCACCTATTGAATCAGAGTATGTTTTTTGTGCTTATTATAACTAGCTGCGAGTTCTATTCGGTGCATCGTCCTTTGTAAATGAGGTTTCAGATCGCATTTACTTTGCAAACAAGAACATATTTTTATTATAAAATATATATTAACAAAATATTATGGGTATTTATCAAAGTTGGGTATAAAAATTTCATTTTACATATTTGAAATCTCGTGGTCTTTGGGACGATAGCTGTTATTTATTTAGGGTTTAGAAATGACTGTCCATAAGATTGCCATTGCCATTAAAATAAATTGACCAAAGATCCTTCTGTCAAAAAAAAGCAAAATAAAATGAAAATTTAGAATTGATATGGCAGAATTAGTGCCAATACTAAATCCATACCTGGAAGTTTTTAATATTTAAATTTTCCCTGGTCACTATTTTACTTGCTTAAATTAGTGATAGGAATAAAATCAACTAAATAGAATTTTATACCCTCCCCCAGCCTACTTTCATATTTCTCACTATTCAAAAAATAAACTAAGCAGCTCCCGATAGAGATAAAAATATCTCTATCGGGAGCTGCTTAGTTTCTATCAAGGTTAGCGCCTGACCTATGGCTTCAAATAAATTGAAATTTGGTTTGATGATTTAGTATACATTGTCACCTCTTATTTTGGTTGTAATTAGATGAAAATTTGTATTTTTTATACAATTTTGAAGTGAAAACATTTTTACATTACTTTTGTAGGAACATTTTATTTCATGCTTATGTTCAAAATGCATTACCTTCAAATTGTGGTCATTTTTAATTATTGAATACGCTGTTGCAATCTCAAGGTAAGCATAAATACTAAATAGCACCCGTCCCAACGGAAGGTATAGGGAAAGCGATGATCCGTCTTCGCGACAGCAATCCTGCCGCCACCAGCACACACCCTCGCCCAGCCGCCATAGGCAAACAATCAAGGAAAGTAATACTTAAATGATTTAATTTCCATTATTGAGTCCGAGTACGATTTTTCTGTTTATTATAACTAGCTGTCCGTTATATTCGGTGCAGCGTTCTTGAGTTGTTAAAGGAGTGTTTAATGAACTCATTGAGTAAACGAAAATATTTTTTATATAAAATTTATTAATAGAATATTATTGATGTATATTAACGTTCAACACAAATATTCATTTTATATTTTTTTGCAATCTAATGGTCTATAGAGCAATAACGGTTATCTGTTTAGGGTTTATAAATGCCTGTTCAGATCACTGCCAATAAATTAAATTGGCCAACGACCCTTCTAGTCGTAAATAAAGCAAAATAAAAAAAAATTAGAATTGATATGGCAGAATTAGTGCCAAGACGAAATCCCCACCCAGAAGTTATTTCAATATTTTAATTTTCTCTGGTCACTATTTTACTTGCTTAAAATATTGATAGGAATGAAATCATCTAATTAAAATTTTATTCCCCCCTCCCTCCCCACTTTCATATTTCTCTTTATTCAAAAAATAAACTAGGTGCAGCTCCCGATAGAGGAATTTTCTGTCAAGATTAGCGCCAGACCTATGGCATCAAATGATTTGATATTTGGTTTGATGATTTAGTATACATTGTCACCTCTCATTTTGGTTATAGTCGGATAAAAATTTGTATATTTTATAAAATTTTTGATATGAAAACATTTTTGCACTAATTTTGAATGAACATTTTATTTCATGCTCGTCTTCAAAATGCATTATCTTCAAAATGTGATCTTTCATTATTGAAAACGCTGTTGCAATCTCAAAGTAAGTAATACTTAAATAATTTAACTTCGATTATTGAGTCCGAGTATGAGTTTTCTGTTTATTATAACTAACTGCTCGTTATATTGGGTGCAGCGTTCTTGAGAGGTAGCAAACATCGGAAACTCGTTGAGTAAACGAAAACAATTTTTATATAAAATATATCAATTAAATAGTATTGATATATATTAACGTTCAGCACAAATATTTTAATTTATATTTTTCTTTGCAATATCGTGCTCTGTGGAGCGATAAAGGTTTTCTGTTTAGGGTTTTTAAATGCCTGTCCAGATCACTGCCATTAAAATAAATTGAGCAATGACCCTTCCGGCCATAAGTGAAGAAATATAAAATGAAAATTTACAATTGATGTGGCAGAATTAGTGCAAATATTTAAAATACTTATTGTATAACATAAGTTGCAATTTGGCATGATGATTTAGAATATATTGCCCTGTGACGCACGACTTCGATTTAGGTTATAATCGGATAAAATTTTCTATTTTATACACTTTTGAAATGAAAACATTTTACACGCCACTCAAATTGCTGCTTGTGCCCTAGGGCGAGTCGAGTGGTCTAGGTTTTCGACGTTCGACTACTTTTGTATGATGGCGCGGTAGCCCATTGGTTAGCTCGCGGGAATTGCACTCGGTAGGCTGGGGTTCGATTCCCGCGGCTGCCAAAACTGCCGCCGTGTGTACATGCGGAGTACGATCAAGTTAAACATGTGGGTCCGTAAGTCCTTCCGAGAGGTTGGTGGTAGGGGAAGGAGGATGCGGTCCCTGTGAATGCCTCCCCCACTGGGTTCCGGTCTAAATTGGGTGGCACTTCCCGGTCGTTCAAACAGTTACCTTTCTGATAGGTCAGACGTCTGGATCTCATCAACTACTTTTGTATGAACATTTAATTTCATGTCATTTTTCATCAAAATATAATCTTTCATTGTTGAAAATGCTGTTGCAAGAGAAGTAATATTTAAATGATTTAACTTCCATTGTTGAAAACGCTTTTGCCATTTCAGTTGCCAGTGAGTAGGAAGCCAAACCTTCCTACTCGTGAAGAGAGTTATAGGATTGGTGAGAGTTAGCGAGCAAGGGGAGGAGCCGCCAGGCTATTTCGCCTACGCAGCAGCCGTAATGAAAAAGTTTGTTAAGCGAGCTTCTATAGTTAGTGAACGGCAGCGAACATGGAGGCTTTTCATCTTACTTATACTTTGTTGGCAGTGTGAAAAAATTCGCGAAGCGATTTCAGGGCGTTGCAGTGTTTTAGCAAACAAAAGGCTATGTTCAACGGAAGTATAACACCTGCGTATGAGGCGGGGAAGAACAGCTCACAAAGCGAGTTCCGGCGGTTAGTGAACGGCAGCGAACAGGGTACGAAGGCACTGAAATTTGGTAGTTGGCGAGCGTTAGAGCGAGTTTGATGACTCTGTGAAGCAAGACCCGGAATTACACAGTTTCAGAGAACAACTGACAGAGTCCAATGGACCTAATATACCTGCGTAGAGCTCACAAAGTGAAATTCTACGATTAGTACGCAGTGGCCCCCGGGTGTCACCGAGCAGAAATCAGAATACCTAGTATTGTAAATAAACACTAGTTCAATACCTAAAACGAACTGAGAATGAAAGAAATGGGCGTGGCCAAACAAATTATTGATACATGCTGGTCCGGCTTTTTACAATTAAATCTTGTCGATATTTTCTAAGTTGCGCTTTTTTTTATATAATGGAACATAATTACCAGGGTTTTCAATTTATTTAATTTCTAATAGGATTGCATAGATCTTAAAACATTCAGAACTCATTTAAATGGATATATGCTTTTGCGCTCATACGGATATTTGCTAAGTCCAAGTACACCTGGTTGACAGCGACCCCCAATATTTGCCTGAAGCTATGCTTATAGCAAAACATGGCTCTTCTTTTATAGCATGCAAATGAAAGGTGAGATTAAAATTATTATCGGAAAATAAACATAATAAGGGTGTTTCATACTCTAATTTTATGATTTGAAACTGATTATTAAAACCACTACTAAATTGAAAATGAGGTCTTATTACGTACAGAATTTTAGTCCCCATTTTGAGATTAATTTATCGTTTGCTTTACAGGATGAAATTACGAAAACTTGGTTCGAGCTTTCAACAAGGCTTTTAAAACACAAATCTTTCCCATTGCACTTGAAATATTAATTCACGGAAAAAAATATTTTAAAATAATTTTTTTAATTATTTATTCCATCTATTACGCCTTTTTTAATTTTTCGCCACGTGACAAAACAAAAGGATGTATCAACATGATTGTGTAACGAAAATATAGCAAGAATTGCATATTATACTTAACCGACGAGCAGCACTTATTAATATTTTTTTTCAATTTTTGAAATCCTAACTCAAATTTATCTGGCAGTTTTACAAAAATGTATGTACCTTCCACCAGAACACCCAAAACGAGCTGTCATTCATTAAAATCGGTTTAGTAGTTAAGGCTCGAAATCTGTCAACACTGAAGAATATAAGGCTATATTACAATCATTAAAAATGTGCCATTCTAAATCTCTTTTTCTTTTCGCCTGATACCAGCTGTTTTTATTCTCAGCTTTGAGGCGGCTGTACAGAGGAAGAACAGTAAAATATTTACCTTTCTTGGAGGCTGAGTTACAGATCCCTAGAAATCGGGGTTTGCCAAGTATAATATACACTTGTTGACTATGGATTCGCGCATGACGACTTGGCGGGGTGGAAAGCAGCCACGTTCCTAAAATAACATGTCAAGTGAAAAAGATAACAAATTCGAAATTTTGGCCCAAAGTCGATGTTTCATAAGAGGTAGAGAATTTCTACCACCCTATCACCCATCTTATCACCCTAGTACTTAATTATGATTGCTTATCTTCAAAGAATAGAGATCATCAAGAGAGTCAATTTGAGAGCAAAATCTCAGTACAGTCAGAAAATCTGGAACTTTGTGTGTACTCTGAACATTCTTCGGTTCTAGCTAATTTTAAAATACATACTTAACAAAAGGAAATTAAAAAAAAATCCGATGTGGTCAGCACATGACTTTCCCTGCAAATTCATATTCACGTTCTATTTATTTCTTCAATAATTAATTGAATTGAGTTTAATTGCACAAAATAATACCCATAAATATTTTAGATGCCACTGAATTTGCACTTTTAGTTCAGTTTTCGTTTTCATTTGGTAACTGGGCTTATTTTCGAAGGTGGTTTAGAGAAAATACGAAAAAACTAAAATATCTCGAGAACGGCTAGTCCTAGTGTAATGAGGTTGATCTTATTATTTTCATCGTCAAGCATTACGTCTAAAACAAGCATTCAATTAATATATTTTAAGCATAAGTAGTCATTTATTTTAGATTTTGACGATTTTTGCGAGCCATTTCGTAAAAACGGCAGGTTATTTTTTTTCTCAGAATTGTACCAAAATCTAATCAGCACCAGGGTAACCCACACGTGTACCAAATCTACCAAATTCTGTAAAATTTAATCTAATAGTTTTCAGAGCGGATACAGACAATTTTTGTGGATAACTTCGCAAAAAAGGGGGATCTTTGATCCCGAATCGTACCAAAAACGAATCAGCACCAGTGTCATATACAAGTGACTTACCTACTACATTTTATGCAATTCGGACCATTAGTTTTTGATTTAGAGTGGATGCATACATTGCACAGACAGACAAACAGACACACACAGAGACGTCATGCTAAAAATAGATTTTTCGTGTTTTAGAGATCCTAAAACGTGTAGATCCGTCGAAAACTCGAGTTGCGATCGATTTTCGACACGAATACTTTCCCTTTACATTACGATGTATTGCAGGGAAAATAAAAAAAAACATTTTGGCTTAAAATGATAGTTTGCATGTGGAAAGAACTGAAACCACTGCCACAGATTCCGTAGTTATTGCTATTTATGAGGAATGGCAATTCTGAAAGTTTTTCTGAACAAAATTTCAGGCACTCTATTTAAATTAGCACGTATGTTATTTTGAGTGTTTTTACTTTTCTTATATGCAGAATGTATAAGGAAAGTATTGTGACGGGGTCGAAAATACGAATTCGAGTTTTCGACGGGAGAGCACGTTTCAAGCATCCCGGATTACGAATCGAACATTTTTGAAGTGATGTCTGTGCGTGTGTGTGTGTGTGTCAATGAGTCTGTGGAGACGATAACTGTCGAACGAAATTTGATACAAAAATCCCAATCCGTGAATACTGGAAGCCTATTGCTTTTAAACGTTATCGAATGTTCAGAACCCCCCCTAAATTTTCGAGTGAAATTTTGAAAAACTCATCAAAAAATCAAAAGCGTTATTAAAGTTGCGCAACTAGACATTTCTTATGTAATTTTTTCTTAGAAAACGATTGACATAAACTTTAGAACGCTAGCATGAACCGTCCTCGAGATATTGCACATTTTTTTTAAATAAGTTTATCGAAAAATCCCATAAATTAAAAAAAATATAATAACTGTTAAGAAACCTTTTCACTTTCCATATGTAAAATCATGCAATAAATTTGGTGACATCATTCTCGTGGATCTAACTCGTTCCATTCATGAAAAAAGATACTATGAGTAATACTTTTGTATTTGAACACCAATAGTCATTTATCTGCTATAAGAATAACTTATTTCTCCGTTTGTAACGCTTAGATTTTGGCGACCAATTTGGTGGAATGTCGTCAACCTGGCGACTGTTTTAAATGTTGTCAAATTAACAAAAATCTTGCTAAATGGATAAAAATGACGCTAAATCAATGAAAATGGCGACTAATTGACGAACATTCAATATCTTGGAATATATGTATCTACTATAAGAAAAACCTATTTTTTTACTGTAAAAGTAGTAAATTCATTGCATTATATAAGGAAAGTCATGCAAAAGACCGAAAGACTAACTGCACCTCCAATTGCGCATTATAAATAGAAAGAACATCGAAGGGACACATGCTATAGTTTTAATATTTCAAGCTAAATGCCTGGGTTATGGGACAGCTCTGTGGTTATCGTTCGGAGTTTGCACCAGAGTTCGATTTGCTGCTCTGCCCAAACTGTCCCCGTGCTCACATGGAGTACGGGAACGTTAAAAATGAATGTCTACAGGTCCTTCCTAGAGGTTAGAGGTAAGGGGAGGCAAATACGACCCCAGTGGCTGCCGCCCCCACTGAGTTCCGGTTTAAATTGGAAGGCTTTATTGGATGCACTTTCTGGTAGGTCGAACAGTCTGGGTCGAAGAATAATTAGACAAATGCCTGAACATTAGGTTTGTCCAGATTAGCAAGTCCAGATAAAGAATATTTTGAACTTTAGTTACTCGTTGTCTCTTTTTGGTGAAATCGCAATAATTTAGTTTGACTATGGCTGATGCTATGGTTTTCAATGCAGTTTTGAATGTTCTTCATCAATGCTTTCACAAGTCATGTAGCTGAAGTTTCCAATATTTCTATAGAATGTGCTGTTAGTATGACACAGTTTCACTTAAAATTTTAAAACGCATTCCACACCCTTAGCCTAATTAGGATATTAGGCGGTTGTTTATTAAATTTCATCTTGCCCCAGGCAATAAAAAATATGCAACTTTTTCAATCAAAACAAAGACAGTTTTCGCATTAGACGTATTTTACTGCATTATCTCACTGCATTGCATGCAGCCATGTGATATCAGAAGATTCAAGGGATGCATGATGTCAATCATGCTTTTTGTAAATTACAGTGGAACATACTACTGCATGGATTTTCTAAAAGGAATATACACAACTACTTTAAAATTATATAATTTTGCAAAGGTTAAAAGTTTATTTTGACTGTATTTTAACAAAAGAAAAGAAAACATTCCTGAAGGCCAATTGGCTGACCTCACAGCATAAGCGGCAGGCTATACAGACTATCTATCCATCGTGCCTGCTTTTTGTACGTCAGAAATAACCAGCTGCCATGTGAACAGTATAACTCTCTGTTGGACTGTTCATAGGACGGTAGATTACAATCGATAGTGATATATCGTTATCGCTTATATATCGATAGTGTGAATTGGCCATGAATATAAGATGTACCAAAATATCGATTTGCACATCGATATGTTGATATTTATATTGGTATAGCTATATTTGTATTGCTGTATTAATATTTACATCAATATCTTGATCGAGATACCAATATTTATGTCTCTATATTTATACCTATATCGATATGTCAGATATAAAAAATCTGATCTGGCCAGCGCATGACTTTCCCTGCAGACTCAAATTCATTTTTTCTTTATTTCTTTAATAATTTTTTGAATTGAGTTCAATTGCACAAGATAACACTGAATTTGCACTTTTACTTCATATTTTGCTTTTATTTGGTAATTGGACATTTTTTCAAAGGCGGTGTAAAAAAATTACGAAAAGACTCATATCTCGAGAACGGTTAGTCCTAGAGTAATAGAGTTGGCCTTATTTCTTTTTCTGGTCAAAAATGACATATAAAACAAACATTTAAGTGATGCATTTGAGCATACGTAGTATTTTATTTTTGATTTTGGCAATTTTTGCAAGCCATTTCGTAAGCAAAAGCAGTTTCTTTTCCAAATCTTTTCGAAATCTAATCAGCACCAGGATATCCCACAAGTAATATATCTACCAAATTTTGTGAAATTGGAATAATATTTTTTTATATAGAGCCGATACATGAGATTTTTGAGAGCCATTTCGTAAAAAGAAGCGGGTTCTTTTATACCGAATCCTACCAACAATTAATCAGCACCAGGATCACACACAAGTGGCTTACCTACTAAATTTTATGAAATTAGGTCCATTAGTGTCTGAGTTAGAGCGGATACATACATTGCACAGGCACACACACACACACGTCACGCTAAAAATAGTTTTTCCGTATTCTAGAGATTAGGAAACGTGTAGATCCGTCAAAAACTAGAGTTGCGATTTTCGGTTTGATTACAATAATTTCCTTATGCATTACCATATATTGCAGGAAAAGTAATATGCTACGCATTCCAGACAGGCAGACACACATAGGTAGAGTTACGCATCCAAGTTATTATAATATATAGATTATTACAAAACATGGCAACCAAATTAAGAGAATAAATAACACTACTACCACAAATAACACCTTTTAAAGAAACATTTAAATCGAAAGTTTAAACATTAAAGAAAGATTAAAATGCAAATTTCAATGATTACGACATCATCCCCAACCGAATATTTCTTATACTAAACATTTCTGCAAGAAACGCACAGAACATCCATTTAAAGATACAATTACAACCAACCCCTGTTCGAAAGAATCCCAATTAAAGTAAATTATTGCCATTGGCGATTATTGGCGATATTTTTTGTGCAAAATCTGGAATACCTCAGCGTATTAGCTCACTAATCATTGTTTAAAAAATGGTGGAGCGCCCTCTAGGTAATTGCGGGAAAGGGGAATTGAGTTTCCCATAGCCATTACGATTCTTGAAGATGCATTTTTATCCTATCCAATTTGCATATTTTTAAATTCGAACCATTTAAAAGTGTGGATGCTTTAATTAGTGCTGGAATGTCTGTATAAAAGGTGTTAATAGTTCAATAAACATTCATTTCTTCTTTTACCAAAAATAATACAGTTGATTCATATAGTTTACGAATGTTGGTGGACAAACAAATACTGGTAGCCATTTTTAACACTTTCCAACGTAGTTGAAAAGTGTTTATGACTGTGTTCATTCTGTCTGTCTACCTGCCTTCGGGATTTGGAACATAACGTCCAAAAGGCGTGCACTCGTTTGCCGCAGGACAACATCAGTCGTCTGTTCCGACACCTTGCCGCACCGTATTGCTGCGCTGTTTTTGTGGTCATGTATATCATTCATCTGTATCCTTCCATTAATAAAATTTCAGATCCATCCTAATTCTTGGTGCGCAACTTTGTCCGTGAGTGTATACCTTGTTTAAAAAACAGAAAATTACTGGTATAGAATATAGCCTAGATTTAAAAAGCGTATGTATAAATAGGTCTTTCTGATCTGAAGTTTGCACATTGATCTGAAATCTGAAGAAGATAATGTAGGGTACATAACTATATAAGAAAATAATATATATTTCCAGTATCAATGATTAGGGCGTCATCCAACCAGGGGGATATTCAGGGTTCTTATCCCGCCTAAGACAATAAATCTTAGGCGGGATATTATATTAGAATGTTGAAACATACTAGCAAAAACCCGAAACAATTATCTACATTGTTCTGAATAAGAAATCTTAAAATTATGGAACAATCTAAATTCGAAATTCTGTGATTAAACGCATTCTAAACCAATATATTAGCGATGAGAGAGAGTCGTGATTAATATAATTGTCCAGAAGCCATAGAGAGCGGCCATTGTATTTTGAAGCAGTGTCGTGGTTAGCTTGAATAGTGAGAAAGTGTTAGAAAAGACGAGAAAACTGACTACAAATGTCATAAAAGAAGTAGCCAATATTCCAAGTATACGAAGCAACAGACCCAACAAACAGAGGTATGTGTCAGTCTACGTATATTAGGTCAATTGTTGATTTTGGAATAATATTCTAAGACCTGGTCTCATACGTGCATTTTCTCCTCCTTAAGAGTTTTTAAAAAGTAACGTAATTTTAATCATAACAATAATATGTGTGAATAAATAATATTTATTTCAAAAGTTAAAAAAGAGGAATTTAATGTGTGTGTTTTAATTAATGATTATATTTTAGGAATCGTTCACAGATGTAATGGTGGGTTATTGCAGTCATGATGCAATGTACGAATAAAAAATTCACGATCATTAATTAAGAATAATAAATTCAATCCAAAGATTCATTTACATTTGAAATATATATATATAATGTATATATAAAAAGTAAACAAACTTAAAGTTTTTATTTCTATCACCGCACGAATGTCTTACCCCCCCCCCCCCCCTCCCCAAGACGATTCTGTGAGTGAAGAACATTCATTTGAAGATACAATTTCCACCATTCCTCTCTTCCGAAAGCATCCCAATTAAAGTAAGTTATTACCCCCCAGAAATTGCGCGAATATTTTTTGCAAGATCTGCGATACCTCAAATATTAGCCCACCAATCACCGCATGGTTTTACAAGGAAAAAAAATTGCGCGCTTTCACCGTAATTGCGGGAAACGCTTGAGGAGTAAAGTTTCCCATCTTGATGCTGGTTAATGATGATGCATTTTTATTCTCTTAATATTTGTTTTGTTAAATTTGGGAAATTAGCGGCGGATTGCTTGCTTGAAATTTTTAATCATCAGACACTTTCAAATTCATTTTTTATTCTCTGCCTTGCCGTTTTATTAACATTTTACAACATAGTTGAAAAGTGTTTATGACTTTGTTCATTCTGTCTGTCTGTCTGTCCGTTCGCACTATAACTGCCGTAAAAATGTCTTCATCAAAATGAAATTTTAGTATGTTGTTGAGACGGTCCCCTCACAGCAAAGATCGTCACATGTGTGACAGTGACGTTGTAGTCGCATGATACCTGGGTCACAATGTGACATCATATTTGTGACTTCTATGCGACGTTACGTATTAGTAACTTCATTGTGACTACATTCTGTGACGTTTTCACGATTTAATAAGCACGTAACAATGTGACGACATTACAATGGCAACTACAATGTGACGTCACAGACAAGTTAACATGCGACGTCACAAACGACCATGAAAAGACCAAAATTACTTTGCTGTGACCTCAATATGACATTGCCGAGACATACTGCGACGTCCTGTGACGTCCCAAAGTCACAGTGTGACGTAAATCTTACGTCACTGTGAACAAAAATGCTGTTAGGGTCTGTGGGACATACGGGAGTGCAAATGAATAAATAATATCACCCAATTAGTTTGGGATTGAACCTGGTTTGAAAAAGTGAAATACATTAAACTTTATGGAACCTCATTTTTCAAACATTTTTTAAGCGAAGTTAAAAATCACAAATTGCTTCGAAAATTTTAGGAAATATTTAAATTATCCATAAAATATAAAAAAAGTTAGCAAAATATGTACGGTAGTTTTTTCAAATAAAAATTTAAATAATGGCACCCATATTACATGAAGAGATCACTTGACCGACTTCAAAATGAAATATGGCATCCATCTTTTTTTCCTAATGTAAAAATCGTGATTTTTAATGTTCTTTTAAATTTATATTTAGTGTTGGGTCCGTCCTAAAACCGCTTTATTTTTGCGTGATTTTCGCGCATCTATATTCTGCGCCAACGCAATTTGCAATATATGTTTAGATTAAATGATCATCAACCTTTGATTACTTCTACAACGAAGTCTACTTTTAATGGATACAGAATGTAAACAAGTGATTGTAAAATGAGTTGTATAAGAAATGCTGAATTTTTTTCACTCAAAATTATTTAGATCTGGAGTCTGGAATAAAAGTGCATGAATAAGATATTCACTTATTTTACATAGAGAGGCAGACGATTTATATTTCGATGACGTCATTTGAATGAAGTTCATTTTTTTCGATGAAGTTTTAACTATAAAATAAATTATTGTAGTGATGTGGTAATTAAAAAAATACCACCGCTGAAAGTATCGCATTTTAGATATTTTTAAATAAAATTGCATATCAGTTGAAAACTGTTTCATAATCAATGCTTTATGCAAGATTGGTCTTTCTTGTTTATATTTGCTTTAGAAAGGTACTGCAAACAATTCATTATTGTCATTAAAAGCTTTCCTGATAAAGATGTCTGTCTCTAAGGATCGTCTGCCGCATCAAAAGCAACAGGCGATAATTATGATTTTAAATTTTAATCTAAGCAACATTCTGATCATTCTAATCATTCCATTCCATTTTCAATTTAGCACTGGGTTTTTTTTTATTGCCACTGAAACATGAATATATTAGAAGCAACTTCACTTAGTGTCGAAATATTTTAACAATGTTAATTCATCATCGAGAAAGAAAAAATTCTGTATTTTCCGCACAGAAGTTTAGTATGAGCGAAAAATACTATTAGGACTACTAGAAATTGTATTAGAAAATACTATAAGAATTTGCATATAAGGTTCATTGAAAAAGTTCAAACTAATTACACTAAACAGAAAGGATGAAATATTTGTTTCATTCAAATAATCGTTCGAAAACTGCTGCAAAGTACCACAATAAATAAATTAAAAGTTCGTAAATACTACATACCATACAAAAAAACTATTCTGCTAGTTTCAAAGGCAAATAACAGTCTTCTTCAAGGCTCATAAGAAACATGATCTTACTCAAATAAAATCGGAAACTGGGGATGGTACTGTTATGGCGTATCTTCTGAAATTTTGAGTCTACCCTCAGGATACAAGAATGAGTCCAAATTTCTGGATAACTAACACGTTTATTTACTATCACAGCGTACACAGAAACACTATACAGAAAAAAGCTCTAACTATCACATAAGATGACTAAACAAATGCCAAGTACAGTAAAACAGCAAATAAATGATCCACTAATTTCACAAAACAGCAGCTACTATTCTCAAAACATTGATTTATGTCACAGTTCAATGTAGCTCGGATCTCTAACTGCTCTCCAACTGAGTGATGACTCCTGTTATGTACTCTCTGTAGAAACTTCTAAGATTCTCTTGCACGTCTTAGAACATTCTTTATTTCAAGGTGATTTTTTAACCTTCGAAAAGTCGCCAAATTAACGATAAATCGCCAAATCTGGCAACCCCCAACAAACTTCAGCATATAGAAACCCAAGATGCAAGTCATGGGAAAGGTTGATTGTACGGGTGGTTTCTCCGCTTGGTTTTCAATAGAGATTCCATTAAGGCATTTTAGACGTTCATGACGATACGCTATAAAAGTCATACATATTAAAAAATCTATACTCCAAATAAATATATGCTGCAATTAAGAAAAAACGCCATTCTAAACCGCACGATGATTAACGAGATGGAAAATGCCACTTGATACCTTGAGCCTTGTCACGTACTTACGTTAATTTGGATTCTTGATATTTTAAATTTGCTAAGAAGATAATTTTATTTCTCAATGCATTTACGATAGAAAATACATATTTGTTGATTTTAAAATAGCAGTCAAATATATTACATTTTCCAAGTAGTTTTTATATTAGAAGACATTTAATTATTTTTTTTTTCAAATTTTAATTATTTATTACTTTCCTTGCAATACATGGTAATATAAAGGGAAAATATTGGAATCATGTCAAAAATCGCAAGTCGAGTTTTCGGCGGATCTACACGTTTCAGGACCTCTAGAATACGGGAAAACTATTCTTATCATGACGTCTCTGTGATGGGGTTTGGAAATTGAGATTATCTGTATCTGTATTATTTAAGTAATGGGCTCTTATTTAGAACCCGGCCAACTCCGGATAATTCGATCTAATATCAAATATGTTGTCATCAGTTTTTGTCAGTGCCTTCGTTCCCGAAAAATATACTGATTTTGAAGTATATACTGATTAATATATACTAAAGTAAAAGTAAAGTAATATATACTGAAGTATATACTGATTAATATTATACTACTATAAGTATATACTAAAATATACTGATTTTGAAATATGCTGATATTTGAAGATTTAATATTCGCATATACACACGTAACTACACGTTTGGGTCTTTGGCGCACTATTAAAATACTTGGGGTGAAAACGATACCGCGTGCTCTGATAATTGTGTTCATGTTCCAACTTGATATTTTCCAAAACTTCATCCCACACTACAAGACTTTATCTCACACTGCAAAACTTTGCTCCACTCTGTAAAATCTTATCCCACACTGCACAACTGTATCTCACTTTGTAAAACTTTATCCCACGCTACAAAACTCCATCATTCATTCCATATTGCGAAACTTCATCATTCATTCCACATTGCAAAACTTCATACCACACATTCTTGGAACCAACCTCTTTCAAACGTTTGCTACAAAAATTGTTCTGAGGAGAAAAAATACTTAAATCGCGTTTTAATTTTATACAACTTCCAGAAATTTATTTGTAATTATTACTTGATAAATTTGTAGATATATTCAGAAAATAAATCTCGTTAGAGAATCACTGTAGTATTAGCATTTTTTACATCCTATTTTATAAACTGTACACTTTCCAAAAAAGATCCGAAACGAAATCCCTGCAGAAATATTTCCGTTGCCAAAATATGTTTTTTAATTCTCGGAAAGTTTTTCTGTAAGACTACCGAGATGAGCCTTATAATCTGTTTTCTCTTAAGGGATAATATTTAATGGCTTCGGGGGGGCAGAAAAAATTCCTCTGCTGGGATCAAGTTCTGGACGAATCTCGAAGATTTAGAAAATAACAGCTATTATCCTCCATTATTTACAGAGTAAATAAACGCCATTCCTTTTACAAGGAACGTGCCAATTTTCTGCATTATGCTTCCGTTGGGATATTTATCTTACAGTGCTAAGAGTGGAAGAAGCATTTATAAAGAAAAACCATAAATATTTCACTTTTTCTTAAGGGTTTTTTTTACTGAGAAATAAATATGGAATTTATTTCGCTATATTAATAAATGTTAATGAATTTAGCTATACTAGTGAGTTCCGCGAGAATTCTGTCTGTTACACAGTGAATGCTAATTACACAAAATGAACTTCAAATGACGTTATCGAAAGTATAATTTGCAAGTTAATTAAGATGCTTTTGCAGTTTACAATGCTTACGCCACAATCATGATATTTCATCACTACAGAAGTTATATCACTTACTTATCTCATGTTCAATCAATTCTTTGAAATTGTAATTATGACAAACAATTTTATTTTTACAAATCGTCTGCCTTTACATGGGAGATCCAGACCACTCAACTCACCTTAAGGATTAAGTAGGTCTGACTCTACTTGCAAAACCAATGAATATTTCATCTATATTACTTATACTCTAGACTCAAGAGCTAAATAATTCTGCGTGAAAGAAAAAGCAGCAATCGTTATACAACTCACCTCACAATAGCTTGATTGTTTTGCATTCTGCATGCTGTAGTTTAGCGTTAAAATCAGACTTCGTTGTAGAAATAAAGAAAAGGTTTAGTGTTCATTTAAAATCAATAATACTGTAATTGCGTTGGCACGGAATTTAGATATGCAGACAATAAGCAAAAATAAAGCTGTTTTTTGCTGGATGCAACACTAAATATAAATTTAAAAGATTTTTAACATTACATAGCAGAATTAACATGGAAGCCATATAGACATGTCCAGTCTATTTCCATCTACTTTTTACTTTCCTTATATACATTTTGTATATTACTTTCCTTATATACATAATGTATAAGGAAAGTATTGTGACGGGGTCGAAAATTCGAATTCGAGTTTTCGACGGGAGAGCACGTTTCAAGCATCCCTGATCACGAATCAAACATTTTTGAAGTGATGTCTGTGTGTGTGTGTGTGTGTGAAAGTATGTGTGTGTGTGTGTGTGTCAGTGAGTCTGTGGAGACGATAACTGACGAACGAATGGGCCGATTCGAACGAAATTTGGTACAAAAATCACAATCCGTAAACACTGGAAGCCTATTGTTTTTATACGCAATCGAATGTTCAGAACCCCCCTAAATTTTTGAGTAAAATTTTGAAAAATTCGTCAAAAAATCAAAGCCGCTAATAAAGTTACGCAAATAGACGTTTCTTATGTAATTTTTCATTAGAAAACGATTGACATAAATTTTAGAACGCTAACATGAACCGTTCTCGAGATAATGCACATTTTTAAAAAAAAATTATCAAAAAGTCATAAAATAAAAAAAAATATTTCCTATTGAGAACCATGTTTACTTTTCATGTGTAACACCATGCGATAAATTGTGTGACATCATTCTCGTGGATCTAGCTCGTTCCAGTCATGAAAAAAGATACTTTGAGTAATACTTTTGTATTTGAACGCCAATAGTTATTTATCTGCTGTAATAATATATTATTTCTTCGTCCATAATGCTTGGCGATATTTTGGCCACGAATTTGGCGGAATGTCGCCAACTTGGAGACTTTTTAAAATGTTGCCAAATTAACGAAAATCTCGCCAAATGGATAAAAATGATGCTAAATCAATGAAAATGACGACTCATTGAAGAAAATTCAATATCTTGGAAAGAATATAAGTATCTACTATAAGAATAACATTTTTTTAACTGTAAAAGTAGTAAATTCATTGCATTATATAAGGAAAGTCATCTGTTGCCCACATCAGATTTTTTTTAATTTCCATCACAATTGCATCCTGTCCAGTACTCTTGTATAGTTCAGTGTTAGTAATAACGTAAGGCCGAAATACTCCTAAAATTTTCCTCAAACATTTAGTCTGCCAGGCATTTAACGTGTTGCATTGGCCCCTTGTTAATTTCCATGTTTCGGTTTCATACAGTAAAACGCTTTTCACTAAGGAATTAAAAAGGTTGCTTTTGGTTTTTAAATTAATCTAGTAGCTCTCCATATTACATATATATATATATATATATATATATATATATATATATACACTCAAACCTGTTTTTGTGCGGTCTTTTTTGTGCGATTGTTTATTTGTGCGATTTTTTTTTTGTGCGGTACATGAAAATTTCAATCAAATTGGAACATAATTGACGAAGTTATCAATAAAAAAAAATTAGTAGGTTTGATCGGCCATTTTGTTTTTTCAATTTTTGATATGTATTTCATCACATTACATGAGTATTACGTCAGCCAATTACATAACATATGTATTGAATTCCATAATCGCATAATTTAATTGTTGAACGCACAAGAATTTCTATGTAAATAAATGAAATGTGCAATAGCATATTGCGTAGCAAAGCAAAAAGGCCATTGATCGCAAATAAACATTGAAGGACATCTGCATCGTGTTAGTTCGGGTTTTCCTGAAACGGACTGCGTGTCTCGTTAGGTCGCTGAGTTTGTTTTTTGGTAATGAGATAGTTGGCGACTAGTCTCGTGCTTTGTTTTGTTTGTTTTAACGAGTAGTTAGAAGAGGTTTACTTGAAGGGAGCAAAGAGTTGCATTTTTTTTTTGTCTCTGATCTGCGCAAGTGACAAGTCCGCTAAATAAAGTGATTTAATAAAAAAGAATATAACGTGTGTTTTAATTTTTAAATCTAATATTAATTGAGGTCCTTCAAAGTGCTTTCACATTCCTGGACCATTAAGATAAGATTCATTTCAAAGCGTATATTGAAGGTAAATTTATTATTTTTTCTATTTAGATATAAATTTTTATGATTTTTATTTTATTTTTAGACATAATCCCTGAAAATGAATAAGGGCAAAAACAGAGCGAAGAGGAAGGTAATTTCCTTAGAAACTAAGACTGTTATTTTAAAACGAATAGCAGAAGGTGAAGGATCCACAGCTCTTAGTAAAGAATTTGAATCTTGATTTCGTTTAAAAAAGCAATTCCTAGTTATTTCGTAAGGTTTTGAGTTATTTTCTACTTGAGACTTTTTTTATGCGGTCCCTAATCACCGCATAAAAATAGGTTTGAGTGTATATATATATATATATATATATATATATATATATATATATATATATATATATATATATATATATATATATATATATATATATATAGGATGATTACAAAAAGATGAGCCAAACTTTACGAAGTGGTAGTACACATCAAATAAAATATTTTTCATCATAGTTCACCGGGTCGGAAATTAAACGTAAAGACGCCAGTGGGTGCTTAATGGCGAAACCGATGAGGTGAGGCGAAATAGCAAGAATGACTTAAAAGTTATAAAATAACATTTAATAAACAATAATTACAGTAATGGTTCAAAAGAGCGACCGTCATACCTGAATGCACTTCTTCCAGCGGCAATGGCTGGATTGGCGGACTCTCTCGAACGGACCAGGCATGTCGCGCACTTCGGCAGCAGCGGCCGAAATTCTATCGAGGAATTCCTCTTCAGATTCAAGGGGAGTGTCATACATGAGACTCTTGAGATATCCCCACAAAAAGAAGTCAAGACACGACACATCGGGCTATCGTGGGGGCTAAGCTATGGGACCACCTCACCCAATCCATCAGCCCGGAAAAGTGACAACCAGATAGATCCTTTACCTCTAGCCCAAAATGGACTGCGGTTCTTTTCCTTCTTCCTCAGATGAAATTTGCATACGTGGTTTTCTTTTTCAACCAACAAATAACAATAAGAATGACAAGCTTCGCTTTTAAGTTTTCGAAGTGGCCGCTTCCCAACGAGTAGGCGTCCTGTAATACATTTACGTTTCATGTCCGACCCGGTAAACTCTGACGAAAAATGCTTGGTTTGGTGTGCACTACCACTTCGAAAAGTTAAGAGCATTTTTTTAATCACCCTATATATATATATATATATATATATATATATATATGACTCATTGCCATAAAAATTTTCGCAGCAAGAAAGAGTTGTCAAAATCGAACGAAATTTTATATATGTGAGTGCAATGTGGTTATAAGTAAGTAATTACAAAATAAAAGCAAATGGATCATTTATTATAGGAAAAAATACAAATGAATGGAGATTCTAGTACCCTGTTGGGCCACATCTGGAGTGACTACACGATGCGATACGGGCTGGCATTGAAGCATACAGATCATGTATTGCATCCTGCGTCATATCATTCCACAGTTGTTTTAAGTGTGCCTTAAGTTTGATTAAACTCATAGGCTGTCCAACTTGCCGTCCCAAGTGATCCCAGACATGCTCGATCGGTGAAAAATCTGGGGATCGGGAAGGCCAGGGAAGGGTGGTAACGTGGCAGAGGCATTCCTGTGACGCCCTTGCTGTGTGCGACTGAGTATTGTCCTGTATGAAAATGCTTCCTGATGGCTCTGTTATAAGTGGCAACACATGTGGCTGAAAGATGTCACGAACGTACCGCTGGACTATTACGGTTCAGTGAATCAGTATTAGAGGTGACAGGGTGGTGTATGCGACAGCATCCCATACCATCACACCAGCTGTGGTAGCGGTATGCCGCTGTAAGGCCAAGACAGGATTGAGCCGTTCACCACGGGCCCTCCACATACACGGTTGTTAACACTGCCCAAATTGAATTTCGATTCGTCGCTGAAGACGACCTGGTTCCATTCAGTTGCGGTCCAATATCGTCGAGCACTATACCACTCCAAACGGAGGCGACAGTGGGTTGGTGTCATTGTCAGCACACGCAATGGGCGCCACGATACCATATGTCCTTTAGCCAGGAGCTTCGCGATGGTATGGACATACACAGGAGCCCATAGTGAGGGTGCCACTTGTGTCCGGATGGCGGACAATGATACAGTTGGCGCTGTGCGTGCGTGTCGGGTGATGTGACGGACTTCTCGGCTATTGGTCTGCCGAGGGCATCCTGAGTCTGGTCGCCGTATATACGACCTCTCTCTCATCCACTGGTCCAAACACCTCCTCACAGTAAAGTCAGAACGACCTAGGTGGCGGGTTACTGGCCGAGCTGACCACACGGCTTCCATCATCCCGATGATTCCTCCCCTCTCGAACTCTGACAGCTGATCGTATTTTATTCTATGGCGGTGTAACGGTATCCCTAAAGAAAAAGCGTCCTTCTGCAATAGATTAAGTACAGGCAAAAAGCCTATGCGTGCATTTTTTCTGCGCCAGGGAGAACGAAGTTCAACGCCCTCTGTTGACATTATGCAGTGCGCAACCAAGCTGCATTTTTAATGATTTGCATATCTGCCTGGCACGTACCTTCATGCCAAGTTTCATTACGATCCCACAATTACTTGTTGTTGGTGCGTCAACTTTGATGGCTATGATGGTATTTATATATATATATATATATGTGTGTATAATACCGCATGAACGTTAGTTATATTAATCGGAATTTAATTTCTAAAACTAACTATTCTGTATTAAACATTTTAGCCTATACGTTCTTATGAAAGGACTAAAATTATATGAATCAAGATAGAATTAACATACGTTATTTTATATTTTCCAATTGCAAATAGTTTAATGACTTTTCTGGAATTTATATGAATTAAATTCAATTGCTTTTCTAATTATATTAGTCTCAGAACTCATTAAATTCATGTGGTCATTCATGTCAGCATTTAATTAAATGCAGTAGAGCGAAGAATTCCTTGGAAATTAAACAAAACCTTTAAATCGGTAATATTTGTCAATAGCTATTTACTAATTAATGAGATTCTTTAAATCCAAAAAAAATCAAATCGTTTGAAATATATTTTAAAGTCGTAGATCAAACCATCTAACCGTGATGGTTAAAAACGGTAGATTTTTTTTTCTTTTACAGTGCAAAAAGAAAATCCGATACATAAAAGTCATTTAAATAGTGATAGAGCGGATTAATTCAAATATTTATAAAAGAAAGCAGCTCAGGCATTGGTAGCTAAAAATAATTCTTCAATATTCATTATAACATAGAAAAACTTCTCAATCAACTATTTCACTTTTTGATATAAAACTGTTGAATATCTGTGCTATTATAGACATCATAGCATGTTTCCGACCCAGACAGTCCGATCTAATCGAAGGTACAAGATATCTGTTTGAACAGACGGAAAATGCCACATAACTTAGACTGGAATACAGTGGGGGCGACATCCATAGGGACCATACCCTCCTTCCCCTAATACCAACCTTTCGGAAGGACTTATAAACTCACATATTTAAAGTGCACGTACTCCGTGTGAACACGAGGACAGTTTGGGAAGAGACAGGAGTCGTACTCGACTCATCCTGGTGCAATCCCTGCACGCAAACCACTGTTTTATCCCACTCGCCAATGCATATTGTCTGAAAAAAAGTTTTTATCCTATTGACTTGAATATTCGTTTGGTTATAGAGCATAACGCACTTAAGTAACTTGTCTAAAAAATTCGCCAACTGAAATCTATAATACAAATATATTTATTTACAATATATGCATATTTAATTACTGACTACTAAAGTAAATGGTGTCGTGAACTCTATAAAATCATCACAATGAGCATATATAGAAGACAGCTAATTTATATTGCAATAAGATGTGAGAAAAATAATTGAAAATGTGATGCATTTTCAATTGAGGTGAAAAGCTCATAATAAATAATATCTATTTAAAGTGTTAATTTTGCAGAAAATGATGACACGTGCAATTAGAATTAAGCCTCAAGCAAATTTAATATATTCCTACGTAATATTTGTTTCCCTTTCAAAAATTTTAGCCCACTATAATTCGTAACCTATTCTAAAACTACAGTAAAATACATACTAGCAAAAAGCCCAGCTCTGTGTGGACTCGCGCATATATAGTAAGCAGGATGTTGTTGTTGTTGAGACCCAGACCGTCCGACCTACCAGAAAGGTGTAAGGTAACTGATTAGTAAGCAGGATGTTGTTGTTGAGACCCAGACCGTCCGACCTACCAGAAAGGTGTAAGGTAACTGTATGGACGGCCGGGAAGTGCCACCCAATTTAGACCGGAACCCAGTGGGGGAGGCATCCACAGGGACCGTACCCTCCTTCCCCTACCACCAACCTCTCGGAAGGACTTACGGACCCACATGTTTAACGTGATCGTACTCCGCATGAACACGGCGGCATTTGGTGGTAGCGTGCAAATCTAGCTCGCAAACCACGGGGATACTGCACCCTAGATGGCCAACAGCACGCGGTGTTCCGAGGTGGTCACCCACCAAGTACTAACCGCGCCCGATGCTGCTTGACTTCGGTGATCTAACGAGAACCGGTGTTTTCAGCACGGTACGGCCGTAGGCCCAGTAAGCAGGATGTGGAAGATTTCAAATTAAAACTTCATTTAACAAACAATTATGAAATTAGATGCATAAAAAATTAAATTTCAATATTAAAAAAGTCGTTTATTCACAAGCACAAAGTTCCGGCCATCCATTAAATTGCTCTATGTCTTTGGATGAGTCTGATGGTCTGGGCTTTCGACAAGCACAAAGTAAACAGGAACAATATACAATCAAACAGCACTTAAATGCTCCACTCATTTCACAGAATAAGCGATATTATTCTCAAAACACTGAAATAAATTCACAAAAACAGCAGCTATTATTCTCAAAACATGTTACTCGTGTCATGCCAATTCGTCAACTCCCCTCCAACGGAGTGATGAGTCCTTTTTATAGTTTCTCTATAGAAACTTCTGGAAATGTCTCCATATCTCCTAGACAAATTTTTATTTCGCGAAGTTTCTGGAACATTCAAAAAGTCGCAAAATGTCGTCAAATTAGGAATAAATCGCAAAATCTGAGAATTCGTCCTCTAAATTGGAAATCCTGGAAACCCTAGTCTCACGTCATGCTGACGTCATTACATGCCATGGACTGTGTTTTTTTTTCGCCTGGCCTTCAAGACAGACGAAAGAGGAGGCGCCAAAGGGAATATTGCATGTTCGCAACAGTATTTAGTATACAGGAGCACGTTTAAATCACTCAAGTGCACAGGCTTTGATTATAGCTGCTTAAAAGTTGTTGTTTACTTGTTATTAATACGAAGCGCAGTGAGCATGTTCGGTTTTAAAATAGGCTTTTCGCTTATGTAAAGTTCTATCCAATAATTGAAATTATGTTTCTGGAAACCTACTGGTGATTTCTGCTGTGTATAAAAAATTTCATCTTTCTACCAATTGTAGTTTTCGATTAAATGGGATCACAATATTCAAGCAAATGTTAATTTCGTTTCGTTAGGAAATGAGAACGAAAGGACTTTGCCTCACACGTCCATACGTAGAAACATTTAATTACGAAACAATCACAAATTACACATGGTTACGAAAGTATAAAATGCCCCAACTGGAGTCTCTTGTGAAAACCAGATGGAGCAAAACTCAGTGCAGCCAATATATCCTATGACGTAAATCTAGGGTTGCCAAGTGTTGAAGTTTGAAGGTAGGTTTCCTGACTTGGCAATTTATCTCCAATTTGACGACATTTTCTTTAATTTGACAACATTTAAAAAGGTCGGCAAGTTGGCGATATTCTGCCAAAATCTCACCAAGCGTTATGGACGGAGAAATAATTTATTCTTGTAGCAAATAAATGAAAATTGGTGTCCAAATACAAAAGTATTACCTAAAGTATCTTTTCTCATGACTGGAACTAGTTAGGTCCACGAGAATGATGTCGCCAATTTATCGCATGATATTATTTATGAAAAGTGAACATATTTCACAACAGATAATATTTTTTTTTAATTTTATATGATATTTTGATAATTTTTTTTTAAAATGTACAATATCTCGAAACCGGTTAATACTAGCATTCTAAAATTTATGTCAATCATTTACTAATGAAAAACTACATAAGAAATGACTATTTACGTAACTTTATTAAAGGTTTTAAATTTTTTATGATTTTTTCAAATAAGGGAGTTCTGAACATCCGATTGCATATAAAAACTATAGGCTTTCAGTATTCATAGATTGTAATTTTCGTACCAAATTTTGTTCGAATCGCACCATTCGTTCGTCAGTTATCGTCTCCACAGACTCATAGACATACAGACTCACAGACACACAGACTCACGGACACACACACAGTTCTGAACATCCGATTATATATAAAAACAATAGGCTTCCAGTATTCATAGATTGTAATTTTCGTACCAAATTTTGTTCGAATCGCTCCATTCGTTCGTCAGTTATCGTCTTCCCCCCCACATACACACACACCATCTCAAAAACATCCGATTCGTGTTCAGGGATGTTTAAAACGTGCTCTTCCGTCGAAAACTCGAATTCGAATTTTCGACCCCGTCACAATACTTTCCTTATACATTATACGTATATAAGGAAAGTAATACTGGTTAATTATACTCATAATTAGGAAACCCTTGATTTAAAAATAATCAAAATTATATATACTAAAGTCTACGCCTTTCTGTTGTGTCAACACACTATAGCAGCTACTTAACTAACACTAGCTACACCTAGATATAATTCTCAAAGCATTATGGTATTTTCAAGCGTTTCATCTATAAGAGTTTTATCTCCTTCTTTCTAACTCCATATATTACATATTATGCTCTCATTCTGTTTCAATTGAGAACAGGTGGGTCTTTACTAACAACAGCGACAACTAACTATAATTATCAAAACATAATGGTACTTTCAAGCTTATCATCCGCAGAAGTTTTATTCCTTTCTGATTAAATTCAGGATTACGTGCATGGCATTTAAAGTCTTTCATTTGAGCGAGTTTAAATGACTTTTCTAAGAAATAAATGCATTAAACCCAATGGTTGTTCTTTTTCTGTCATCCTGAAAACTCATTAATAGCTTCAGATCTTTGAATTAAATTCACTGCCGCAAGACTGTAATGACAATTGAAACAAAAGCGTCATATGTTTCATGTTCTCAAAGGTTAAGTGCTAATTAATCCATTTCTTTTGTTTCCGCATTGCAAGTGGCTCGAAATATCTTTTGATAACAAATATAACAAAAAAAAGTCTGATGTGGACAACACATGACTTTCCTTATATAATGCAATGAATTTACTACTTTTACAGCAAAAAAAAAATAGGTTAGTCTTATAGTAGATACTTATTTTCTTTCAAAGATATTGAATTTCCGTTAATTAGTCGTCATTTTCATAGATTTTGCGTCATTTTTATCCATTTGGCGAGATTTTCGTTAATTTGCCAACATTTAAAAAGGTCTCCAAGTTGGCGACATTCCGCTAAATTCGTCGCCAAAATCTCGTCAAGCGTTATGGACGGAGAAATAAGTTATTCTTACAGCGGATAAATGACTATTGGCGTTTAAATACAAATGTATTACTGAAAGTAACGTTTCTTATGAATAGAACGAGCTCGATCCACGAGAATGATGTTACCGAATTTATCGCATGATATTACATATGAAAAGTGAACATGTTTCTCAATAGTTAATATATTTTTTTTTAATTTATGGAATTTTTTTATAAATTTATTTGAAAAATGTCCAATATCTCGAGAACGGTTCATGCTAGCGTTCTAAAGTTTATGTCAATCGTTTTCTAAGGAAAAATATCATAAGAAATGTCTATTTCCGTAACTTTATTAATGGTTTTGATTTTTTGATGATTTTTTCAAAATTTCACTCGAAAATTTAGGGTTTCTGAACATTCGATTGCGTTTAAAAACAATAGGCTTCCAGTATTCAGGGATTGTGATTTTTGTACAAAATGTCATTCGAAACGCTCCATTCGTTCGTGAGATATCGTCTTCACACACACTCACACACACACGGACTCACACACACACACCTCAAAAATGTTCGATTCGTGATCAGGGATGATTGAAACGTGCTCTCCCGTCGAAAACGCGAATTCGAATTTTCGACCCCGTCACAATACTTTTCTTATACATTATGTATATAAGGAAAGTAATAGTGGTACATGTAAAACGATATGTACATGAATTTATTTTATGTCATAGCTGTGTGAATGAATTACTTTTTTACTAAGGCACTTATTTATATTTATACAAAAAAGATCAAGCTCTCATTGCATCCATGAATCAGTTTGGCGATTCCTTTACGCTCGCCATCAAGAAATAGCCAATATCTGGAAAAAAACATCAACAAATTCAGTTCTCGGAAGATGCTCCCATTGCAGATACTAGCATCCATGGACCGGTTTTGCGCTTATTATGCTCATGATAATCACGAAATTTTCCCATGCTGGTATCTACAATAGGAGTGTCTTCCAAATTTTGGAAACAGCCTCTATAGACGGGTTTTGTGTTTATTAAATTTAGTTCTACCATGCTGCTGACTTCATGTTTTACAGAGCCCTCCTGTAAGAAGCGTTCCAGAAGCTAATATTGCGCTCCTACTGCTGAAACTTAGCAACAGTGGATCGGTTAATATTTGTTGACAGTCCCCAATCTATTTTTAACTGGTCTCAATGTCGTTTTGACTATTACCAATGTCTTTTTATCTGTTCAACATGCCCTTCTGACTGCTCCTGTTGCCTTTTTAACTGTTCCCAATGTCTTTTTGAATGTTCACAATGTCCTTTTGACTGTTCATAATGTCCTTTTGACTGTTCATAATGTCCTTTTGACTGTTCATAATGTCCTTTTGACTGTTCCCAGTGTCCTTTTGATTGCTCCCAATGTCCTTTTGACTGCTACCAATGTCCTTTTGACTGCTCCCAATGTCCCTTTGACTGCTCCCAATGTCCTTTCTACTGTTCCCAATGTCCTTTTTACTATTCCCAATGTCCTTTTGACTATTCATAATGGCCTTTTGACTATTCACAATGTCCTTTTGACTGTTCACAATGTCCTTTTGACTGTTCACAATGTCCTCTTGACTTTTCATAATGTCCTTTTGACTGTTCACAGAGTCCTTTTGAATGTTCACAATGTCCTTTTGAATGTTCACAATGTCCTTTTGACTGTTCACAATGTCCTTTTGACTTTTCATAATGTCCTTTTGACTGTTCGCAAAGTCCTTTTGAATGTTCACAATGTCCTTTTGAATGTTCACAATGATATTTTGACTGTTCACAGTGTCATCTTGACTGTTAACAATGTCCTTTTAACTGTTCATAATATACTTTTGACTGTTCCTTATAACAGAAGCTTTCTCTATATCTGAAGAATATACCTTTTCCATACTATATTACGTAGTATGAGAAAGTAAAAATGGATATTTTATGATTAGACTAAATTTAAGTCTCTCTTAAAGCAACCATGTTAGAAACTATTTGGAAAATTTGAAACTAGTTAAATATTTCAGTCTCTATGTTTGGAATGCTTTTGTTAGATTTAAGTGGAGAACGTCTTTATAAGGACCGAAGTGTTTTAACTTGAAATATATATATATTTCCAGCTTGAGACTTAAAATAATTCATTGAATTGGCAGAACTTTAGAAGGCGAGAACGCAAATGATGGTAGTTAGGATAAGAGTTTAAAAAACGGATATACAGTCAACCCTTATATAACGTGGTACTCTCAGAACGCAGTTTCCATATACCGCGGAGCAAAAATTGCGACAGCTCTCCCATAACGCAGTACTCATACAAACGCGGATTCTATATAACGCGGTAGTTTTATAACGCGATTTCTATATAATACAACTCAGTTAGCTTAAGCAGTCTCCCAAAAGTAGAATGAATTTTTCTACATGGTGCTGTAAAAATGAAGTTTTATATAACGTAGAATGATTCAGCCTGATTTATATGTTCTGAGTTTCACTTAACGCGGTTTCTATATAACGCGGTAAGAATTGTTCTGTTTTGTACTAATTCTGAATTGTTTATAACGCGGTTTCCATATAGCATGGTACAAATTAATCTGATTTGCATTAATTTGAGTTACTTATAACGAGGTTTCCATATAACGTGGAACGAATTAATCGCGGTATGTCAGGTTTGACTGTAGAATTAGCTGACAGAATTCAAGATTGTCTTGAAGCAATCATACATGTTTAAAAATGGAAACTATGGAAGCAAATATTTCTTTGTCTCTATTTTAGTTGGTATGTGTTTAATGTTTTTGTAGGTAGGAGACATATTTACAAGGAGCAAAGTATTTTAACTCGGAATAAATTTTTCCAGAGAATCGTTTGAAGTAAACGATTGGATTAAGAGAAATTTGGAAGGCAAAATCACAAATATTAATCGTTAGGAAAAGACTGAAATAATTAACTATAGAATGAGCAAACTGAATTCAAACTTGTGTTAAAGAAACCATATGTTTTTGAAAAATGGAAACCATAGAAGATAATATTTTTATCTGTATGATATTTGGATTGAGTTTGATGTTTTTGTAAAAAAATAGATATCTTTAAGTGGAGTGAAAGTTTTTCACTTGAAATGCATATTTTTTATTCTTTACATCCCAGTAATTTTAATAACATTTGCATAATTATTTCAAATATACGTAATTATATATGTTTTAACATCAAGAAATCTAGTTCTGCACTTAAATTTTAGTATATAAAAAATGCAAAAATTTTGCTTCAATGAGTTTTAAGTGTGGTGTACCCCGTTTATAAATAGCGGTTTCTAAATTTTTGCAAATTTCAATTTCGTTCAAAATTCAATACTTAAAAAGATATATTACTTTCCTTATATATATAATGTATAAGGAAAGTATTGGGATGGGGTCGAAAATTCGAATTTGAATTTACGACGGGAGAGCACGTTTCAAGCATCCCTGATCACAAATCAAACATTTTTGAAGTGATGTGTGTGTGTGTGTGTGTGTGTGTGTGTCAGTGAAACTGTGGAGATGATAACTGACGAACGAATGCACCGATTCGAATGAAATTTGGTACAAAAATCACAATCCATAAACACTGGAAGCCTATTGTTTTTATACGCAATCGAATATTTTGAACCCGCCTAAATTTTCGAGTGAAATTTTGAAAAAATCGTCACAAAATCAAAACCTGTAATAAAGTTATGCAAATAGATATTTCTTATGTAATTTTTCATTAGAAAACAATTGACATAAATTTTAGAACGCTAACATGAACCGTTCTCGAGATATTGTACATTTTTCAAAAACATTATCAAAAAGTCATATAAAATAAAAAAAAATATTTCCTATTGAGAAACATGTTTCATTTTCATATGTAATACCATGCGATATATTAGGTGACATCATTCTCGTCGATCTAGCTCGTTCCATTCATGAGAAAAGGTACTTTGAGTAATACTTTTACATTTGAACGCCAATAATCCTTTGTGTGCTATAAGAATAACTTATTTCTCCGTCCATAACGCTTGGCGATATTTTGGCCACGAATTTGGCGGAATGTCGCCAACTTGGAGACTTTTTAAAATGTTGTCAAATTAACGAAAATCTCGCCAAATGGATAAAAATGATGCTAAATCAATGAAAATGACGACTCATTGAAGAAAATTCAATATCTTGGAAAGAATATAAGTATCTAATATAAGAATAACATTTTTACTTTCCTTATATACATAATGTATAGGGAAAGTATTGTGACGGGGTCGAAAATTCGAAGTCGACTTTTCGACGGGAGAACACATTTCAAGCATCCCTGATCACGAATCAAACATTTTTGAAGTGATGTCTGTGTGTGTGTGTGTGTGTGTAAAAGTATGTGTATGTGTGTGTGTATATGTGTGTGTATCAGTGAGTCTGTGGAGACGATAACTGCCGAACGAATGGACCGATTTGAACCAAATTTGGTACAAAAATCATAATCCGTAAACACTGGAAGTCTGTTGTTTTTATACGTAATCGAATGTCCAGAACCTCTCTAAATATTCGAATGAAATTTTGAAAAAATCGTCAGAAAATCAAAACCATTAATAAATTTACGCAGATAGACATTTCTTATGTAATTTTTCATTAGACAACGATTGACATAAATTTTAGAAAGCTAACATGAACCGTTCTCGAGATATTGCACATTTTTCAAAAAAAATTATCGAAAAGTCATATAAAATAATAAAAAAAAATATTTCCTATTGCGAACCATGTTCACTTTTCATATGTAATACCATGCGATAAATTGGGTGACATCATTCTCGTGGACCTAGCTCATTCCATTCATGAAAAAATATACGTTGAGTAATACTTTTGTATTTGAACGCCAATTGTCATTTATCTACTGTAAGAATAACTTATTTCTTCGTCCATAACGCTTGGCGAGATTTTGGCAACGAATTTGGCGGAATGTCGCCAACTTGGCGGTTTTTTGAAAAGTTGCCAAATTAACGAAAATCTCGCCAAATGGATAAAAATGACGCTAAATGAATGAAAATTACGACTAATTGTCGAAAATTCAATATCTTGGAAAGAATATTAGTATCTATTATAAGAAAAACCTATTTTTTTACTGTAAAAGTAGTAAATTTATTTCATTATATAAGGAAAGTCATGTGTTGCCCACATCAGATTTTTTTTACTGTAAAAGTAGTAAATTCATTGGATTATATAAGGAAAGTCATGTGTTTCCCACAACAGATTTTTTGTAATTATATTGGAATAAAATTCATAAGTATTGCCCTTTTTGCTCTTGCAAAACAATCAAAATTCAAATTGTGATAACTTTGTTGCTTCGCCATAGTTATTGCGAAATAAATAGACATCCATGTCTGTTTCCACGCTCATTTTAAGATAAAGCGTCATTTCATAAAAAATGAAAAAAAGTTTGTAGCATATCTTAAAAAAGTTCTGCGCAATGATTCGTAAAATGCAAAACCTCAAGATACATTCAAAATAAAAACCAAGAAGAATTTCAAGCTTATGTTAAAAGTAATACGCATATTTGAAAACGCTAAACCATAATAACATGTTAATTTTTGTCACTACATATTTTGGAATATGTAGTGATATTTTTGTGTGTAGAAGGCGTCTCTATAAGGAGGGAAAGGTTTTAACTGGAAATGTATTTTACCTGCGTGTGGATTAGAATAATCGATTAATCTAATGGAACTTTGGAAGGTGAAACGCAAATTGTGGATGTAAAGAATATAGTGTAGAAAATAGATTAAGAGTAAGGATAGAAATCAAGCTTATATAAATGCAATCATACACATGTTAGAAATGTGGAATGTTCAGAAGTCAATATTTTTATCTTTATGCTATTTGGTATGTCTTTAATGTTTTTACTTTCCTTATATACATAATGTATAAGGAAAGTATTGTAACGGGAACAAAAATTCGAATTCGATTTTTCGACGGGAGAACACATTTCAAACATCCCTGATCACGAATCAAACATTTTTTAGGTGATGTCTGTGTGTGTGTGTGTCAGTGAGTCTGTGGAGATGATATCTCACGAACGAATAGAGCGACTTAAATTAAATTTAGTACAAAAATCACAATCCGTAAATACTGGAAGCCTATTGTTTTTAAACGTAATCGAATGTTCAGAACCCACCTAAATTTTCGAGTGAAATTTTGAAAAAATCATCAAAAAATCAAAACCTTTAATAAAGTTAAGGGAATAGACATTTCTTATGTAATTTTTCCTAAGAAAATGATTGACATAAACTTTAGAACGCTGGCATGAACCATTCTCGAGATATTGTACATTTTTCAAACAAATTTATCAAAAAATCCCATAAATTAAAAAAAAATATTAACTGTTGAGAAACATGTTCACTTTCCATATGTAATATTATGCAATAAATTTGGTGACATCATTCTCATGGATCGAGCTCGTTCCATTCATGAGAAAAGATACTTTGAGTAATACTTTTGTATTTGAACGCCAATAGTCATTTATCTGCTATAAGAATAACTTACTTCTCCATCCATAACGCTTGGCGAAATTTTGGCGACGAATTTGGCGGAATATCGCCAACTTGACTTTTTAAATATTGCCAAATTAACGAAAATCTCGCCAAATGGATAAAAATGACGCTAAATCAATGAAAATGACGACTAATCGTCAAAAATTCAATATCTTGGAAAGAATATAAGTATCTACTATAAGAAAAACCTATATTTTTACTGTAAAAGTAGAAAATTCATTGCATTATATAAGGAAAGTCATGTGTTGCCCACAGATTTTTTTTTAAAGTTAACATGTTTGTAAGAAATGAAATGTTTTAACGTGAAATTTAATATTCCAGGATGTGGTTTGAAATAATTGGATTAGCAGAATTTGAAAAGGCAAATGTACAAATTATGGTGGTTAGGAAAAGAAGAGTGAAATTAGATGGATATAAAATGAGCAGAAATAATTCAAGCTTCTCTTAAAGCAACCATACATGTAAGAAAAATGGAAACTATGGAAGTTAAATACCTTTGTCTCTGTGTTATTTGGAATGTTCTTGATATTTTTGTAGGTCGAGTACATCTTTAAAAGGAGCAAAATGTTTTAACTTGAAATATATTTTCCAAGGTGTGGCTTGGAATAAATTATTGGAGGCGAAAGCGCGGATTGTGAATATTAAGAAGCCAGGGAAAAATTGATGTGGAGAGTAAATAACTTTCCCTACAGTTTCAAATTTATTTTGATATTCTGTATTTAACGATGCATTGAATTGATTTTAATTGCAGAATATAATATGGATAATTTTCTGATATTATAACCAATTTACAGTTTCGATGCATCTGCGTTTCATTTGGTAACTTAATTATCTTTAAATTCTTCAGTTACACAAAATTTCAAAAATCTAAAAAACATGAATATAATTAATATCAATTCTAGTCACTTATTTTAGATTTTAAATATTTTTCGGGGCTACTTCTCCGAAAACGTTTCAGTTCTATGTTTCTGAATCATGTCAGCATTTAATTAGCAACAGGGTAAATCTGAATGGACTTAACTTCGAAATGTTTAGAAATGTCATCAAAGAGTTTTCAACTATAATGAAAAATATTATCAGTTCTTCAAACTTAAAAAGCGGAAATAACTCAAGAGCAGTCCATCTTAGAGTAATGGGATTGGCTTTTTTATTTTTGTCGTTAAAACTTATCTGTAAAACAAACATTTAATAGAAACATTTGAGAATATGTAGTCTTTTAGTTTAAATTTTGGCGAATTTAGTAGACCATTTTGCAGAAATAAGCAGATACATTTTTCCGAATTGTACAAAAATCTGATTGGCACCAGGGTAACTTATAAGTGATTTGATAGAATCCTAGAAGGAGAAAGCACAAATTGGGGTCGCTGGATAAAAATGTGAAAAAATTAGAAATAGAATGAGCAGGATGAATACAATCTTCTGTTAAAGCAATCATATCTGTTAAGAAAATAGAAACTAAGGAATGTAATATTTTTGTCTGTATGTTATTTGGTATGCGTTTGATGTTTTATAGAAAAAGAGGCAACTTTACAAGGAGAGAAAATTATATACTTGAAATTCATTATTTTAATTGGTTACATTCCAATTATACTTTCACTAAAATTTGCATATTTATTTCAAATTTATGTGACTATCTATGTTTAAATTTCAAGAAAACCTTTCCTACACTGTAATTTTAGTTCATTAAAAATGTATAAATTTTGCATTAAAATGCTTTAACAGTAGATTTACAGTTTATGAATAGCTGTTCCTGAAATTTCTGCATTCAATTTTGTTCGAAATTTAATACTTCAAATACATATATTTAAAATTACATTTAGCTAATATTGGTTAATATAGCACTTTTTACTATGTTACAAAACAAACACAATTCAAATTGTTATACATTTATTGCTTTGGCATTGTTATTGCGAAATAATAGACAACAAAGTATTTCTTTCTTAAAACAATGCTCATATTGTGATAAATGTCATTTCCAGATAAATTTCAATTTTGTAGCATTGCTTAATGAAGTTTTGCGCATGGATTTGTAAACAGCAGGATCTGGAGATACATTTGGAATAAAAACTAAGTTACATAATGAGCAGACGAATTTCAAGCTTCTATTAAAGTAATCATGCATGTTAGAAAAATGTAAATCACAATAACAAGTTAATTCTTTTCATTATGATATTTGTAAAGCTGTTGATATTTTTGTGTGTAGGTGGCATCTTTATAAGAAGAGAAATCTTTTAATCTATTTTTTCAGATTATGGTTTAGAATAAAAAATTAGATTAAAGGAACCTTGTAAGACGAAAAGGCCAGTTGCGGACGTTAGGAATCTAATGAAGAAAATGGATATAGAATGAGCAGATGCAATTCAAACAATCATACATATTAGGAACTGGAAATTAATATATTTGTTTCTATGTTATTTGGTATGTATGTGATATTATTTGTAATGTTTTCTTTGTTCGTGTAAATAAGAGACAGTTTTATAATGCACAAAAGATATAAACTTCAAAAATATATTTCCAAGATGGGATTCCGAGAAATTGATCGGTTTAACAGAATCTTGTAAGTGGAAAGACCAGATTGTGGTCGTTGTGAAAAGTGTGAAGGAAATGGATATAGAATGAGCAGTATGAATTCAAGCTTCATACAATTCAACCTGTTAAAGCAATCGTACATGTTAGGAAAGTGGAAACTATGGTAGGTAATATATTTGGCTCTATATTATTTGGTATGGCTTTGTTGTATGTACTTTGTAATGCTTTACTTGTTTTTTTTTTAGGTAGGAGACAATTTTACAGTGAACGAAAGATTTAAACTGCAAACATAGTTTTTCCAAGATGTGTTCGAGAAATTGATTGGTTTAACAGAATCTTTTAAGTGGAAAGACCAAATTGTGGTCGTTGGGAAAAGTGTGAAGAAAATGGATATAGAATGAGCAGATGGAATTCAAACAATCATGCATATTAGGAAAATGGAAAATAATATATTTGCTGCTATGTTATTTGGTATGCATTCGATGTTATTTGTAATGCTGTCCTAGTTCGTGAAGATAGAAGATAATTTTACTATGCAGAAAAGATATGAACTTCAAAAATATATTTCCAAGATGTGATTCCGAGAAATTGATAGGTTTAACAGAATCTTGTGGGAAGACCAGATTGTGTTCGTTGGAAAAATTGTGAAGAAAATGGATATAGAATTAGCAGTATGAATTCAAGCCTTCATACAATTCAATCTGTCAAAGCAATCATGCATGTTAAGAAAGTGGAAACTATGGTAGGTAATATAAACTCATTTCCAAAAGTGGACGCAAGGCAAATTTTCATTTTTCGAAAGAGCACTTGAATTTGAGTGGCTGAAAATCGCTGTGGATGTAGATGGTAGTATGCAAATATCGTATGTTACAGCCAATCACGATTGACCGTCTGGATATATGCTAATAGGCAGTCGTTGAAGATGCCAGCATTCAGAAAGGTTTGAGGAGGTGCATTTAAATGCTGATACGAAGTGTTTATAACTTTTGTAGGATTATTTTTGATGATATTCCTGTTTCTGTGGCTGAAAGAAGACGAATGACAAATAGTGAGCGCTGTCGGACGCATTGGAACAGGACACTCAATCAAAGACGTCGCTAAGTTTTTTGGCGTTGATCATTCGGTAATTTCTCGATTATGGAAACAATTCCAAACAAGTCAAACAGTTGTCCGGAGACCTGTGACTGGTCATCCAAGGGTTACCATCCCCCTCTGCTGATCAGTATATCGTTATAGTAGCCAAGCAGACTCGACGAGCGATCTCCACAACTGTTACATCCATAGTTTCAGCGGCACTTGGTAAGACAATATCGGCCAGTACTGTGCGCCGAAGGCTCCACGTGAAGGGTCTGTACGCCCGAATACCACGTTTTTGTGCTCCACTAACCGTCGAAGCCAGAGGGGCAGGATTAAAGTGGTGTCGTCAACATGTCAATTGGACTGTCTCAGATACGGGCAACGTCCTGTTCACGGACGAGTCCAGATTTGCCCTGAAATCAGATGATAAACGTGTAAGAGTCTGGAGAGAATGCGGCACACGCAATCAGATCAAGAACATCATCGAACATCACGCATTCAGAGGTGGCAGCTTCATGTCAAATATTGATCTTTAGAGACAGACTAAAATATTTGTATGTACAACGTTTTTATATTTAATCATCACAAGGAAATAATAATTTGCACTTAAAGTTCTTATTTTAAATTGTTTACATCCCAGTTATGATTTCAGTAGAATTTGCAATTTTTTCAAATTTACGCGAATATATACATTTTTATATGAAAAAACTAGTTCTTTACATTTTAAAGTTGTTTATGAATAGCTAGCTGTTCCTAAAATCACTGCATTAATTTCCAATTTTATTTGAAATTTAATACTTAAAATACATATATTTAAAATTACAATTAGATAAAATTCTTTCATACAGCCCTTTTCATATTATTGCATAACAATACAATCACAAATTGTTATAACATTTTTGTTTTGCCATTGTTATTGCGCAATAAATTGGCAACAATGCATTGCCTGCCTAAAACAAAGTTCATTTTCTGATAGAACGTAAATTTCATAACAAATGCCCAGTTTGTAGCATGTCTTAAAACTGTTCAGCAGATAGTTTCGTAAAGCGTAACATCTAGAAGCATATTAAGGAGTAAAATTCATGATATAGAAGGAGGAGACTGATTTCAAGCTTCTTTTAAATTAATATGCAAGTAAGAAATATATAAACCATAATAATAAGCCAATACTTGTCACTATGTTATTTGTAATGCTGTTGATATTTTTTCTTGAATAGGAGACATCATTTTAAAGAGCAAAAGATTTTAACTTGAAATATATTTTTCCCGCGTGTGAGTTAAAATGCATAAATAGATAAATTGAAAATTGGTAAGCTAAATCGCTAACTGTGGATGTTGGAAATTCAGTGAAAATAAATACAGGATGAGTAGACGGAATTCAAGCCTCCGTTAAAGCAATCCGTTAAAGCAGTATAAGTAAACGCAACTGTGCAAGATAATAATATTTTCGCTATGTTCTTTGTAATGCCTTACTTGTATTAGTTGGGGATATACAACTTTACAATGAGCGAATTATTTAAACCTCAAACATGTTTTACCATTGAGTGGTTTTGCAAAATTGATTGGATTAACAGAATCTGGAAAGGCGAAATCGCAAAATTTGGTTGTTATGAAAGCAATTAAGAAAATATGCAAAAACTAGCAGGAGGATTTCAAGATTCTGTTAAAGCAATCATACGAAGTATGTTTGATGAACAGCAAAGCATGTTTAATAAACAGCAAAGCATGTTTGATGAACGGCAAAGGATGTTTAATGTTCTCCTTAATGTTTTTTCTTATTTTTGTAGACAGGACACAGCTTTACAATCAACGAAAAACTTAAACTTCAAAAATATACTTTTCCAAGGAGTAGTTTAAAGAAATTTATTGATTTAACAGAATCTTTGAATCTCGAATTGTGTTCGGTAGTAAAAGAATGAAGGAAATGCATATAGAATGAGCAAGAGGAAGTCAATATTCCGTTAAAGCAATCATAGATGTTAGGAAAATGGAAAATATAGAAAGTAATATTATTGTATCTATGATATTTGGAATACGATTGATGTTCTTCGTAATGATTTTCATTATATTTTTATAATGCTTTTCTTGTTTCTGTAGGTAGAAGAAAGCTTTACAATGAACGAAATATTTAAACTTCCAATATATTTTTTCAGGATGTTGTTTCAAGAAATTGATTGGTTTAACAGAATCTTGGAATCTCGAATTGTGTTCATTGGCAAAAGAGTGAAGAAAATGCATACAGAATGAGCAAGAGAAGGTCAAGCTTCTATTAAAACAATCATAGATGTTAAGGAATTGAAAACTATGGAAGGTAATATTTTTGTCTCTATCTCATTTGGCATGCGTTATATTTTTTATAATGTTTTTCTTGTTTTTGTAGGTAGAAGAGAGCTTTACAATTAACGAAAGATTTAAACTTAAAAAACATAGTTAAAGAGTTTGGTTTCTAAAAATTGATTGGTTTAACAGAATCTTGAAAGAGAAAGCGTAAATTGTGGTCATGGGAAAAGAGCGAAAAAAATGTATATAGAATGAGCAATAGCAATTTAAGCTGATGTCAAAGCAATCATACTTATTTAGTAACAGAAACTTCGGAAGAAAATGTTTTGTCTGTATGTTGCTTAGCATGCGTTTGTGGTGTTTCAGGTAATAGCAAAATACCTTTAGCTGAAATATATCATTCCAAGATATCGTTTAAATTATTTAATGGATTAAGAGAACTCTAGAAGGGCAAATCACAAATTATAGTCGTTAATGTGAAACATATGGATGTAAAATGAGCAGACAGAATTAAACTTCTCTTAAAGCAACTATACGTATTAGAGAAACGGGAACTATGAAAGGTGAATATTTTTGTCTCTGTGTTATTTAGAATGTTTTTGATATTATTGTAAGTTTGGTACATCTTGTGTAAATTTTAACTTAACGTTCTAACTTGAAGTAACCTTCCTTTTAAAGCAGTGAGACATGTGAATCAATGGAAACTTTTTGAAGGTAATTTTTATTCTCTGTTACTTGGGATAATTTTTATAATTTGGTTAGTAGGATACATCTTTGGGAAGGGTAGAATTATTCAACTTGAAATAGGCAATCAGCGCTCTGTTTTCTACTATATGGCAGCTGCACTGTATTACTGAAAACATTAACAGGTTTATATCAAAACGTGATTGGACTAGTCGCCAAAGGCAGCTAGTGTCAATGAAAACCCTTCACAAAAACAATTTTTGAATGTGGAAAACTACAGAAATGCAATCGAATTTTCGTTAATCGAATTAATTTTTATGGAGAAGTTCCTTTTCGCCATAAAAATTTTAAATTTATAATATAAACACCTTGATTTATCTTTTTGTTTATATATCAATCTCTGGTAACGCTTGGCTAAATTTTGGTGTCATAATCCGCAACATAGCGCCAACTTGGCGAGATTTTTTAAATATTGCCAAATTGACTAAAATCTCGATAAATTGATAAAATATGTAGTCAAATTGGTAAAAATAACTACTAATTGCCTCAAAAAAATATAATCAATACCACGAAAAAATATAAGAATCTACTAGAAGAATAACCCATTTCTTCATCTGTAACACTTGGCGAAATTCTGACGAAAAATATTTGGTGGCATATCGCCAACTTAGTGAACCTTTTTAAATGTTGCTAAATTGACGATAACGTCGCCAAATTGATAAAATTGACGCTAAGTCAACGAAAATGACGACTAATTGATGAAAATTCAATATCTTGGAAATAACATAACAAACGATGAATAACCCATTTCTCCACCCGTCCGTAATGCTTGGTCTAAAAATTTAACGAGATTTCGCAAACTTGGAGTCTTCTTTAAATATTGCAAATTGACGAAAATGTCCCCAAATTGATAAAAATGTCACCAAATTGATAAAAATGTCACCAAGTTGATAAAAATGTCACCAAATTGATAAAAATAACGCTAAATGTGAGGATATGCTTTGCAAATTTTTAATTCCGCCGTATGATGGGTATATCTTCTAATATATAATAAATATGTTTACATTAAAATAAAATTACAGCACTGTTGCTAAATACTATGTACTTTTCAAAAATATTATAGAAGGTGGAAACAAGCTGAATTTGAAAGCGACGTTAATTTTTCTTTCATTGTGCATGTTTAAATAATTTCATTGAAAAGAAAATCTATTGAATAAACAGACTTTCCTCTTTTACACATCCCTAGAATTACTTAAACTCGTGTTGAATGAAATTCACTGAAGAGATTAATTCCTGGTAAATTAAACAAAAGTGTTACATGAGTAGCGTTTTGTCGAGCGTTAATTTCCAATAAATGGAATTCTTCTGTGTTTAAACGTATTCTCCCAAAGTACACATTTTTAAATGATTGCTAAAAACACTTCAAATATAAAACATTTGATTTAATTTCGTATCATGTAAGTCAAGCACATTTTGCATAAATCAACTTAAAATCAGACAATGCTATTGTTTAGCAAATAAGAACGTGTTTCTCTACAAAGATATTTTTAAATACAGGAATAAAAGTGGCGTATATATAAACTAAATGGAGCATCGGTGAGATTTGATGATGGAATAAAGTGTTCTTAGAAACAGTGTGAAACAGTTAGTAATAAAGTGTGTTCTGTTAAAAAAAGAATTTTGTTGAGTTGCAGAAAATGTACCAACCTCCTGTTTCTCCATACTAAATAAAGAACGCTTTGAAACTTTATAATTGAAAATTATCTCTCATTTTTCTACCAAGATATGAAACTAGCTTCGTGAATTCGCTGATTCCAACTTCTTAGATTCGATAGCAGTAGAACTATTGGATCTATTTGTCAGTTAAAGGTGTTGGGTATGGTATATTAGAAATTTTTCTTTACATAAAATAAACACTGTGAGATGTATATCGTGCAGAAGCGATCATCCAAGACAATCCTTTAGTTACAGAATTTGGACACATACCTCCCATTTCTCTTTTGATATCTTAGAGGATTTCTGCTGAGCCCCCTTGTGTCTGCTGAGCCCCCATGGATCGCGCTGGGTTGCCAAATAAGGTATAGTATTCCTGACTGTGACACCAAGAAGGAAGACCCTTTTCATTTAAAGAAATTGACCCTGAGTCTTAACTTCTGATTACAATGCTCATTTTAAGATATTCTCAAGGTCTCAAGGACGGGGTTTTACGGAGTGCCCAGGAGGGGAACGAATTCCCCCCTTTAAACTCCGGACAAAAAGGAAAAGAGATACTAAGAGGAAAACATATGTGATAGAATTTACATTAGAGAGTTTGCTAGGGAAGGGGGGGTTGCGACCGAAGTCGGGCCCTTCCCCAAGTCTACAGAAGGAGGAGACAGAGCTAGGGCCCAAGGGCGCCTAGCGAGAGAAAAAGAGAGGGGGGAAGAAGCGCGCCCCGAAGGACGCAGGGCCTTGAGCTTGCGACGGGGGGGGGGGGGGGGTACCGTGCATAACAAAAAAAGTTTGAAGGTTCGTCGATGCAACGCGAATTCCCAAAAGCAAGGGAGGGGCACGGTTTTAACTAGAGTTCTGAAAACAAAACAAGAAGGGGGGGAGATGCAAAACAATGCTAGATACGACGACCCCGTGGGGGCGCAGAAATGCATCCATGGGGCGACGCCCTAGGGCGCTTGCGCGCCTTCGGGTGAGTCGGGTTATACCCCAGGATGCTATCTAACGTGGGATTGCTTACCTCCACTGAGACCTCTGAAAAAATTTGGAGCTAAATTTTGAATGTGTTCTAAAAAGGGTTGAATATTGAGGTCTCTATGCAGAACTTCTAGCCGGACGTAACTCGGAAACCTGACAAAAGTACGAAGTGCTTGCACAACTTGAAGCTTCTTAAGGTGCGTCTCAGCTGCGGTTCCCCAGATTGGAGATCCGTACGTCATAATTGGACGTATGCAGGCTTTGTACAGCAATAACTTATTTCTCGTGGACAGGCGGCTGTTTCCAGCCAAGAGGGGGCGCATATGGGCGAGTGCAGACTTCACTTTCTGGCAGATTTCAGAAATGTGAAGTTTTCACGTTAATTTTGAATCCAAGTACACTCCTAGGTACTTGTAGCTAGATTGCCAGGGAATCGGCTCGTTGTTTAAAGTTAAATTAGCGACGGTGGTTCGACGAAGGGGGGGTAGAAACTGACGGCAGCACACTTGGCGACGTTGACTTTAATTCTCCAACTTTTCAACCATTGCGTCATGGAGTCCAGGTATTCTTGAAGAGTTTTGTGCACGACTTGTGTGTGTTTATGTTGTGCAATCAGGGCTGTGTCGTCGGCGTACAGCCCTAAGGTGACACCGGGGAGACGTGGAAGATCGTTAATGTATAGGTTGAACAATTTGGGGCCGACAGAAGATCCTTGCGGGACTCCGCTGAGTATATTCCTGGGAGAGGAGAGAGAGTTAGATACTCTTACCGCGAAGCTACGCTCCGTTAGGTAAGAGTGGAGGATCTTGATAAGGTGAGCAGGAAAGTGTAGAGCAATGAGTTTAAAGAGAAGTCTGGATATCCACACCTTATCAAAGGCTTTTTGGATATCCAGGAAAATAACAGTGGTGTTGAGATGCCTAGAGCGGCCATCGTGAATGAGTTCCGCGACCCTAAGTAACTGGTGCTGAGTCGAATGTTTCCTCCTGAACCCATATTGTTCAGGAATGACTAAGTTCCTAAGACCGCAGAACTCATCCAGATGCCCGACCAAGACATACTCGAAAAGTTTAGAGAGAACAGAAAGTAAAGAGATTGGGCGATAGTTAGAAGGGTCAGAATGGTTTAGGCCGGGCTTGGGGAGGGGGGACACAATGGCCACCTTCCAAGCCCGTGGAAAATAATTTAGATTAAGAAGAATGTTAAAAAGGTTGACAAGATAAGACACATAAGGTTTAGATAGTTTTTTAACATGTTAGTAGAAAAAAGATCTCTCCCAGGCGCTTTATTACTCTTCAGTTTTTGAATATGGGGAGTAATGTCAGAGTGTTTGACCACCCTGAGCGTGTTAGGTGATGGCGTGAAGATGAATTGTTCAACCATGTGATCCACCAATGCAACCGTCCGAGGATCGATTACATCGTGGTGAGGTTCAAACTGCCTTCTAAGACTGTCTGCAAGCAGTTCAGCCTTTTGTGTCTTGGTAATTGCCCTGCAATTTGGGCCGTTAAGGGCGGGAATGTAAGTTTTGTGCTTACGAATACGTGAGGTTGCCCTCCAAATGGTGTTGTCCTGAGTCGTTAAGGACTCAACGTAAGAGTTCCATCGTGCACTTGTAAAGGCCTTAATACGTGAGCCAACTTGCGCTTTGAGGAAGTTTAGCTCACGTTTAGGGTCGGGGTCTCGGCTGACCTGCCACTCCTTCCGGAGCCGGTTCTTGTCTCTGATCATTTCCTGTATTCCGGGCGGAAGCTTTTAGTAGTCGACCTTGGCCTCGAGGATGCAGAGTAGGATTCTCGGAGGATATTTCCGAGTTTTTCCACCTCCGCATCCACAAGGTCCGTCGTCCAGTTCGAAGCAGCAAGGAGGGGGGGGTTGCAAGTAAGTTCTTGAACCTCGACCAGCTTGTTTTTAGCTTGGCCGGGGTGACAAGAGAGAAGTTATTCATTTCAATGGAATACAGGATGGGGAGATGATCAGAGGGGAGTTCATCACTTACTTCCATGTGATATGTATAGGGGATGTTGCTGGTGATGGCGAAGTCCAGAATATTATTTAAGTGGGTGGGGTCGCCTGGGGCTATAACATCGTAGTTTCGCTCGTCAGTCCAGCGTTTTAGGCACTGGCCGCGAGGATTCGACGATGGACACCCCCAAGCTTGGTGTTTAGCGTTGAAATCACCAGCAACTATCACATGGGGGGAAATTTTGAAGAGGGAGGAAAGGTCCACAATAGCCAGGCCAGCATTTCTACTCCTCGGAGGGAGGTATACCGACGCAATGGTTACAACAGGATTGTTCGGTAGGCTGATTTGTACAACAGTTGCTTCCCCCGTCTGGAGGGGGGAGGGTACCCGGCTGTGCGGGAGGTTGTTCTTGATGTAAATTGCTGTGCCACCGTCAGTACGATTGCTAGTACGAGGCCTGTCGCCATTGTATAAGTCGTAGTTAGCAATCTTGCAGATGTTCCCTGGACTGAAGTGGGTTTCTTGAGCCAAAAACAAATCTAAGTTATATGCTGTACAAAAGTCCCTAACCTCATGGATTTTACCTCTGAGTCCATTGGCGTTCCAGATGCCAATGGAAAACCCATAGCTAAAAGAGGGGGGGGTAATGTTTGCCAATGAGGGTGCTTACACCCTCAAACAGAATTTGAATTTTATCCATCTCGGTTTGAGCAGACCGAAGATGGGGAAGGGCCGTCTTAAAGGCCAGATTTACAACGGCAGTACCATACTCCGAATCGAAAAAGAAGATTTAGAAAGTCATCTTGGATGACGTATTTTAAGATATTTACCGATGAATCTGTTAACCTTAACAAATCCATTGTTGGAAAAATTTATTTTATAAAAATTATTAAAGGAAGTTTCTCTTGTTCCATCTGCCCCATGTTCAAGTCTTGATGCAGGGCTTTTGGCAATAAGGGCGGTTTTAATGCACTTCCTCCCCTTGGAGAATCGCCCTATCTGTATTTTAATTGATTTTATGGATGGAATTTCCTGCTATGTTTGCTGAGTCTCCGTGGATCGCGCTAGGTTGCCAAATGAGATTTAGCCTTCTTGGCTTTGACCCAAAGAAGGAAGACTGTTTTCATTAAAAGCAATTGACCTTAACAAATCCATTGATTGTCTTAACAAATTGATTGACCTTAACAAATGATAGAAAAATAGGAGCTCGGTTGTGCAGAGGTAATGGCACTCTGCCTCACCAATGAGAAAATATGTTATTATATCATTTTTCTTTATAAACAGCATAATTATAATAAGGTAAAATGCTTACCTTTCTGAGCGAAGGGCGTAGGGCAATTTGACTTCGTTTCCCCTAAAGTCTTAAAAGAAATATCATTTTATTGTGTTTGGTTACCATCTTGATGTCAGGAATAATTGCGCTTGATTGAAAGAAAAAATTATTTAATTAGATTCTGCATTTAAAATTACATAGAAGAAGAAACGAGCATTTTGCTCCGTAACAGTACAAAACATCAACAACACAGAACAGAACTTCAGTTCGTACAAGTGTACCGGTAGTGTCTTATGATGTGCGCGCAGATCACACGATGTAAACACATTCCTTTTCTTGCGGAAAGGCGAGAGTCAGTGTTTTTGGATTTGTCGGTCTTCCGTAGCGAGGAGAAATCATTTATTTCTAACAGTCCCCCTTGATCTCTGGAGCTGCATATCACGGCTGTAGCAGTTTGGATCTGTGCTTCAAAAATTCAGGCTTTGGCAGCGGTTTTGTCATCATGTCCGCTGTCATTAGCTTAGTTGGAAGATAACTCAACTGGATTACACCCGATTCCTGAAAATCTCTTATGGCGTGGAATCTGATGTCAATATGTTTGGTTCTTGACATGTACTTCGGTGATTCAATCATTTTTATACATGATTGGTTATCTTCGAAAATAGTAATCGGGAGCTGTTGAAGCATATCGAGATCTTTGAGTAGGTTGATTAACCACAGTACTTCTTGAACTGCGTTAGCAGCGGATATATATTCCGCCTCTGCTGAGGAAAGCGCAACACATGATTGTTTTTTGCTTAACCAGTGTATAGGAGAATCATCAATTAAGAAAAGATTACCACTCGTGGATTTCCGATCCGTTTTATCGCTTGCCCAGTCGGCATCAGCGTATGTTGTAAGAATTGGTTTTGTCGTTGATTTTATTACCAAATTTAGATCCTTTGTATGATTTAGATAACTTATTAGACGCTTTACTGCGTTCCAATCCATTTGACGTGGTTTCTCATTTCTCCGACTTAAGATGTTTGTAGCAGCTGTGACGTCTGGTCTTGTGACCGTGGCAATATATAGAAGAGCTCCAATAGCTTGGCGATATTTGGTGTTATTAGGAAGCAGGTTTTCTTCTGTTTCATTTCTCAAATATCCAGTTTCCATTGGTGTACTATAGGGCTTTGAATCTTGCAAATTAAATGTATTTACAATTTCTTCAATCTTATTTTTTTGATTTAATAGATAATCTCCATTATGGTTTTTTCTTATGTTAATTCCAAGGTAATAATTAACTTCACCCAAATTTTTTAATTCATATTGCCTGCCCAATTCTTTCGTTGTTTTGTCAATTTGTTCTTCTGATCCTGATATTAGAATATCATCCACATATACGATTACATAGACAGTTTCTCTTCCTTTTCCCTTTTTGAATAAACATGGATCAGCAGTACTCTGTACGAATTTTAATTGTTTTAGAGAGTCACCTATTTTTAGATGCCAGGCTCTTGCGGCCTGTTTCAACCCATATATAGCTTTATTTAATTTCCATACTTTGTTTTCGTTACCAGGGGAGATGTAGCCATCTGGCTGTTGTATGTAAACTGTTTCGTCTAGATCCCCGTGAAGGAAAGCAGTTTTGATATCAATGTGTTGTACGTTATGTTTTCTAAATGCTGCTCCTGCCAGGAATGCTCTAATTGTGCTGTGTGAGACCACTGGTGCGAAAGTTTCGTAATAATCTTCACCGTATTTTTGTGAAAATCCTTTTGCTACCAGTCTAGCTTTGTATTTAGCTATTTTTCCCTGAGAGTCGTTTTTAATTTTATAAGTCCATTTTGAACCAACTATTTTTCTTCCATGCGGGGGTTCCATCAATGTGAATGTGTTATTTTCTTGCAAAGATTGCATTTCTTCTTCCATGGCGTCTAGCCAATTTTGTTTCTCTTGTGGGCTCTTAATTTTTAGTACCTCATTATAGTCTCTGGGTTCGACGGTGTTAGCTTGTTGCGCTAAGTAGATGAGTCGATCGGGAGGTACTCCCTTGTTTGATCTCTCGGATCTGAGAGGTTGATTGGCGGTTATGTTATCAGAATTTATTTGTTCATCATCTGACGGTGCCTCAAACTCAATCTCACCCTCTTCAGGTTTTTCTTTTGTTTGAGCATTAGTTATTTCGACTTCACTATCTGTTCCTTCGAATAATTCCTTTGAGCTTAATTCTGAAATTTGCATTGATTTTTCGAGGAATTTAACTGTTCTAGCAAGTGTTATGTTTTTTCCTTCTGTATATATTCTGTAAGCCTTTGATCTGTCGTCGTATCCGACAAAAATTCCTTCTTGGGCTTTTTCATCTAATTTTCCTCGTTTGCTTTTATGGATGTAGGAATAGGCCTTACAGCCAAAGACCCTTAAATGACGAAGATTTGGTTTCATACCAGTCCACATTTCGTAGGGTGTTTTTGTATTGGCCTTTGTGGGAAGTCTATTTTGTAGGTAATTGGCAGTGTTTATAGCCTCTCCCCAGAATTTTTTGCCTAAATTTGCTTCTGACAACATAGCTCGTGTCATCTCGATTAGTGACCTGTTTTTTCTTTCCGCTACGCCATTTTGGGATGGACAGTGTGGCACGGTCAACTGGTGATGTATGCCGTTGTCACTTAGATATTCCTCGTATTCTTTACTGACGTATTCGCCGCCATTATCGCTTCTCAGTATTTCTGGTTTTTTTCCGAATTTGTTTGTCGTAAAAGCGATGTATTCCTTCAGTTTACACAAAACTTCACTCCTTTTTGATAAGAGATAGATCATTGTGTACCTGGAGAAATCATCAATAAATGTTAGCACGTATGATTTTCCTCCTATGGTGGGAGTTTGCATTGGTCCGCATACGTCGCTGCGCACAACTTGTAGAATATGAGTCCCCCTGTTTTGAGTAGACTTGGGGTATGGCATGTCGGTGAGTTTTGATTTTATACAAGTTTCGCAATTTAGTTCATGTTTACATTCGTTGATGTTTATGCCTTCGGCTAACTGTTTCGATTTAATTTCCTTTATAGAGCCGAAGTTTTTGTGGCCCTTTCTTCTGTGCCATAATGTAACACAATTGGGGTTGTTACAGTTATTTACCATATATGTAACATTTTTGTTTTGTGGTGTAAGCAGGTCTAGCTCATATAGGTTATTTTTTATTTTTCCTTCTAAGAATACTTCATCATTGTAAGTTAACTGACAGTTGTCTTTAGTAAAAGTTACTTTGCATCCACGTTGTGTTGCTTTTCGTACGGAAAATAAATTAGCTTTCAGTTCTGGCACAAATAGTACTTCCTGTAGTGTTACTTGTCTTATCTCTCCATCCGAGGCTCGACTTTTTATTTTTACTTCGCCTGACCCATAGGCGGTTAAGGCTTTACCGTTAGCAACAATAACTTCAGATTTGTTTGCATTATTTATTTTAGTGAATAAATTCTCATTATTTGTTATGTGGGATGAGGAACCACTATCAACGATCCAGCTGTCTTCTTCAGTTTGATTCGTTATGAGCGCTAAGTCTCTAAATTTCGATCCTACTTTATCTACAGTGTCTGAATATCTTTCTTGTGTTCGTGATTTAGCGGCAGGTCTGTCGTTTCCCTCATATACTAACTGTGATGAGTTGTGTCTGAATTTATTTTTATAATTTTTATATCTGCCGGGCTCGTTGGTCTTATTCTTTAGACGCCAACATTCAGATTTGTTGTGGTTCTTCATTTTGCAATGTGAGCAGTATTTGTTATCCATTTTGTAGCCGTAGGTGTTAGAGAATTTTTTTTTCGCGTGAAAAGCCTTTGCCATGTTTTGCGGCATTTCTTGGTGATCCCTCCGTCTATTATATTCATCAATCAGTTTGCTGCTAATGAATTCCGGCGTTAGTTCATCCTCCGGTCGCGCTTCCAAAGCCGTTATCAATGTTTCGTAACTGGGGGGGTAGCGAACACAGAAATAGTGCTGATACATGCGAATTGTTAATCTCCTCCCCGATTGCTTTAAGTTTATCCACTGTCTCCAGAATTTTGGTTATATGTTGCTGCATGTTTCCTCTTTCATCTAACTTTATACTGTACAACTTTCGTAAAAGGTATAGCTTGCTGGATAAATTTGTTCTTTCGTGTATTGCGCGAAGCGCATTCCATGTATCGCGCGCCGTGGTTGTTGAGACCCAGACCGTCCGACCTACCAGAAAGGTGTAAGGTAACTGTTTGGACGGCCGGGAAGTGCTACCCAATTTAGACCGGAACCCAGTGGGGGAGGCATCCACAGGGACCGTACCCTCCTTCCCCTACCACCAACCTCTCGGAAGGACTTGCGGACCCACATGTTTAACGTGATCGTACTCCGCATGAACACGGCGGCAGTTCTGGCAGCGGCGAGAATCGCGCGCAAACCACTGGGCTGCCGCGCCCGAAAAGAGCCAACAACACGCGGTGTTCCCAGGTGGTCACCCACCCAAGTACTAACCGCGCCCGATGCTGCCTGACTTCGGTGATCTAACGAGAACCGGTGTTTTCAGCACGGTACGGCCGTTGGCCTGATCGCGCGCCGTGGTGAAATTTTTGACGTGAACGATTTGGGAATCCTCTATACATAAATTTATGAGCGCTCTGGCTTTTCTATCTTTTTTCTGCCATTCGTCGGTAATTGGGTCAGGAGCCACTTCGGTTATCGTTTCTGATAATTCTTTATTCAATAACATCATTTCCATTTTGAATTTCCAATTGGAGTAGTTTCTCTGGTTTAATTTTTCAATCAACTGATTTTCCTTTATAGATGCCATTATAATTTATTTTATTTTAGTTTCCTTGAGAAATGTTTTCTTTTTTTTTTTTTTGTTTATTTGCAGTACGGTATTTCTTTTTATCTTATTCCGTAAAAAATCACTTTCGGTTTAGAACTGTTTACAAAGGTCAATGGGGAATGAAAAAATAAAAGTGATATATTTGCATATATATTTTCTTTTGGGTTACTTATGCTTATGCCCCTCTTCAAATAATAATTGTATTGTTCATGAAAATGCTGCTATTTTATTTTATTAATACACATTTCTCTAGCGAGACAGGCTTAGACTTCAGTCTCATAATCTGATAGAAAAATAGGAGCTCGGTTGTGCAGAGGTAATGGCACTCTGCTTCACCAATGAGAAAATATGTTATTATATCATTTTTCTTTATAAACAGCATAATTATAATAAGGTAAAATGCTTACCTTTCTGAGCGAAGGGCGTAGGGCAATTTGACTTCGTTTCCCCTAAAGTCTTAAAAGAAATATCATTTTATTGTGTTTGGTTACCATCTTGATGTCAGGAATAATTGCGCTTGATTGAAAGAAAAAATTATTTAATTAGATTCTGCATTTAAAATTACATAGAAGAAGAAACGAGCATTTTGCTCCGTAACAGTACAAAACATCAACAACACAGAACAGAACTTCAGTTCGTACAAGTGTACCGGTAGTGTCTTATGATGCGCGCGCAGATCATAAACACATTCCTTTTCATGTGGAAAGGCGAGAGTCAGTGTTTTTGGATTTGTCGGTCTTCCGTAGCGAGGAGAGATCATTTATTTCTAACAACAAATCCATCCATTGTCTTATCTTCTGATTACAATGCTCATTTTAAGAATTTTACCGATGATTCTGTTGACCTGCTGGGGCAAGTTATTTTATCGAAAGATTAAATGAAGTTTTTCTTGTTCCAGCAGCCCTATATTCAAGTCTTGATGCAGAGCTTTTGGTAATAAATGAAGCTTTCATGCTCTTCCTCCCTTTGGAGAATACCCCTATATGTATTTTAACTGAATCCATGGCCGATCTTCAATGTCTATGCTAACACAGACCAGGTAACTATTACTTTAGAATTGAAGAAATTCAACATCTTCTTGTTAAATTAAAGGACAAAGATGTTACATTGCAGTGGGTTCCCGCACATTGAGGTGTGCACAGTCATGAAATCGCAGCTAATTCAACTAAATTATCATCCACAATGTGATCCGTCGCACTGTTGAAAGTCATCCTCTCTAGGTGTTTCAGTAAGATCAAATGAGAGGTTTGTGTGCTCAGTTCTGATGCTGCGAATAAAAATAGAATTAGTATTCCCCTTTTTCGTTTCTAAAGAGATCCAAATTATCCTAATTATTTCAGAAAATTCCAAAGAATGGTCGCCACTTTTGCTGTAAGGATAGGCTAGGTCAGCCAGACCTAATTGAATACATTTCACATAGTTAACGCCAACAAGTATCTTATTTCCTCTGTGGAAGAGGAGACCTTGGAAAACATATTGTTCTTCACTAGGAAGAACTTTTTTAGAGCAAAAATGTTTGTTTCTCAGTCTATTTTATTCTGTCTTGGCTAATATATATATTAAATGTTTTATATTTTTTATGATTTTTTCAAAATTTCACTCGAAAATTTAGGGGGATTCTGAACATTCGAACAATTTTTTTACAACAAATCCGGATATAAAGTTTCATGAAAATCCATTTATATTTGTGGAAGAAATCGATCACAGAAATCTGACAGAAGAGCACCCATCCAGAAATTGTCTAAACGTGTTCAGGAGGAGGTCTTAAAAGATATACTGTTGGCATCAAAATCTCGAATATGAAAATTTTCGTAAAAACAATACTTTTCCCGTACTATATTATATAACACTAGAAAGTAAAAATGCATATTTCTGACAGACACAGACAAATTCATACGCCCATACACAGACATTACGCTACAAAAAAGACAAAAGAAATGAAACTGAACAAAGAAAATAAAAACGTTCTCTGCAGTTCTTACTGAAGTTCTAAAACATTTCTTACATTTGGTGGTTTCCCCTTCTTTATGCACTTTCCATGTACTGGCTTCCTCTAACCTCAAATCCTTAAACAACGACAATCTGCACGACCCAAACACCAGATGTCTTTTACTGACACCAACCGAAAACTAAAAACACCAGAAAGAAATTTATAAAGGATTTCACAGCGCAACAAACAAAACTAAAAAAAACCATACGAAAAAGCAGAGAACGAACGATTTCATTACACAACAAAAGAATTAATCAGAAGATCCAAAAACCATCAAGAAACCATTACTCGAACGTTTTCTCTTTTCGATTTTCTTCTCTTTAAACCCTAAAGATATATAGAAGTTATTAGAAGTGGAAAAAGCAAGTGGGAAGTAAAGTTATTTGTGCTGATCCATCTGTTACCAAGCGGCCAACTTGGTACTGCGAGGTCTGGATTAAACGTGGGGTGTATAAAGTGGTGAGTCAATATATACGGATACGAAATTTTGCTTTGAAAAGATAATGAAAAATAATTTAATCCATTTTGGGGAATAGAAATATTAAACAAAGTATCATGTTGAAATGTTATTAAGCATAGTACAATTGAAATACTATTGAGTACTATATAAAAACCTCACTACATTTCTCTACATATGTACGGCGTTCCAAAACTTGGTAGCTGACTTTTTTCCCTTAAACATTGATTACAAATATACAAAGTTCCAAGGAAAGTCATTGAACACCCAAATAACTTTGTAAGAAAAGGTCCACCAGTGTACATGTTGAGTCTATCAATAACAGGAGTCTGAAACTTTTTGCCATCCGCGAGAACTCGCAGACTTCAAAATTTTCTGACCAGCACTCGATAAGGAATGCATCACATATGTATTCTTAGTATGAATTGATATATACGCAGGTGCTTGTATGTATAGATACACAAATGTTCTCTTCATGCCTGAATCGAGATTAAGCCTTGAAAGACGAGTGAATGTCTCGGGAGAACATGAATCATGCTACGAGTCCAGTAATCTTTAATCACCATGTCTTTGTCCGTGGTAGTGTGATGGTATAATTTGACTTTACCTTGAAATATTGTAAATAACATAATGGTTACACAGGCGGCACTGTCATGACGCAAAGGTACCTCGACAAAGTCTTTGATTCATATGTCAGAGTTTTTGCATCTTCAGTCGGTCCATATTTTTGTTTATAGGGCGACACGATTTTCCACAGAGAGAGCCTAAGCGAAGGCTACCTTCAGAATGAAGAAATTGAACATGTGAAAGGCCCAGACCACACAGCCAACTCAGGGGTTTACGGCAGTTAAATATGTGGCCGGGAAATTGAACGTGTTGAAGGCGCAGATCATCCGACTCGTCCTAGGACTTAGAGCACTTTTGTGGATAGGGAAATTGAACGTGTGGAGTAACCAGCATATTGTTACAAACGTATCCTCCAGAATCGTGGGTGTATACGCAGAAAACAAGAACGATTCCAAGTTTCTGGATAACTCACGTTTATTCACATGCACAAAGTAAACAGAAACAATATACAATCAAACAGCACTTAAATGCATCACTAATTTCACAGAATAAGCAATATAATTCTCAAAACGTTGACGAAAGTAATTTCACAAAACAGCTATTACTATTCTCAAAACATTGACAAAAATCACACTCCAATGTAGCTCGTGTCATGTCCATTCGTCAATTCCACTACAATGGAGAGGCGAGTCTTTTATAGTGCCTCCATAGAAACCTCTGGAAATCTCTGTACCTTAAAGAATATTCGTTCTTACGAGAAGTTTCTGGAACAATCCAGAAGTCGCCAAATATCGCCAAAATGGCGATAGATCGCCAAATCTGAAAACCATTCTTCTAACTGGGAAATCCTAGCAACCCATGTCTGACGTCATTCCCACGTCATGCACTGTATTTTTTTCATCTGGCCTTCGAGACAGACGAAAGAGTGGGCTCCAAACATTGCGCGTTCCATACAATATGAAAGGGGGGGATTTTTAAGCAGAGAGTTTCATTAGTGCTAGAAATATCAAAGTAGAATGCGGAAATTGACATTTTTTTCGGAGTGCATTTCATATTGGCGCTTATTCTGCAATTTCAAGTCTACATTCCAAATTATTTCACTTAAAACTCTATAGGGCGCGGTAGCCCAGTGATTAGCGCGCTGGAGTCGCACTCGGTAACACAGGGTTCGATTCCCACCTCTGCCAAAACTGCCGCCGTGTTCACGCGGAGTACGATCACGTTAAACATGTGCATCCGTAAGTCCTTCCGAGAGGTTGGTGGTAGAGGAAGGGGGTACGGTCCCTGCGGATGCCTCCCCCACTGGGTACAGGTCTAAATTAAGTGGCACTTCCTGGCCGTCCAAACAGATACCTTACACCTTTCTGGCAAGTCAAGCGGTCTGGGTAAAACCTATAGGTAACTTAACTCAACTTAAAACCCTATTGGTAAGCGTTTTGACTGCAATTATTCGGACAGACAGACCTAAGCTAAACCAAAACGGCAATAGCATTTCATCACCCCCACAGAGCATTAACATGTGAAAAATAAAAAAATAAAATATTTTTGTTTACCGTTAATATCAGTCGATAATATTTTGAAATTAAATGCTATACAAAAAATATTTCGTTTAATCGCAGAAACTCACTCCAGACTCAAATAATCTCGCAAGGTGCCCCGAATAAGGCATCAGCACTATTGAAACAGGTAAACAAGTAACCACTGTCTATGCTCTCCAGTAAAAATGGAGCTAGAATTTTTCCAGAAGAGTAAAAATACTCTCTGACTTAAATTTGAAGGAGTATTTTGCTTTACAGAGGAGTAATTTTTAACAAATGCACAATTACCTTCAAATTTCCAGGTATTAATTAAATTTATTTTATTTTGTATAAAAAAAAGAAGCGCTCCATTCTTTATTTTGCGTTATTAAACAAAATACATTGCATATCTGATAGCGCAATTACTGCATTATGACATGGGTTTTAAAATGTTTAATTTGCGATTTAAGCATTGTGAGATGTTTGTGAGACTCTTATGCTATAAGCATGTTATTGCCAGTAACACTATAAAAAATATACAATTCGTTAATAAATAATAAAGAAATAAGTAATTTATAAAGGACACTTTTTATGGTGATGAATGATGTGTACACTTTATTTTTGACGGAATTATTTTATCCTCTTTTGTATATTTATTTCATACAGTCATACGAATTTTCAGAAAAACTAGAAGTGGAAATCATTAGCGAGCACTTCCTATACTTCCTCTGGAATTCGGTACTGAATCCATATCAGTCCTCATCTAAGCTCTGTCTGTAGCCAATCCTGAGAAAGGGATGATTTAAAAAAAAAATGGTAAGAAAGTCACCTGCGCATTATCCTGATTAGATTTTGGTACGAATCGGAAACATAGAATCTGCCTTTTTTTTGCGTACTTCTTATTTACGAAATTATTCATAAAAGTCGTAAGACCTAAATGTGCTTAAATGGTTTGATTTTATTTATTTATTTGAATAAATAAATAAATAAAACCAACCCCATCTCTCTAGAACAGAACTCTGAATCCATATCAGTCCTCATCTAAGCTTTAACCGTAGCTAATTCTGAGAAAGAAATGGTGTAAAAAAAATTTTTTTGGCCCGAAAGAGGAAAGATTAATGAACGCAATTCCCCTTACCTCTTCCATAATACGATGCGGAATTCGTATTAGTCGTCAACATCATAGAGAGTTGTTGTTGAGACCCAGACCGTCCGACCTACCAGAAAGGTGTAAGGTAACTGTATGGACGGCCGGGAAGTGCCACCCAATTTAGACCGGAACCCAGTGGGGGAGGCATCCACAGGGACCGTACCCTCCTTCCCCTACCACCAACCTCTCGGAAGGACTTACGGACCCACATGTTTAACGTGATCGTACTCCGCATGAACACGGCGGCATTTGTGGTAGCGTGCAAATCTAGCGCGCAAACCACGGGGATACCGCACCCGAGATGGCCAACAGCACGCGGTGTTCCGGGGTGGTCACCCACCAAGTACTAACCGCGCCCGATGCTGCTTGACTTCGGTGATCTAACGAGAACCGGTGTTTTCAGCACGGTACGGCCGTTGGCCCAACATCATAGAGAGTATAATCTGCCTTCTTATGTTGTTGTTGTTGATTGAGACCCAGACCGTTCGACCTACCAGAAAGGTGTAAGGTAACTGTTTGGACGGCCGGGAAGTGCCACCCAATTTAGACCGGAACCCAGTGGGGGTTGCCCTCTTATGTGTAGTTGTTTTCGAGAAATATATATTTTAATAAATAAGTATAAACCGTAAGTGGAAAGGTAGCTGAAGTGAATATTCTGTAAACCAATCTACCGCCCGCCTCAAGAATTTGATAATATTAGATATCATCTAAGCTTTTTTTTTAATTGCGCTTTGACATTTTGCTTCCCTTGGGAAGGGTACAACCTCCCATGATACCTGCCTTACAGAAATACATACTAAAACGAGCACAAACATAAGCGATTGAACATTTGAATAGAACTTGTATTTCAAATTAATATTTTAAACAGGAAATCTTGATACAATTAAATTCCTTCAAATTGGATGAATGTTTGCTATTGATCCAATTAAATTCATTATTTATGTACAAACATGAAAAAGGAATTTCAATAAAAACAATAATGTGCCAAAAATCTTACCACCAATAAATAAATGATTTACTTAGGAAATTATACAATAATGGACGTAATTTTTCCATTTTATAGGCTACGCAAGTTCGATTACATTATTTCATAGTTATTTTGCATCTGCATATTATATCATTTTTGAAAAAATACGAATTCCCAATTTTAAAAATGAACTTAAAAATTTCGTATAAGCATTTTCGTTTTCAAAATTTTACACACTGAATTGTAAAAAATACAATTTTCAAGTATTTTATTCTTTTCAAAATCGCGGGTCATATGTGAGTCATTTAGAAACTCGTAAGGCAAATATGCAAAAGCACTTATCCTCGTACACAAAAAAAACCACTGTTAGTTATGGTATTTAAGTTTACACTCAATGAGACCGCGAATGTTTTTTTTCTGCTTAGTTTAACTGGCTGTACACTCTGTAGCGCACAGCGTTCTAGAGTTAGTTTTCTTATTTTGACAACTCTATAATTAAACGAAAATATTTATATATATATAATATCTTAAAGAAATATTATCGGTATATGTAAAAGTAATGTAAAATTTCATTTAATATTTTTAACAATCTTCTGCTCTTTTGGGCGACAATTATTACATATTTAAAACTTAACACATCATTGACCAAATGACGGCCACTAAGAAAATGACCCGCTGTTAGTTATGGTATTTAAGTTTACACTCAATGAGTCGTCCGCTTATGTTTTTTTTCTGCCTAGTTTAACTGACCATACCCTGAGTAGAGCACAGCGATCTAGAGTGGAATGAGACATTAGCTAACTGCGTTACGATTAACGAAAATATTTCTTATATACAATATATTAAAAAGATATTACCGGTATATGTAAAAGATATGTAAAATTTCATTTTATATATTTAACAATCTCCTGCTCTCTGAGGCGACAATTATTACCTATTTAAAACTTCACAAGTCATTGGCCAAATGACTGCCACTAAGAAAATGACCAATAACCCTTAGAAACATAAAGAAAATAAAATGTAGACTTGATACGGCGGAATTAGTGCCGATACGAAATCCACACAGAAAAGTAAATTCATTTTTAAAATATTCCTTGGTCACACTTGTACTTGCTGAAATAGCGATTACGATTGGAATCATCTAATTGAAATTTTCGTATTCCCCACATTCATAATAATTGAAAATATATACTATTTCCTAATAGTACCTAAAGAGAACTCCGAATGAAAAAATGGGCCAGGCCACATAAACTATTGTCATAAAACTTTATAAAAAGAAATTCTACGCATTTGAAAAAAAGGGATGAATTAAAATTTACCAATTGTACTAATCCAATTGATATTACACATTCAAATTCAACGCTTCGGCTACAGATCGTAATATAATCTAAAAGAAAAGGGGTTGTTAATTGTATGGCGAAAGTGCGATGCTGTAGAGCATTCATTACAAAGGCAAATATAAAATATAACTTTTTTTTCAGGAACATATTTAAAAGAGTATTATATTACAACAGCATTATCATAAAAGTCCTAAGATCTAAATGTACTTACAGGGTTCGATTAACTGCTTGATTCATACATAATTTTTGACGATAAAATTAAATAAATAAATAAAACCAACCACTTATCTATAGAACAGGCTGTTCTCGAGATATTTATTTATTTTTAATTTTTTTGCAAGCCAATACGTTTCATAATGAAACAGGTAGTCAAATGAAAAAACAAGTTTCAAAACTGTCAATTAAATATAATTTTAAGAAAATATCTGTGTCATGTAGTGCAATTAAACTCAATTTAATGGATCATGAAGAAAAATTGAAACGATAAACATTAATTTGAGACTGTACGCAAAATTTTGGGTTGCCCCCATCAAATTCATCAATCATCACTGCGTTCTAGAGTTGGTTTGTTTCTTTTAACCTCATTCTGATTAAACGAAAATATTTTTATATATAATATCTAAAAGTAATATTATCGGTATATGTAAAAGTAATGTAAAATTTCATTTAATATTTTTAACAATCTCCTGCTCTCTTGGGCGACAATTGTTACATATTTAAAACTTAACACATCATTGACCAAATGACTGCAACTAAGAAAATGACCAATAACCTTTAGAAACATAAAGAAAATAAAATGTGAACTTGATACGGCGGAATTAGTGCATATACGATATCCTCACAGAAATGTAAATTCATTTTTTAATTTTCCTTGGTCACATTTGTACTTGCTGAAATAGTGATTATGATTGGAATCATCTAATTAAAATTTTCGTATTCCCCACATTCATAATAATTGAAAATAAATACTATATCTTAATAGTACCTAAGTGAACTCAGATTGAAAAAATGGGCGTGGCTACATAAACTATTGTCATAAAACTTTATAAATATAAATTCTATGCATTTGTAAAAACGGGATGAATTAAAATTTACCAATTATAATAATCCAATTGATATTACACATTCAAATTCAACGCTTCGGCTAAAGATCTCAATATCTAAAAGAAAAGGGGGCCCGCTCACTCTAATATTACTACTTTATATAACCGCATTCGGTCTGATAAACTTGGGGTTATGGATGACTTTAAAAGCTATGCTGAGGTGTATGTGGTTCCCCTGTTGTCTCCCGATGGTTACTATAAATTTTATATTGGCAATACCAAACGCAATGTTGGCATCCGTTTAACAGAACACTCTCGGGATGTCAAAGGTGGTAAACTTTCTACAGCCCTTGATCATTATGTTGTTAATGATAATTTTCTGCCCATGAAAATACTTTCCTTTTAATGCCTTATAATAAACACATAATATTCTCTTTTTTCAATCCCGTTTTATTAACACTTTACAACATAGTTGAAAGGGGTTTATGACTTTGTTTGTTCTGTCTGTCTGTCTGTCCGTTAACACGATAACTGTCGTAAAAATAACTTAATCAAAATGAAATTTTAGTATGTTATGTCAGACGGTCTGTGGAACCTATGGGAATATAAATGAATAGTATCATCCAATTAGTTTTGGATTGAACCCGGGTTGAAAAAATGAAATATATTGAACCCCATGGGACCTAATTTTTCAAACATTTTTTAAGCAAGTTTAAAATTCACAAATTGCTTCGAAAATTTTAGGAAATATTCAAATTATCCCATAAATTATATAAAAAAATTTTCAGTAAAATATGTTAAGTAGTTTTTTAAATAAAAATTATTTAATGTAGGGGAAAAAACAAATTCAATTAAATTCTGACTCTTACTACAGTCTCCAGAAAGAAAAATGCGATTTATTGTATAATAAATATCTTTCCAAGAGTTGAATTATTTATATGTATGAGAGGTTTCACATTTTAAAACAAATATGGTAGATGATAATTTTTCAAATTTTTAAATAAAATAAATTATTATGGTATTGTGATGAATGAAACGATTGGAAAAATGTTATGAATGAAATGCTGCTTTTGCAGAGAGGCGATCTATATTTCGATGACGTCATTTAAACAAAGTTCATTTGTTTTCGATGAAATTTTCAAATATAATAAATTATTGTAGTATTATAATAATTTTAAAAATATTACCGAGTAATGTATTGCATTTTAGAGATGTTTGAACCAGCCAATTTATATTGCAATGCCGTAATTTGAATGAAGTTCATTTTCTTCGATGAAGTTCTCAAATATAATAAATTAGTATAGTATTATGATAATTTTAAAAATATTACCGAGGAATGTATCGCATTTCAGAGATGTTTATATAAAATTGCATTAAAGTTGGAAAGTGTTTCATAATCAATGCTTTATGCATGATTGGTCTTTATTGTTTATATCTACCGTGCGTCGATTTGTAATTTTGACCCCGTTCAAATTTTAAGTTATGCTTGGCGACTCATTCTCGACTCTATGCAATTCAAGTCTCTTCATAGTTATCTTTAACGTCATCCTCATGGGGATTGGACTTACTTGACTGTCCTTTTTGAATTTGCATTCCTGTAATAAAATAGTATTTTTAATTGTACATTTCTTGAGATATACTCGTTTTTGAATCCGCTAAAAAAAAATATATATTTTTTGTGTGTGTTTGTATTTTTCCTTAGATAATCGAATGTTCATTTACAAAATGTATTTATGCAAATTTGTCATCTTTACTGGTCTATATATGAACGATCTTTTTTACTTTCCATGTAGACATTGATGAAGAGCTTATTAACTCTCGAAAGCGCTCTGGCCTATTTCTATTTTGTACGTCTTATAAGAAGTGTAGTAAAAGACCTTCTACCAAAGTTGCGTGCTTAATCTCATATGTTTTAGTAGTAATATCGAATTTGATCTAAATTGTCATCCAAATATTGCATAGGAATTTCATTATGAGATTGTTTTTATAAATTTCTGCGTTTTAACGATTTTTTAGTTTAGCTGAATGTGCAAGTATACTAATGATGAATTTATTTACATATTTAATTTAAAAATATTTAAGAATTATAGAAATCATTGATATTTAAACACTTTCCAACTGAAATGCTATTTATTTAAACATTTCTAAAATGCTATGCATTCAGCGCTGTTATATTTTAAATTACCACAGTACTACAATAATTTATTATATTTGAAAACTTAACTTCATTAAAAAAAAATGATCTTTAGTCAAATGACGACCTCGAAATGTACATCGTTTGGCAATCTATGTAAAATCAGTGAGTATCTCATTCATAGGCTTTTATTTCAGACTCCAGAGTAAAATAATTTTGCGTGAAAATATTCAGCAATTCTTATAAAACTCATCTTAGAATCATTTGTTTACATTTTGCAACCTTTAAAATTAGATTTCGTTGTAGAATTGATCAAAGTTTGGTGATTATTTAAGCTCAATATTATAATTGCGTTGCACACAGAATATAGATCCACAGAAAATACGAAATATAAGCCTGTTTCAGGATGGATGTAACACTAAATATAAATGTAAAATAAATTTAAAATTCACGATTTTTACGCTAGAAAAAAATGCATGCCCTGTTTTATTTTGAAGCGGGTCACGTAATCTTTTCATATTATATAGATGTCCTTAATATTCTAATTTTTATTTAAAAAACTACCGAACCTATTTCGCTGAAATTATATTTATACATTTTATGGGATACTTTGATTATTTACTAAAACTTTCGAACCGCTTTGTGAATTTCAACTTTGCTTAAAAAATGTTTGAAAAATGAGGTCCTATATGGTTCAATGTATTTCAGTTTTTCAACCCGGGTTCAATCCAAAACGAATTGGGTGATATTATTCATTTACATTCCCATATGTCTCGCAGACCATCTCAACAACTAACTAAAATTTCATCTTGATAAAGTCATTTTTACGGTAGTTATCGTGAGAATAGACAGACAGACAGACAGACAGAATGAATGAACAGAGTCATAAACACATTTCAACTATGTTGGAAAGTGTTAAAAAGTATCTCGAACTCAACTTCTTCATACCAGAATTCATGTTCCTTTCAAATTTTATTAGAAAACATTTGAAATATCGGAATTGTGGGTCTAATGATTAATTACAACTATAGCTTGTTACCCATCACTTTAAAGGGCTTGAAACAATCTTTGATCTATTGATACCATACTTGACAATTTACTCCCCCCCCCCCCCAAAGGAGGGCTAATGACGTCACAAACAAAAAAAATTCTGTCGGTAATTTTTCACTACAGAGAGTGAAACTATTAAGTCTGCTTATCATTGAGGCGTAAAAATACCTTCTATACATGTTTATGTCAAATTTTGTCCAGTGCTTCCATGTAAAAAATATATAAAATTTAGAAGAAACTTCAAAGTTTTTTTTTTTTTCAAATTTTAAAAAATTATATCTAGTTCTAGATTTTTTCATAACAAATCCGAATATAAAGTTTCGTGAAAATCCATTTGCATTTATGGCTGCTCTCGTGCACACAAGAAATCGACCACAGAAATCAGACAGACGAACACCCATCCAGAAATAGTCAAAACGTGTTCAGGAGGAGTTCTTAAAACATACACTGTTGGAATCAAAATCTCGAATTTATAAATTTTCGTAAAAATAATACTTTTTCCATACTATAATATGTAGCACGAGAAAGTAAAAATGCATATTTCAGACAGACACAGACAAATTTACACGCCCATACACAGATGTTGCGCTAAAAAAAAGACAAAAGCAATGAAACTGAACAAAGAAAATAGGAACGTTCTCTGCAGTTCTTACTGAAGTTCTAAAACATTTCTTACATTTGGTGGTTTCCCCTTCCTTATGCACTTTCCATGTACTGGCTTCCTCTGACCTCAAATCCTTAAACAACGACAATCTGCACGACCCAAACACCAGATGTCTTTTACTGACACCAACCGAAAACTAAAAACACCAGAAAGAAATGTATAAAGGATTACACAGAGCAACAAACAAAACTAAAAACAAAAACCATACGAAAAAGCAGAGAACGAACGATTTCATTACACAACAAAAGAATTAATCAGAAGATCCAAAAACCATCAAGAAACCATTACTCGAACGTTTTCTCTTTTCGATTTTCTTCTCTTTAAACCCTAAAGATATATAGAAGTTATTAGAAGCGGAAAAAGCAAGTAGGAAGTAATGTTATTTGTGCTGATCCGTCTGTTACAAAGCGTCCAACTTGGTACTGCGAGGTCTGGAATAAACGTTGGGTGTATAAAATGGTGAGTTAATATATACGGATGCGAAATGTTGGTTTGGAAAGATAATGAAAAATAATTTAATCCTTTTGGGGGAATAGAAATATTAGACAAAGTTTCGCGTTGAAATGTTATTAAGCATAGGACAATTAAAATACTATTAAGTACTACATAAAAACCTCATTACATTTCTCTACATATGTACGGTGTTACAAAACGTGGTAACTGACTTCATTCCCTTAAACATTGATCACATATATACAGAGTTCCAAGGAGAGTCTTTGAACATCCCAATAACTTTGTAAGAAAAGGTCCACCAGTGTACATGCTGAGTCTATCTATAACAGGAGTCTAAAACTTTTTGCCACCTACAAGAACTCGCAGACTTCAAAATTTCCTGACCAGAACAAGATAAGGAATGCATCATATATGCATACTTACGTATGAATAGATATATACGCAGGTACTTGTATGTATAGATACGCAAATGTTATCTTCATACATCATCTGTTATCTTCATACATCATTTAGTCTTGCAAGATGAGTGAAAGTCTGACGAGAGAACATGAATCATGCTACGAATCCAGTAATCTTTAAACATTTTACTTGCATTCGCAAAGATTTTGATCGAAACTGCAGGGTTTCTGGGGGAGTAGCCTTGCTAATTTCCCAAGACTATCCTACCTCAAATGTACAACTTACCACTAACTTACAAGCTGTTGCTGCTCGTATCCATATTAAGACATTGATTACAATATTCTGTATTTATATTCCACCAAATGATAATATTAATCACAAGGAACTTGATGATTTGATTGGTCAACTACCTCCGCCATTCGTAATATTGGGTGACTTTAATGGTCACAACCCTCTTTGGGGTAGTTCTGACATGAATCACAGAGGACATCAAATTGAACAGTGTATTAGTGATCACAGCCTGTGCCTATTAAATAACAATGAAGATACCTACTTTCATCAACCAAGCAAAACATTCCACACAATCGATCTTGCTTTTTGTTCCCCATCAGTCCTTCCGTACTGGTCCTTTTTAGTCGACAAAGATCTACACAACAGCGACCATTTTCCCATTGTTCTCTCTAACAGTCAAATCAGATCACCTGTGAAACCATCGCGATATATCTTTTCGAGAGCTGATTGGTTGACATTTACTTCCCAAGCTGTGATAGCTGATGACGCAGTTCAGAGCTGTGACATCGATACAGCTGTAAATAAAATTACAAATCTCTTGATTAAGGCTGCTGATACTACCATCCCTAAGAGTTCTGGAAAAACAGCTAAGTATCCCTTTCCTTGGTGGAATGAAGAATGTCGCGAGGCATACAAAAAACAAAAGAAAGCCTGGGCCAAATTTCGAAGGTATCCCACGACTGATAATCTTACTGCATTTAAATATACAAAAGCAGTTGCTCGTAGGATACGCAGACAAAGACACAGAGAGTCATGAGAGGAGTATGTCAGTGGACTAGCCTCTTCCATTTCCAGCAAGAAAGTATGGCAAAAGGTCAAAAAGTGTTCCGGTGTCCATAATGATCATCCTATATCTGTTATAAATAGTAATGGCTCAATTATTAGCTCTCCGGCAGAAATAGCAAATGAAATAGCCAAAGCCTTTGCAGATGTTTTCAAACTCAGCAAATTATTCAGAACCATTCCTGTCACATAAGATCAGATCAGAAAACAAACCAATTGTCTTCTCACACGCCAAACACTTGCCATACAATTCTCCGTTTACAGAGATTGAACTTCTTACATCATTGTCACAGACTCGGGGAACCAGCAGTGAGCCAGATGGTGTCCATTATACTATGCTGAAACACCTTTCTCACGAGTCTTTATTGAACCTTTTATATCTGTACAACAGGATTTATATGGAACATAAGTTTCCGACATCCTCGCAAAGAGCAATCACCATATCCATTATAAAACCAGGAAAAGACCCCAAAAGTCACCGACCCATTGCTTTGACAAGCTGTATTTGCAAAATTATGGAAAAAATGGTAAATTCCCGACTTGTTTATTTCCTTGAAACAAATAAACTTTTATCTCCACATCAAAGTGGTTTTAGACGAGGAACATCTAGCTCTGACAATATTATTGCTCTGGAATCCCATATCAGGACTGCCTACCTTAGGCGAAATCATTTAGTGTCAATATTTTTTGATATTGACAAAGCCTATGATCGCACATGGCGCTATGGTATTATTAAGGACCTCTTAGATTTTAATTTAAAAGGAAATCTTCCCATTTTTATACAAAACTTTTTAGCACATAAGACATTCAAAGTTCGTATTAGTACTGCTCTTTCAAATCCTCACGTACAAGAGGAGTAAGTGCCACAAGGAAATGAGTTGAGTGTGACTCTATTTTCCATAAAAATCAACAGTATTTTAAACCATCTACCTTCATCAGTTCATAAAAGCCTCTATGTGGATGATTTACAAGTTTCATACCAAGCACATGATATGCGCACTGTTGAAAGACAGTGTCAAACTGTAGTAAATGGCATTCTGCGATGGACTAATCTAAATGGATTCAGGTTTTCAATCCAAAAGACTTGTTGCGTTCACTTCACCAGAAAACGAGGTCTACACTTACCTCCAGAGATTTTCATGGAGAATGCTAAAATTGCTGTTGTTGATGAAGTGAAATTTCTAGGAGTCTGGTTCAATAGAAAACTCACCTTCCTATCCCATGTTCAGAAACTGAGAAAGAAATGTGAGAGAGCCATTAGCATTTTAAAAGTTCTGCCAAATACAAAATGGGGTGCAGATACAACTACAATGCTACGTATATATAGGGCTATTATTCGTTCCAATATTGATTATGGATGCAATGTTTATGAGAGTGTACGAACATCTAATAAGGCATTACGTATATGTTCAGGTGAATTTAGAACATCTCCTGTTCAAAGCTTATATGTGTACTGCAATGAGCCACCTCTAGAATTCAGGCGTGAACAGTTGATGCTGAATTATTACTATAGGGTCATGTCCTTACAGAACCACACTCTGCAACGACTAATGCTAGATGAGAATTATGATCGACTCTACGACCACAGACCCTCATGCATTCCTTCTTTTGGCAAGCGGATACGAAATATATTATCAACAACCCCACAAGTAGATGTAAATGTAAGGAAAACAAAGTGTTTTGAAGCACCTCCATGGCATGTTCCAGATTTTATATATCTCAACCCATTTAGTAATTTTACTAAGAGAAACACAGATCACACTATTTATCTGCAACTGTTTGCTGAACATAGAAATCTCTACAACAAGGTTACTCCTATTTTCACAGATGGTTCAAAAGCTGGCAATTACGTAGGGTTGGCTTATGTATCTAAAAATACTATAAAGTCTTTTAAACTGCATGCATCTTGCTCTATTTTTACTGCTGAGATTATGGCAATATGCCAGAGTCTTATATTCATATCGCATCAAATTTCCAAAAAGTACATCATTTATACAGATTCATTGAGTTCGCTACAACTTTTATCATCTAGGATGGCTATCAATTACCCTATTGAATCCGATATTCTTAAGTATGAATATCGTCTGATGGTACAGGAACACCATACTGAATTTTGTTGGGTGCCAGGACATGTTGGTATCAGGGGAAATGAGTTGGCAGATATTGCTGCTAAATCAGCTACTCAAAATTTAAATCTGACAATCCCTTTAACTGACATCAAACCTTTCATTTTGAAAAATATTTATGACAAATGGCAGTATTCCTGGAACCAGCAGTCTCATAATAAGTTGTATGAAATAAAGCTCTTAATACAAAAGTGGACTAGTTTCCAATGTAGGAAACTTGAGGTACTTTTAACTCGTTTGCGAATTGGTCATACTCGTTTTACAAACTGACACTTACTTTTAGGAGAAGTTGAATCCTTTCATAATATTTGTCACACCTCAGCAAGTATCAAACATATTTTAATTGAGTGTACTAAATATAAACAGTTTCGTTTCAAGCATTTCAAGACTTATACATTAAATTTGGCAGAATTCATTAGAGAAAATCCTCATTTGGTGCTTTTCCCATTCCTATTGGACATTGGTTTTTTCCATCATTTTTAACGTCACCTTTTATAACCTTTTAGCCATTTTTCATATCATTTGTATTGTTGTATATGTTCCATAGTCATGGTTTTTCACACATTATCACTCTTTTAAATTATACACGCGTTTTAATCGATACTATTTTATGTATCTCGGTACCGTATGTCTGGCGCAGCATATCCTTTTTGGATCTTGTGCCATTAAACCATAATCAACCAACCAACCAGTAATCTTTAATCACCATGTCTTTGCTCGTGGTGGTATGAATTGACTTTACCTTGAGAGATTGCAAAGAACATAATGTTTACTCGGGCGGCACTGTCATGACGCAAGGCTATCTCGACAAAGCTATTGTTTCATATGTCAGAATTTTTGCATTTTCAGTCGGTCCATACTTTTGTTTATAGGACGACACGATTGTCCGCACTAAGAGTCTAAGGGAAAACTACCTTCAGAATAAAGAAACTGAACGTGTGGAGTGACCAGCAAATTGTTACAAACGTATCCTCTTGCATCGTGGGTATATACGCTGGTTACAAGAACAAGTCCAAGTTTCTGGATAACTCACATTTATTCACATGTACAAAGTAAACAGAAACAATATACAATCAAACAGCATTTAAATGCATCATTATTTTCACAGAATAAGCGATATTATTCTCAAAACATTGACGAAAGTAATTTCACGAAACAGCCATAACTATACTCAAATTATTGATAAAAACCACAGTCCAATGTAGCTCGTGTCATGTCCGTTCGTCAATTCCACTGCAATGGAGAAGCGAATCCTTTTTATAGTACCGACATAGAAACCTCTGGAAATCTCTGTATCTCAAAGAATAATCGTTCTATCAAGAAGTTTCTGGAACATTCCAGAAGTAGCCAAATATCGCCAAAATGAAGATAAATCGCCAAATCTGGAAACCATTCTTCTTGCTGAGAAATCCTGGCAACCCTGGTCTGACGTCATCCTCACATCATGCACTCTAAAGCTCCTATATATACAGGCTGGCGCAAGAGCGGCCATTGAAACTCCTGTGATAGCCAAGGTCTATTGAAAGGTACTTCCATTCTCTCTGGTACTCTTACTTCCATTTACCTTGTGTGATAGCGACGGCTGTGCTTGGCGAAAAGCGGGGTTACTTTCTCTTGCCGTTTATCGCTATAATGGCGCATTTCTAAGCGTCTTTTTTTTAAGCTATCGACTGTCAAACTCTGATTTTATCCGAGAGTCTCGAAAAATATTATGCTTTTAAAACGCGCATTTTAAATGTAATATTTTACATAAAATATAATACTTCTTATTTTTATTAGAATGAAAAGTGTTATTAATCAAATTTTGCATGCATACGTTTCTATTTTGAGTATTTTTGTAACAATTTCAAAAGAATTAATGTGTTTAAAAATAGTAACAATTCTAAAAAAAAATTTAAACAATATAAAAACGTCTTTGACTGTTAACATATTTATACCTATATTGATAATACTCGATAGCGTTTTTAAACAGACATGATTTATTTATTATTATGATTTATTTCACTTCATGTATTTGGGGTGAAGTGGGGGGGGGGGGGGGGGGGTATTTGTCTAAATTTAATAAAAACTGGAAACTTCCAACGCTATATTCCAACGGTGTTTTGCGTAATTGTTTTTACGATATGGTGGTGGGAGACTTTCTTTGATAAACCCTGCTTTATCATTAAAATTACATTTCTGATTCTGAAAAACAAATGGGAGGGGGTGTGTCATTTTGACATGGACGCCAAAAGCCCTGAGATAATGATGAAGTTGAAACCGAATACCGTAGCTTAGGAAAAATAGCTGAGTCTCTGCTTTAAATGGTAAAAGTTTAACAAATATCAAGTACGTTTTCCTACAATACTTGCTTATTGCCTAGATTTTTCTAATTGAGGATCTATTGTTCCTTACTTCATGTCTTATATCCATCCCTAACTCAAATGTAGTAATGCAAAAGTGCACACTCAACTAGTGATAGGATATAAAATTCCATCTCCCCTATTATTTTTCAAATATTTTTGTTTAACAGAACACAACAAAATTACACTTAAACACCAATGCTTTCTTTTTACTGGATAATTTAAACATATATTTGAAGAGATTCAGTGGCTTCGCCAAGGAAGGGAATTCGGAGTACATGCCCCCCCCCCCCCCGCCCCCGAATCCATTAAATTTCGAAGAAACAATATATGGAGAAATAGAAAGCAAAATATTTTGTTACCAAACTCCCTCCCACTGAAAATTTTTTCTTGTGATGCTACTGAAGATTTAATTTATCAAGATCACATGGCCATACTGTCAAAGGATAGCATCTTTCATGGAAGACATTGTTTCTAAAATAGAAACTTACATATAGCAATAAAGAACCATGAGTCAAAATTCTGTTAACACATGTTGCTATTTATTATTCAAAAAAATAACTAGTAATTGCATTGAACTTGAAAGCTGATAATTATAATACACTACTTCTGTAATTTTACAAGCAGTAGTAGAAAATTAACCATTAAATTTTTTCCTCTTTTCATCGTGAATTTAAATAACTATAAATTCCTAGAATACATATAATTTCAACTGCATACTTTTTATAGACATTCAACAAAAAAAACCTCTGGCAGCGGGGAACTCTCTGTTAAAAATCTCTGGCAGCATAAGTCTATGCTGATTTAAAATGAGAAATAGGCAATCAAAAATATATTTGCTTGTAACGTTCTAGTATGTACACTGAATATTTAGTCATAAAAAAAAATTATTAATTTTATAAATGCTTTGGAGACAATCAAAATAGCATGTTTTTATTATTTTTTTTAAATGCAGCTTTCACATATTTCTACAAACAATTGTTAAAATTTTATATCAATGCACATATTTTATAATTGAAATACAAAACAGTCTTTAAAGTACAATAATTAAATAAAAACACAAATTTCAAAGTCAAATCTTGCTATCTTGGCGATAAGTCATCGATAAACCCACGCCAAAATGCGATAGCAACCCTACGATTGCATTGCAAGAAAAAATCCTATTTAACTATAAATCCTATAAAAAATATTATCCTATAAAAAATTAATTTATTGAAAAGTCAGCTTTAAGAAACCAATTTTCAAACCTTCTTTTCAAGATCTTAACATACATTTACTTTTAAAAAGACAAAAGGAAGCATAAAACATGAAACTACTTACACTGAGCAATTCAGGTGAATGTCCAGGAATCTATCCATTTCTTCGGCAGTTTATAAAGCCATATTTTCCTTTTCTCGGGATCTTGAGGAAATTTAAATATTTCCAACTTCTTCCTCCAATGATTAGTGCCATTTATTATACCACAATCATCCATTTTACAGATAAAATACGTATCAAACATCAGACAAGTAACGTGCGCTCGCCATTGAAATAGCATAGGCAACAGACAGTTACGGCAGGAGCTTCAATGGCGGTTGGGCCAGCCTGTCTATATAGCAGCCTTAATGCACTCTATTTTCTTCGCCTGGCTTTCGAGACAGACGAAGGAGTAGGCGCCAAAAAGAACATTGAAAGGGGGGATTGAAAGAGGACATGAGTGGTATAAATGTAGCTGCGCAGCTGGAACTGCTTTTCTCGCGATATCCAAACACAATACTCGCGGGCGACTTCAATGCACACCACCGAGCGTGGGGCAGCAGGAGAGCCAACACACGCGGTACACAGATACATAGATTGCTAAACACAACAAACACTGACATCATTGCACCGTCGAGACCAACCTGCTTCTCAGGTGCCAATGGCTCATTCATAGACTTTGTCCTAACGAGAAACATAGAATACGCTCATACAATTGATACCCTGGATGAATTCGACTCGGATCATCTACCGGTACTGGTGACATTCGATTTGAATACTCCCCTTCCAGCCTCTCTGGGACAAGAGAGGGTGAACTGGAACGTATTCAAAAGAGCACTTTTCGAGCCGCATTTAGCAGTACCCAACATTATGAGCACGGCGGATATTGACTCTGCCACGCACACACTCACAACTGAAATCAGGAGAGCTATTGCATCTGCCACAACACATCGTGAGTCACCAAAAATGCCCACACTTTCCCACCATGTCAAACAATTAGTTAGGCAAAGGAACAGAATGCGTAAGACATGGCAGGCTAATAGAGACCCTACCCTCAAAAGGGAGCTTAACAGACTCACGTGGAAAGTCAGGGATAAAATTGTCGCAGAAAAGCAGCAACAGTATAAAGAGTTAATTGAATCCCTTAGCTCGGAAGACGTATCGCTCTGGCAATTCGCTAAAAGACTCAAATTAAACTCCCGCCACTAATAGATGGCGCTAATATTGCGTACTCAGACGAAGAAAAGGTAGAGGCGCTTGCTAGGCATTACGAAAAGCAATTTGAACCAAACCACGATCTAATGTGTCAGGACACCCTAAGAATGGTTAGGCAAACTCTAAACAATTTCAGGAACTCCCCGGTCACGGCTGAGATTAACCCAGCCACCCCGCAAGAAATAGTAGAGATTATCAAAAACCTTAAAAACCGTAAAATCCCAGGGCACGACAAAATCAGGAATATCGCGGTAAAAAACCTACCCTTAAATATAATATTTTACTTGACCATCTTAATAAATAAAATACTAGAACTAAATTATTTCCCCAAAGAATGGAAGGAAGCGATAATTATAGCGATCCATAAACCTGGTGAGGATGCCTCAATTCCAGCCAACTACAGACCAATCAGTTTGTTGCCGACACTTAATAAAATTACCGAGAAAATAATTCTTAAGAGACTGAACACGCACCTTAGTGAGAATGACATTATCATTCCGGAGCAGTTTGGATTTCGGCCAAAACACTCCACCACTCATCAATTGCTGAGAGTGGTAGAGTACATTTCTTCTGGTTTTAATAATAAGACACCCACAGCTGCGATTTTTCTTGACATCCAAAAAGCCTTTGATAAAGTGTGGCACTGTGGATTAGCTTACAAATTGATCACTCTAAAAGTCCCTGACGCACTTGTCAAACTTTTAATTTCATACCTAAATAACAGACACTTTCAAGTCAGAGTAAAAAATAACTTATCTACACCCAAGCTCATTAAAAGTAGTGTACCGCAAGGATCCATCCTGGGCCCGACACTCTTTAACATATATCTAAATGACATTCCCTGGACCCCAGACACGGAGCTGGCACTCTATGCAGACGACAGCGCGATACTTGCAAAACACCCTTACGTCTCAGTAATGCACAGACAGCTACAACAACACTTAGACATACTCCAAACATGGCTGGAAAAATGGCGAATAAAATTAAATCCTAATAAATGTCATTGGATTTATTTCTCAAGAAAACGTAAACCTCCGCCTCCTCTGTACATAAACAACCCTGCCCTAAAAGCGGAAAAATCTACTAAATACCTAGGTGTAACGATAGACTCCCACCTAACTTGGAAACTGCACGTAACGAACATAATCAAAAAAGCGTATATAACCATAGGAGCCTTATACCCAATGATAGGAAACGGAAATCTAAGTTATCAAAATAAACTCCTAATTTATATATCGGTCATCTGCCCGGGAATGCTGTATGCAGCACCCGTATGGGGATATGCCTGTAAAACTACCATAGACTTATTAGAGACAAGACAAAACAAAACCCTAAGGATTATAAGGAAAGCCCCTAGATACTTAAGAAACTCGGTAATTAGGAAAGACTTCAAAATAAAAACTGTTAGAGCCCAAATCAAAAAGCTAGCGCTTAAATTCTACAAAAATCTGCCATCTGTCCCAAATGAACTACTATTTAATCTGCATGACTATGATCATCGCAAGGCTAAATCTCGTAAGAGACCCAGCTCGGTACTTAACTTTGATATTCGGTACTAGGAACGTCCCACCTTAATCAGTTGATATTAACGAAAACTCGCGATCTTTGGTTTTCTACAAAATGTTTAAAATCCTAAACTGCTAAAATGCTAGGTTACCCTCAGATCTGCATCAACCCCCCAAACTGCTTAAACTCTTAATGTGCAACAAACTGCCACACTAGGAGCTAGGACAAATAATAAAAACAGTAAATCAAAAACCTCGAACCTCCAACTATGGACCAATGAAATAATGGCACAGTATGAAGATAAGAACCACACCTAGAGATTGGAGATTAAAGGCGCTTAGCGCCGGGTGCTCTGTTCTGGACGAAACTCTATGAAGAAAGTTTCCTTAGTGCTAGAAATATCAGGGTAAAATGCGGAAATTGACATTTTTCGTAGTGCAATTCATATTGACGCTTATTCTGCAATTTCAAGTCTAAATTCCAAATTATTTCTCTTAAAATCCTATACGTAACCGCTTTAACTGCAATTATTTGGATATACCTAAGCTGAACCAAAGCGGACAATAACGCATTTCATCACCCCCACAGAGCATTAAATTGGAAAAATAAGAAAAAATAAAATATTTTTGTTTACCTTTAATATCTATCGATAATATTTTGAGATTAAATGCTATATAAAAAATGGTTTCGTTAAATCTCAGAAAGAGTGCTATGCGAATCAATATTCTCGCAAGCTGCGCCGAATAAGGCATCAGCACTATTACACTAGGTAAAAGAAGTAACCACTGTGTATGCGACGTCTGTGAAGTTGGCCCCCCGACTTTGACCAAATCAAATTCTGAAAACTGCATTCGTTTGAGCGCGTTTGAGCGATAAAAAATTTCGTTTGAGCGACAAACCTAAAGCCGAAATTTTAAAAATAAATCCGGGGGGGCTAACTTCACGCAGCCCCCCGACTTTGAGCAATACAAAATCTGAAAACTGCATTCGTTTGAGCGCGTTTGAGCGATAAAAATTTTCGTTTGAGCGACAATTCTAAAGCCGTAATTTTAGACAAACTTCCTGGGCGCCTACTCCATCCAGCCCCCCGACTTTGAGCAATTCAAAAACTGAAAACGGCATACGTTTGAGCGTCGTTTGAGCGCGTTTGAGCGACAAAAAATTTCGTTTGAGCGACAATTCTAAAGCCGCAATTTTAGAAAAACTTTCTGGGCGCCTACTCCATCCAGCCCCCCGACTTTGAGCAATTCAAAAACTGAAAATGGCATTCGTTTGAGCGTCGTTTGAGCGCGTTTCAGCGACAAAAAATTTCGTTTGAGCGACAATCCTACAGCCGTAATTTAAAAAATAAATCCGGGGGGGCTAACTTCACGCAGCTCCCCGAGTTTGAGCAATACAAAATCTGAAAACTGCATTCGTTTGAGCGTCGTTTGAGCGCGTTTGAGCGACAAAAATTTTCGTTTGAGCGACAATTCTAAAGCCGTAATTTTAGAAAAACTTCCTGGGCGTCTACTCCATCCAGCCCCCCGACTTTGAGCAATTCAAAAACTGAAAACAGCATACGTTTGAGCGTTGTTTGAGCGACAAAAATTTTCGTTTGAGCGACAATTTTAAAGCCGTTATTTTAGAAAAACTTCCTGGGCGCCTACTCCATCCAGCCCCCCGACTTTAAGCAATTCAAAAACTGAAAACGGCATTCGTTTGAGCGTCGTTTGAGCGCGTTTGAGCGATAAAAAATTTCGTTTGAGCGACAAACCTAAAGCCGTAATTTTAAAAATAAATCCGGGGGGGCTAACTTCACGCAGCCCCCCCGACTTTGAGCAATACAAAATCTGAAAACTGCATTCGTTTGAGCGTCGTTTGAGCGACAAAAATTTTCGTTTGAGCGACAATTCTAAAGCCGTAATTTTAGAAAAACTTCCTGGGAGCCTACTCCATCCAGCCCCCCGACTTTGAGCAATTCAAAAACTGAAAACAGCATACGTTTGAGCGCGTTTGAGCGACAAAAATTTTCATTTGAGCGACAATTCTAAAGCCGTTATTTTAGAAAAACTTCCTGTGCGCCTATTCCATCCAGCCACCCGACTCTGAGCAATTCAAAAATTGAAAACGGCATACGTTTGAGCGTTGTTTGAGCGCGTTTGAGCGCGTTTGAGCGATATAAAATTTCGTTTGAGCGACAATTCTAAATCCGTAATTTTAGAAAAACTTCCTGGGCACCTACTCCAACTAGCCCCCCTACTTTGAGCAATTCAAAAACTGAAAACGGCATACGTTTAAGCGTCGTTTGAGCGACAGTTCTAAAGCCGTAAAGTTAAAAAACTTCTGGTCCCATCTGTGAAGTTGGGCCCCGACTTTGAGCAATTCAAAATCTGAAAACTGTATTCGTTTGAGCGTCGTTTGATGATGTTTGAGCGACAAAATATTTCGTTCGAGCGATAATTCTAAAGCCGCAATTTTAGAGAAACTTCTGGGCCCATCTGTGAAGTTGGGCCCCGACTTTGAGCAATTCAAAATCTGAAAACTGCATTCGTTTCAGCGTCGTTTGAGGACGTTTGAGCGACAAAAATTTTCGTTCGAGTGATAATTCTAAAGCCGCAATTTTAGAAAAACTTCTGGGCCCATCTGTGTAGTTGGCCCCCCGACTTTGAGCAATTCAAAATCTGAAAACTGCTTTCGTTTGAGCGTCGTTTGAGCGCAAAAATTTTCGTTTGAGCAACAGTACTAAAACTGTAATTTTAGAAAAACGTCCTGAGCACCTACTTGAGCACCTTGTTTGGAGATTTGCACAGAAGACACAAGAGTTGCTTTTTATTTTTGCTTTTTAAGAATTAATGAAGGGATATTTCCACCAAATTCTCATCAAAAACAACGCTCTCAGTTTTTGATATATCAGGGGTGAAAAGGTGTCCGTTAGAGCCTTCTACACAATGCCTACAAAGCTTGAATAGAGACAAAGTATTTCAACGCCTAGAAGGATTATTTAGCTAATAGTTGTAGCACTCTCGCAAATTTTAGAACATTCAAAAACTTATTCCAAAATAATAGCTTAATGCTCTAAATGCGAGCGTGATTTCAGTATGAATTTGATATTAACAGAGAAAAAAATTACCGCTACAGAAGTAGCTCCCCTTATTACACAAATACCCTCCCCTCCCCCCCCCCCCCCCACCGCCGCAAACTGCTTTATGTCGGTCGGCTAATCGTTAGATTATTGTTACATCATAATTGATCAACAAAAACCATTGTTTTATCAAACGCTATGTAAAAGTCATAGGCAGTGTTTATTTCAGAACGTTTTGGCCGGGGGACGAATGAAATTTTAAGGGGAGGGGGGGGGAAGTTTTCCATTTGTCCTATATTAAATATATCTAAATACTGCGTCACATAAATAGACACTAGGTTAATGTAAAATGTCGGGTTAATATAAACTAAGTTAATGTAAAATAGGGGGCCTCGCCCTCCCCGGAGGAATTCCTGAAAGAAACACAAAAACTGGTAGTATGGGCTAAATATGTGTTTCTTAAGGTCCTTTATTTTTATCGAACATGAAACTGTTGTTGATCAACATTCTGTTGTTTATCAACAAACAAAATGACCGTGACACAGGAATAAGTGATCGATCCTGTATGTGAATTTCTATAATTTTTCTGGACTGTATATTTTACATTAATTTGGGAGTTTTTGTTTTCGTAATTTACTTTTTTCAGAATTTTTTTATATTTTGTCTTTCTCTTTCTTCTTTCCTTTTTTTTTTAGAAAAAAGAAAATTATAATTTTAAACAACATTGAATAAATATTCTAACCTTTGACAAATAAAAAATCTGATGTGGATAGCACACTATTCACTTCATAATGCAATTAATTTACTTCTTTAACAGTGAAAAAAATCTGATGTGGGCAGCATATGGCTTTCCTTATATAATGCAATGAATTTACTAGTTTTATAACAAAAAAATAATGTATAAGATCCACGGCGCTGTGTTTTTATCGTTGAATTGTACATTGGGCGATTTTCAGGATGACACCATGTAAAACTATTCCAAAATGCTCAATTAACTTATATTTCCCGCAACTCTAAACAATCATCAGTATTGATAGATTCCTCAATAAACGATATAGTCCATATATTAAAATATTTTTAAAATATAATTACTTCATCATCTAGTCGTCATTTTCATTGATTTAGCGTCATTTTTATCAATTTGACGACATTTTCTATAATGAGGAAACATTTAAAAAAGTCGCCAATTTGGCGACATTCCGCCAAAATTCGTCAAGCGTTATGGACGGAGATATAAGTTATTCTTGTAGCAGATAACTGACTATTGGTGTCCAAATACAAAAGTATTACCTAAAGTATCTCTTCTAATTAATGGAACTAGCTAGATCTACGAGAATGATGTCACCCAATTTATCGCATGATATTCCTTATGAAAAGTAAACATATTTCAACAATAGGTAATATTTCCTTTAAACTTTATGTAATTTTTTGATAATTTTTTTGTAAAATGTACAATATCTCGAGAACGGTTTATGTTAGCGTTGTAAAATTTATTTTAATCGTTTTCTAATGAAAAATTAAATGAGAAATGACTATTTGTGTAACTTTATTAAGGGTTTTAGTTTTTTGATGATTTTTTCAAAATTTCACTCGAAAATTTAGGGGAGTGGAGGAGGTTCCTGTACATTCAATTTGCATATCAGGTATTGTAATTTTTGTACCAAATTTGTTCGAATCGGTCCATTCGTTCGTCAGTTATAGTCTCCACAGACTCAGTGACACACACATACTTTCACATACACACACATACTTTTACACACACACACACACACACACACACAGAGATATCATCTCAAAAACGTCTAAGTCGTGTTCAAAGATGCTTGAAATGTGTTCTCCCGAAAATTCGAATTCAAATTTTCGACCCCGTCACAATACTTTCGTTATACATTATATGTATATAAGGAAATTAATGATGTCCGTAGCACAATGTTTTTAAAGTTGATTTGTACATTGGGCACTTATCTGGATGACAAGATGTAAAACTCATATTAACTTATATTTCGCGGAACTCTAAATTGAGGATTATCAATATTGATAGCATCCGCTATAAGCAATATAGTCCATATATTAAAATATTTAAATATATGAACTATATTGCAAGACTGACTTATAGAAACAATAGGCTTCCAATATTCGCTGATTGTAATATTTGCACCAAATTTCATTTGAAAAATTCCATTAGTTTGTGAGATATCGGTTACACAGACTCATATACTAACACCCACACATACACACAGGTATCACCTGAAAATCGTTCGATCCAAGTTCAGGGATGTTCGAAAGGTGCTCTTCCGTCGAAAACTCGGAATTCGAATTGTAGATATCGTCACAGTATTTTGCCTATACTTTACATTATGCATATAGAGAAAGTAAAAAATCATAGGTAATTTATTGTATTTAATCAACGAGCCTTTTTTTTTCATATTTTTTAGCAATGCATTACTGATAGAGAACACTAAACCTAGAAATTCTTTAGTTTCCCAGGGCCAGGGGCCGAAGTGATGTATTGATGTATCTTCCTAACATCTGTACGGTTTTAAGTGTCTTGAGAGGGCGTGAACGAAATTGATATATGTTAAGGGGGTAAGGGAGGATTGAACGTCAAATAAATATATTGTAACATTCCGGAATGAATACTGATTGTTACTCGATTCATTCAATCTACCAGATGGCTAAGGGTAGAGTATGTGTGTGAACACATTTCTAGGCTCTTAAATGGTTTTTGTGGAATTTGCTCAATTCATTGAAAGAGTTTTTCAAAATGCCCCGCAAAGCTAAAGTATCAAAAGAAGAAATACTGAAAAATCTTAAAGAAACTCCAGGAATTTTTAACAAGTTTGGTAATCTTGTACCTGCTACAAGTGATATTTGGAATCATGTGAGCCAGCAATGTAACAAACTAATTACACCTAAATATCTGCATTTTTATGTGCAACAAGATCGACACAAAGTGTTGCAGATATTACGAGCACATTTTAATATTGGCCAAGAAATAAATCAGCAGCCATGCTCTGAACATTACTTTCCATTTGGCGTTTTTTTATTAATTTGGCGCCATTTTTGTCCCTTTGCCAAATTTACAATAGTCGCCAAGTTGGCAACGTCCCGCTAAATTTCTCGCCAAGCGTTACGGACGGACGGAAAAATGGATTATTCTTATACTCTAATCTTATGTTCTATCCATGATATTGAAATTTCATAAATTCGTCGTCATTTCATTTAGCGTTGGTTTCATCAATTTGGTGACCTTTTCGTCAATTTGGCAACATTTAAAAAGTTGGAAAAAAGTTGGAACAAGGATTTTCCGACAAATTCGTCACCAATTTTTTGCCAAATGTTACAGACGGAAAAATAGGCTTTTCTTATAGTAGATACTTATATTATTTCCAAGATATTGAATTTTCATCAATTAGTCGTCATTTTCATTGATTTAGTGCCATTTTTTTTCAATTTGGAGATATTTTTATTAATATTTCAACATTTAGAAAAGTCACTAAGTTGGCGACATTCCGTCAAATTCATCGTCAACATCTAGCCAAGTATTATGGACGGAGAAATAAATTATTCTTATAGCAGATAAAGAGGTTTTGGTGTTCAAATAAAATGTATTACCTCTGAAAAAAACTTTTCTCATGAATGGAACGAGCGAGATCCATGAGAAAGATATCACCAAATTTATCGCATGATATTTCATATGAAAAGTGAACATATTTCACAAAAGTTAATATTTTTTTTTTATTTCATGTGATTTTTTGATACATTTATTTGAACAATGTACAATATCTCAAGAACGGTCAGTGCCAGCGTTCTAAAGTTTTTGTTAATCGTTTTCTAATGAAAATTTGTATTGGGAATGGCTATTTGCTTAAATTTATTAAATGTTTTGATTTTTAGATGATTTTTTCAAAATTTAAGTTGAAAATTTAGGGTTTCTGAACATTCGACTGCGTTTAAAACAATAGGCTTCCAGTATTTTCAGTATTCACGGATTGTAATTTTTATACTAAATTTCGTTCGAATTGTTTCATTCGTTTGTGAGATATCGCCTCCACAGACTTACTGACACACACACACACCGACATCACCTCAAAAACGTTTAAATCGTGTTCAGGGATGCTTAAAACGTGCTCTCCCGTCGAAATCTCGAATTTGAATTTTAAACACCGTCACAATACTTTCCTTATACATTATACTATGTATATTGGGAAAGTAATTAACAGCAGATGCAAAGCTTGCTATGCTTCTTCTGTTCCCATTCAGAATTCTGTATTGTTTTCGTTAAACCTTGGTTTTATTGCATTAACTACGGAATATTTTGTGGAATACTTAAATGACAGTTTTATTCATATGTACATGTAAAACAGTTCTTTTTAATTCATAGAAACTTAAAAATGTCCAATATAAAAGTCCCTAAATTATTTTTAGAACATTACCTCATTCAATTTATAAAAATGCATTAATTATCTAGCTCATAATTTGATTTGAAAATATTAAAACATACTTTCTACTTGGGACCGGTATACAATTTCTTCTAAATTAAAATATTCATATCATGCGTATATAAAAACTAAAACTTACATTGCGTCAAAAGAAAATCGAAAATTTCAGGATATTGTAAAATTACGTGTGCAAATATTTTTAATTTATATATAAAATTTCGAAAACTGTATATAAAATATTGTTATGTGTATGAAAACGTTCTTATTATGCTTGCAAGTTATCAAAACACGATATGCATCATATGGAGGTAATATATGCATTATCAAATGCATTAAAATGTGCAGTTAGTTATCACATGGATTTGTAGAAGAGTAACCATTTGATCACGAGATAATGGATAGAATTTTTGGCATAGATAAATTGCAATATGAAAAATATAAAGAAATTTAAAGAATACATCCGAATGTGGTAAATGTATATTATTTGTACAAACATGGTCTTTAAATATATATAATTATTCCAGTAATGTTTATAAATATAATCTTCTGTGTATATAAAGAAACTTATAAAGAAACTTAAATACCAGGAATTGTTTATATAAATATAAAGAAAAATATAAAGAAACTTAAAGAATACATAAGAATATTGAAATTGTATATTATTTGTATAAAAATTTTCTTTAAATATATATATAATTATTCTAGTAATGTGTGTAAAAATAATCTTATGTGTATATAAATATTTTTAGTATGTATACAAAATATAAAACATGAAATGCATCATATGAAGATATTAATTAAGATTTTTTTATTAATTAAAGTATAACATGTAGTTCATTATCCAAGAATTTGTAAAAGAGTGATTGATTTCCTTTGTGATTGAATTAAAGATTATGGATAGAATTTTTACCATTTATATTGTAGTATGAGAAAATTAGTGAAACATAAAAATCTATGAGAATGTGGAAAATGTTTATTATTTGTATATATATATATATATATATATATACAAATAATAAACATATATATATATATATATATATATATAATATAAAACTTGAAAAAATGCTACAATTTTGAGTGAATTGATTAAAAAGCTAAAAGCAAAAAAAAAAATTTTAATACAACTTGTAAAGCGCTATGCTGCAATTTTACATGTGTATACCTATATAAATTCCCAAATAGGACAAGTAGCAATGTACTCGTAAAATCTCTAGATAAGTGACGTAAGTAACGGCCGGGGGGAGTTGCGACCCCCAACACTCCGGTTAAAGCTTTTTTCCGCCATGGCAAACGCTCCCGGTAGCCGATACTCCCTACACTATTTTCTCCATGACTCTTATATATATATATATATATATATATATATATATATATATATATATATATATATATATATATATAAAATCAGAAATATCAAAAGTCTAACAAAAATAAAAGAATACATGAATGCGTGAAATATGTTTGTTATTTGTAATTTATTTCTTTCAAACATACACAGACACACGCACGCACACACACACACACACACACACAGACATATATATATATACGGTACATTATAACATTCCAATAACGGTGAACCTTACAAAAGAAATGAAGGTAAACTAAAATAGTACTTTCTAACAAATACGCTTAATATTTTTACGACATGTTAAAAATATCATCATCATATAAAATGAGAATTGTATACATAATAAAATTTAAAAATACAACAGTTTCTCACAAAATCGTTGTTACAACTCATACGAATTTGAAACAATGCGGTACTCCGCTAGGGAAGATCAGTCAGATGGAATTCAATATAACATAAAACAGCAGAACAGTCAATCCTGAGTATCAAAAGATTTTTAAATAAATGAAGTACATAACAAAATTCTTCTGAACCTCAACAAGCTGACATCAATAAATTCTCAAACCTGGTCCAATGGATCAGTGTTACCTGAACAGTCTTTTCCTTTAGTAAAGGTACTAAGAAACCTGTTTTCAACACTTTTGATCAATTGAGAAGAATAAAGATGAGATGGATCCCACACCAAAGAACCATACTGTAACAACAATTTCTAACAAAACTATTAAAAAAGATGGCCTGGTTATCAGAAAACTCTTTGGTTCTCCTAACAACATAACTGAACATCCTATCTTAGAAACAGTTTGCCTAATATGATAAGCTCAAATCAGAATAAAAGAAAATACCCAAGTCCCTAACTTCATGTTCTAAATTCAAACGAAATTCCACATTGAAATATTCAGATTTAAGTTATTAATTTCTGGCTAATTGTACAAGTCATTTAAATGATTTTTATAAGGTGTGTCTAAATATTCGTATACTGTCAAAACAAAACTAACTATTTAGTTACAAAACTAACTATTTAGGTACAAAACTAACTATTTAGTTCCACCTACAAAATAAAATCAACATGCCAATCACATTTAATTCATATACATTAGGTCGGGAACATGAATGAAGTTCGCCCCCATCCCCCCGCCATCCCAGAATTATTTCGATATAAAATTACTGCTTAAGGATTGTCGCTAAAACGAAAACTTGTGTCACTCAAACGACTGCAGCTTTCAGATTATGAATTGCCAAAAGTCGGAGGGATACATGAAGTTGCCCCACGATATTTCTTTCTAAAGTTACAGCTTTATGATTGTCGCTTACACGAAAATTTTTGTCGCTCAAACGAATGCTGTTTTCAGATTTTGTGTTGCTCAAAGTGGGGGAGGGGGGGGGGGGACAACTTCACAGATGGACCCAGAAGTTTTTCAAAAATTACAGCTTTAAAATTGGCGTTCAAAGGAAGATTTTTGTTGCGTCAAACGACGTTTAAACGGATGCAGTTTTCAGATTTTGAATTGCTCAAAGTGGAGGACCCAACATCATAGATTGGCGCAGAAGTATTTCTAAAATCATTGCTTAACTATTAGAGCTTAAATGAAAACGTTTGTAGCTTAAACAACGCTCAAATGAATGGGATTTTCTGATTTTGAATTGCTCAAAGTCGGAGTCAACTTCACAGATGTGTCCCGAATTTCTTTTCTAAAATTACGACTTTAGAATTGTCAGTCAAACGAAATTTTTGGTCGGTCAAACGACGCTCAAACGTATGCCGTTTTCAGTTTTTGAATTGCTCAAAGTCGGGGGGCTAGTTGGAGTAGGCGCCCAGGAAGTTTTTCTAAATTAAGGCTTTAGAATTGTCGCTCAAACGAAACTTTTGACGCTCAAACGTCCTCAAACGACGCTCAAACGAATGCATTTTTCAGATTTTGAATTGCTCAAAGTCGCGGGACCAACTTCAGAGATGGGCCCAGAAGTTTTTCTAAAATTGCGGCTTTACTATTGTGGCTCAAACCAAAATTTTTGACGCTCAAACGTCCTCCAACGACGCTCAAACGACGCTCAAACGAATACAGTTTTCAGATTTTGAATTGCTCAATGTCGGGGGGCCAACTTCACAGATGGGCCCAGAAGTTTTTTTAACTTTACGCCTTTAGAACTGTCGCTCATACGAAAATTTTTGTCGTTCAAACGCGCTACAACGACGTTCAAACGTATGCTGTTTTCAGTTTTTGAATTGCTTAAAGTCGGGGGGGCTAGTTGGAGTAGGCGCCCAGGAAGTTTTTCTAAAATTAAGGCTTTAGAATTGTCGTTCAAACGAAATTTTTTATCGCTCGAACGCGCTCAAACGACGCTTAAACGAATACCTTGTTTAGTTTCTGAATTGCTCACAGTCGGGGGGCTGGATGGAGAAGGCGCCCAGGAAGTTTTTCTAAAATTACGGCTTTAGAATTGTCGCTCAAACGAAAATTTTTGTCGCTCAAACGACGCTCAAACGAGTACCGTTTTCAGATTTTGTATTGCTCAAAGTCGGGGGCTGCGTGAAGTTAGTCCCCTCGGATTTATTTTTAAAATTACGGCTTTAGAATTGTCGCTCAAACGAAATTTTTTATCGCTCAAACGCGCTCAAACGACGCTCAAACGAATGCCGTTTTCAGTTTTTGAATTGCTCAAAGTCGGGGGGCTGGATGGAGTAGGCGCCCTGGAAGTTTTTCTAAAATTACGGCTTTAGAATTGTCGCTCAAACGAAAATTTTTGTCGCTCAAACGCGCTCAAACGAATACCGTTTTCAGTTTTTGAATTGCTCAAAGTCGGGGGGCTGGATGGAGTAGGCGCCCTGGAAGTTTTTCTAAAATTACGGCTTTAGAATTGTCGCTCAAACGAAAATTTTTGTCGCTCAAACGAGCTCAAACGACGCTCAAACGAATACCGTTTTCAGATTTTGTATTGCTCAAAGTCGGGGGCTGCGTGAAGTTAGCCCCCCGGATTTATTTTTAAAATTACGGCTTTAGAATTGTCGCTCAAACGAAAATTTTTGTCGCTCAAACGCGCTCAAACGCGCTCAAACGACGCTCAAACGAATGCCGTTTTCAGATTTTGAATTGCTCAAAGTCGGGTTGCTGGATGGAGTAGGCGCCCTGGAAGTTTTTCTAAAATTACGGCTTTAGAATTGTCGCTGAAACGAACATTTTTGTCGCTCATACGCGCTCAAACGTCGCTCAAACGAATGCCGTTTTCAGATTTTGTATTGCTCAAAGTCGGGGGGCTGCGTGAAGTTAGCCCCCTCGGATTTATTTTTAAAATTACGGCTTTAGAATTGTCGCTCAAACGAAATTTTTTATCGCTCAAACGCGCTCAAACGACGCTCAAACGAATGCCGTTTTCAGTTTTTGAATTGCTCAAAGTCGGGGGGCTGGATGGAGTAGGCGCCCTGGAGGTTTTTCTAAAATTACGGCTTTAGAATTGTCGCTTAAACGAAAATTTTTGCCGCTCAAACGCGCTCAAACGAATGCCGTTTTCAGTTTTTGAATTGCTCAAAGTCGGGGGGCTGGATGGAGTAGGCGCCCTGGAAGTTTTTCTAAAATTACGGCTGTAGAATTGTCGCTAAAACGAAAATTTTTGTCGCTCAAACGCGCTCAAACGACGCTCAAACGAATGCCGTTTTCAGTTTTTGAATTGCTCAAAGTCGGGGGGCTGGATGGAGTAGGCGCCCTGGAAGTTTTTCTAAAATTACGGCTTTAGAATTGTCGCTCAAACGAAAATTTTTGTCGCTCAAACGCGCTCAAACGACGCTCAAACGAATGCCGTTTTGAGATTTTGTATTGCTCAAAGTCGGGGGGCTGCGTGAAGTTAGCCCCCCCCCCGGATTTATTTTTAAAATTACGACTTTAGAATTGTCGCTCAAACGAAATTTTTTATCGCTCAAACGCGCTCAAACGACGCTCAAACGAATGCAGTTTTCAGAATTTGAATTGGTCAAGGTCGGGGGGCTAACTTCACAGACGTGTGTATGCGCTCCAGCAGAGATGGAGATAAAATTTTTCCAGAAGAGTAAAAATATTTCCTGACTTGATTTAGAGGAGTATTTTGCTTTTCAGAGGAACATTTTTAATTTTTTACAATTACTCTCAATTCCATGTGTTCTTAAATTTATTGTATTTTGTATTAAAAAAAAATGGAGCACTACATTCTATTTTTGCGTTATTAAACACAATACATTGTATATCTGATAGCGCAATTAATACATTAGGAAATGAGTTTTAAAATGTTTAATTAGGGATTCTAAAAAAAAAAATCTTCTTTGTTTACAGAATCGGTGAGTATAAACATGCATTACATAATTTATAAAACGTATTTGCTGATTTTATAGCGTGAAATATGCGTTTTCAGGCGTGATTTCGATCTCCATTTCATTGTATTTCGCCGTGATTAAGCAAAAATATTTATTATATAAAATATAACTATAAAATATTACCGAAATTTATTAAAATATATGTATAATCTCATTCTATGTTTTTAGCAATCTCCTGCTCTGTGGAGCGACAATTATTGTCTATTTAAAACTTAACAAATGATTATCCAAATGACTGCCCCTGAAAAAATGACCAATAACCTTTAGAAACCTAAAAAAATAAAATGTGGACTTGATACGGCAGAATTAGTACCGATACGAAATCCACACAGAAAAGTAAATTCCTTTTTTTAATTTTCCTTGGTCACAATTTGTACTTGGTGAAATAGTGATTATGATTGGAATCATCTAATTAAATTTTTCCTATTCCCCACATTCATATCAAGTGAAAATAAATATAATTTCCTAATAGTACCTAAAGGGATCTCAGACTTAAAAAATGGGCGTGGCCACATAACCTATCGTCATAAAATTTCATAAAAAGAAATTCTATGCATTTGAAAAAAAGGATGAATTAAAATTTACCATCTATAATTCAATTGATATGACACGCTTCGGCTAAAGATCGTAATATAATCTAAAAGAAATGGGGTTGTTAATTGTATGGCGAAGGTGCGATTTTGTAGGGCATTCATCACAAAGGTAATTATAAAATATAACTTTATTTGCAGGAGCATATTCAAAAGATAATTATATTACAACAAGAGAATTATCATAAAAGTCGTAAGATCTAAATGTGCTTAAATTGTTTTATTAACTGCGTGTTTCATAGATAATTTTTGACGACAAAAATAAATAAATAAATAAAAACAACCCCATCTCTCTAGAACAGGTTGATCTCGAGATATATATTTATTTTTAATTTCTTGAGAGCGACTACGTTTCATAATGAAACAAGTCGTCAGTCGAAAAAACAAGTTTCAAAACTGTCAATTAAATATAATTTTAAAAAAATATCTCTATCATGTAGTGCAATTAAACTCAATGGATCATGAAGAACAATTGAAATGATAAAATATTAATTTGAGCTTATACGCAAAATTATGGATTGCCCTCATCAGATATTTTCATTTATTTATGCACAATATCACGTTCCCGGATTTACTTTTCCTAAACATTTAAAAGCATTTACTAAAATATTCTAAATCTAATATATACATCAAGGTAATATATGCGAATGGCAATTATTCAAGTTAAAATATCATGACATTCTCCTTCATAAATTTGAATGTATCAGAAGTCGATTTTATCGCTCAAGACAGTCGTACTTGTTTTTCATAAATCGATTTTATTGAATACTTATGATGTTTGTGAGATACTCTTTATGACGTTGTGTAACACCATTTGAATTATTTATCCTTTTGAATTATTCATCTAGCATAAATAATTTAGAACAATAATAGAATATTTTGGAGCTGGGAGTGATTAATTTCAATTTTTGAGTCCAGTGAAGCAATGCTCTTCGTTACGAATCCCTACACACTCTTTTTTGGAGGTTTATGGCTCTATTAATATAAATTACGTTTATTACATATTTACATATATATTGCTTTTATTTTAAAATAATGCAAGCTACAGTACAAAGTCCGAATAACAGCGTACAAGATAAAATACAATACAAAATATACAGATAAAAATATAATAAAATACTTTAAAAGACAAACTATTGACAAAAAATGATTATCGAAAGCACCTGCAAATGAATAATAAAATATTTACAATTAATGATTTTTAATTCCATTTCTGATGAATAAAAACAATCCAGATTATCGAGGAAGCTCTTTTACCGTTTACAAAGTTTAATTATCGCGCATTAAAAACCCATATTCGTACTGAAATTCCTTCAACAAATAAACCCATGCTCAGTAGTAATACGGCGTAGTAATAAGGCCCCAGTAGTAAATAAGGCGTAAAAAATACCAGTTTCCTTATAATACAGGTATCTCAAGAAATTAATTTGAATAATTTCGATCTTGTTTGCATAAACAGCATGAAAAGTCCTCCACACCACAGACGCTCCCGGTCGTCCAAATAGTTACTCAAGTCCTCTGGATGAGTCGGACGGCCTGGGGTTTCCACACCACAGACGCAAACTCAAGCTCAGACCTGACCAAGGCATTAAGGAGAACAATGATTGTATCCGCGTTAGTGAAATCCTGAGTAATTCTCTTAAGCTATAAGCGTGTTATTACCACTAACCCTACATAAAATATACAATTTGCAATTAAATAATAAATAAATAAGACATTTATGAAGGAGTCTTTTAATGGTGATGAGTGACGTGTACACTTTATTTTTGACGGAATTAATTTATCCTCCTTTGTATACTTATTTCGTAAGAATTTTCAGAAAAACTAGAAGAGGAAATCATTAGCGAGCACTTCTGATACTTCATCTGGAATTGGGTACTGAATCCATATCAGTCCTCATCTAAGCTTTGTCCGTAGCCAATCCCGAGAAAGAGATGGTTTAAAAAAAAATGGTAAGAAAGTCACCTGCGCATTATCCTGATTAGATTTTGGTACGAATCTGAAACATAGATTCTGCCTTTTTTTGCGTACTTCTTATTTACGAAATTATTCATAAAAATCGTATGCTCTTACATGGTTTGGTTTTATTTATTTATTTGAATAAATAAATAAATAAATAAAACCAACCCCATCTCTCTAGAACAGAACTCTAAATCCATATCAGTCCTCATCTAAACTCTAACCGTAGCCAATCCTGGGAGAGAAATGGTGTAAAAAAAGTTTTTTGGCCTGAAAGAGGACATATTAATGAAAGCAATTCCCCTTACCTCTTCCATAATATCATGCGGAATTCGTATCAGTCGTCAACATCATGGAGAGTATAATCTCCCCTCTATCTGTAGTGGTTTTTGAGAAATATATATTTCAAGAAATAAGTTTGAACCGTAAGTGAAAAGGAAAGTGAAGTGAAAATTATTTGTAAGCCAATCTACCGTCTCAAGAATTTGATAATAAAATTATATCAGATATTATCTAAGCTTTTTCTATAATAGCAGTTTAACTTTTTGCTTCCCTTCGGAAGGATTCAACCTCCCATGATTTCTGCCTTACAAAAAAGCATACTGAAACGATCACAAAAACAAGTGATTGAACATTTGAAAAGAACCTGCATTTAAAATTAATATTTTAAACAGGAAATATTGATCCAATTAAATTCCTTAAAATTGGATCAATGTTTGATCCAATAAAGTCCAATGAAATTCATTATTTATGTACACACATAAAAAATGAATTTCAATAAAAACAATGTGCCAAAAATTTACCACCAAGAAATAAATGATTTACTTTGGAAATTATACAATAATGAATGTAATTTTTCCATTATATAGGCTATTCAAATTTGATTGCATTATTCCATAGTTATTTTGTATCTGGCATATTATATCATTTTCGAAAGCATACAAATTCCCAATTTCAAATATGAATTAAAATTTTGTATAAGCATTTTCGGTTTCAAAATTTTGAACACTGAATTGTAAAAAATACAATTATCAAGTATTTTATTCTTTTCAAAATCGCGGGTCATATGTAAGTCATTAAGAAGCTCGTAAGGCAAATATGCAAAAGCACGTATCCACGTAAACAATACAAAACCCGCTGTTAGTTATGGTATTTAAGTTTACACTCAATGCGTCCGCTTATGTTTTTTTTCTGCCTAGTTTAACTGACCATACCCTGTGTAGAGCACAGCGTTCGAGAGTGGAAAAACATTAGCTAAATGCAATACGATTAACGAAAATATTTTTTATATACAGTATATTAAAAAGATATTACAGGTATATATGTAAAAGATATGTAAAATTTCATTTTAAATATTTAACAATCTCCTGCTCCCTGAGGCGACAATTATTACCTATTTAAAGTCACACAAGTCCCACAAGTCATTCACAAGTCCCACAAGTCCCACAAGTCACACAAGTCCCACAAGTCATTGGCCAAATGACTGCCACTAAGAAAATGACCAATAACCCTTAGAAACATAAATAAAATAAAATGTAGACTTGATACGGCGGAATTAGTGCCGATACGAAATCCACACAGAAAAGTAAATTCATTTTTTTAATATTCCTTGGTCACACTTGTACTTGCTGAAATAGCGATTATGATTGGAATCATCTAATTGAAATTTTCGTATTCCCCACATTCATAATAATTGAAAATATATACTATTTCCCAATAGTACCTAAAGAAAACTCCGAATGAAAAAATGGGCCAGGCCACATAAACTATTGTCATAAAACTTTATAAAAAGAAATTCTACGCATTCGAAAAAAAGGGATGAATTAAATTTAACAATTCTACTAATCCAATTGATATTACACATTCAAATTCAACGCTTCGGCTAAAGATCGTAATATAATCTAAAAGAAAAGGGGTTGTTAATTGTATGGCGAAAGTGCGATGTTGAAGAGCGCTCATTACAAAGGCAAATATAAAATATAACTTTTTTTAGAGGAACATATTTAAAAGAGAATTATATTACAAGAGCATTATCATAAAAGTCCTAAGATCTAAATGTACTTACATGGTTTGATTAACTGCTTGATTCATACATAATTTATGACGACAAAATTAAATTAATAAATAAAACCAACCACATATCTCTAGAACAGGCTGTTCTCGAGATATTTATTTATTTTTAATTTTTTTGCGAGCGACTACGTTTCATAATGAAACAGGTAGTCAAATGAAAAAACAAGTTTCAAAACTGTCAATTAAATATAATTTCAAGAAAATATCTGTGTCATGTAGTGCAATTAAACTCAATTTAATGGATCATGAAGAAAAATTGAAACGGTAAACATTAATTTGAGACTGTATGCAAAATTATAGGTTACCCCCATCAAATTTTTTCATTTGCACAAAATCACATTCCCGCATTTACTTCTTCTAAACATTTAAGCGCATATAGTAAAATATTCTAATGCTGATATATACATCAACGTAATACATGCGAATGCCAGTTGTTATTCAAATTAAAATGCAATGCCATTCTTTTTCATAAATTTGAATGTATCAGAAATCGCTTTCATTGCTCAAGACTGCCGTACATGTTTTTTTTAAAAATCGATTTTATTGAATACTTATGATGTTTGCGAGATGCTCTTTATAACGTTGGGTAACAGCTTTTGAATTATTCATCTAGCATAAATATTTTACTACAATAATAGACTCTTCTGAAGCTGGAAGTGATTCATTAAAAATTTTTAGCCCAGGGCAACAATGCTCTTCGTTTCAATGTCTCGTACACACTTTTTTGAAGGTTTATGGCTCTATAAATATTAAATAAGCTCATTACTTATTTATGGTTTTTTATTTATTTTAAAATAATGCAAGCTACAGGAAAAAGTCCGAATAACAGCGTACGAGATAAAATACAATACAAAATATACAGATAAAAATATAATAAAATGCATTAAAAGGCAAACTATTGACAATAAATGATTAATTATCGAAAGCACCTGCAAATGAATAATGAAATATTTACAACAGATGATTTTTAATTCCATTTCCGATGAATAAAAACCATCCAGATATTCGAGGAAGTTCTTGTACAGTTTACGAATATTAATTATCGCACATTAAAAACCAGTATTCGTACTGAAATTCCTTCAACAAATAAACCCATGCTCCTGGTTGAATACAGGAGAACTTGAAACTCCATCCTACACAAGACAGGGGTACAATAAATTATGTGATGAAGAATGAAAATAAAATGAAATCCCGTCTGTTATGCAAGCTTTTAACATTAAGCATATCACGAAATAAAGTAGTAGATGAGGCGTAACAAAAAAGTACTAGATTTATTACAATACAGGTATCTCAAATTAGTTTGAATAATTTCGATCTTGTTTGCATGAACGGCTTGAGAAGGCCTCCACACCACAGACGCATACTCAAGCACAGACTTGACCAAAGCATTAAAGAGAACAATGATAGTAATCTCGTTAGTGAAATTCTAAGTAATTCTCTTAAGCCATAAGTGTGTTATTGCCACTAACACTATATAAAATATACAATTTGCTAATAAATAATAAATAAATAAGAAATTTATGAAGGAGTCTTTTTATGGTGATGAATGATGTGTACACTTTATTTTTGACGGAATTATTTTATCCTCCTTTGCATACTTATTTCGTGCAATCATACGAATTTTCAGTAAAACTAGAAGTGGAAATGATTAGCGAGCACTTTCCATACTACCTCTGGAATTCGGTACTGAATCCATATCAGTCCTCATCTAAGCTCTGTCCGTAGTCAATCCCGAGAAAGAGATGATTTAAAAAAAAAATTTGGTAAGAAAGTCACCTGCGCATTATCCTGATTAGATTTTGGTACGAATCGGAAACATAGAATATGCCCTTTTTTGCGTACTTCTTATTTACGAAATTATTCATAAAAGTCGTAAGATCTAAGTGTGCTTAAATGGTTTGATTGATTTGGTTTTATTTATGTATTTGAATAAATAAATAAATAAAACCAACCCCGTCTCTCTAGAACAGAACTCTGAATCAATATCAGTCATTATTTAAGCTCTAACCGTAGTCAATCCTGGGAAAGAAATGGTGAAAAAAAAATTTTTTTGCCACCGAAAGAGGAAATATTAATGAAAGCAATTCCCCTTACCTCTTCCATAATATGATGCGGAATTCGTATCAGTCGTCAATATCATAGAGAGTATAATCTGCCCTCTATCTGTAGTTGTTTTTGAGAAATCTATATTTCAATAAATAAGTTTAAACCGTAAGCGGAAAGGAAACTGAAGTGAAAATTCTTTATAAACCAATCTACCGCCTGAAGAATTTGATAATTAAATTATATCAGATGTCATCTGAGCTTTTTCAATAATAACGGTTTAGCTTTTTGCTTCCCTTGGGAAGGATACAACCTCACATGATGCCTGACTTACAAAAAAGCATACTAAAACGATCACAAACACAAGCGATTGAACATTTGAACAGAACCTGCATTTAAAATTAATATTTTAAACAGGAAACATAGATCCAATTAAATTTCTTCAAATTGGATCAATTGTTCCTATTGATCCAAATAAATTCCTTCAAATTGGATCAAAATTTCCTATTGATCCATTTAAATTCCTTCAAATTGGATCAATGTCTCCTATTTTTCCAATTAAATCCAATTAAATTCATTATTTATGTATACACATAAAAAAGGAATTTCTATAAAAACAATAATGTGCCAAAAATTTTACCACCCATAAATAAATTATTTACTTTGGAAATTATACAATAATGAACGTAATTTTTTCCCATTATATAGGCTACGCAAGTTTGATTGCATCATTTCATATTTATTTTGCACTTAGCATATTACATCATTTTTGAAAGCATACGAATTCCCAATTTCAAAAATTAACTTAAAATTTCGTATAAGCATTTTCGTTTACAAAATTTTGCATACTGAATTGTAAAAAATACAATTTTCAAGTATTTCATGCTTTTCAAAATCGCGGGTAACATGTGAGTCATATAGAATCTCGTAAGACAAATATGCAAAAACACGTATCCACGTAAACAAAACAAAACCCGCTGTTAGTTATGGTATTTAAGTTTACACTCAATGAGACCGCGTATGTTTATTTTTTCTGCTTAGTTTAACTGGCTGTACCTCTAATGCTAATTCTCTATGAGTGTCGTTCAAGACAGAGCACCAGGCGCGAAGCGCCTTTAATCTCCGGTGTCAATATGTGGTTCTTATCGTCAAACTGTGACATTAATTCAGTGACCCTAATTGGAGGATCGAGGTTTTTATTTACTACTTTTTATTATTTGTCCTAGCTCCTAGTGTGGCAGTTTGTTGCACATTTAGAGTTTAAGCAGTTTAGGGGGTTGATGCAGATCTAAGGGTTATCTAGCATGTTGGCAGCTTAGAGTTTTGAACATTAGTCGCGAGTTTTATTTGATATCAGATGTTTGAGGTGGGATTTTTAATTCCGATTATCGATGTTTAGAACAGCGCGGGGTCTCTTACGAGATTTGGCCTTGCGATGATCATAGGCATGCAGATTGAATAGCAGTTCATTTGGAACGGATGGCAAATTTTTGTAAAATTTAAGCGCTAGCTTCTTAATTTGGGTTCTAACAGTTTTTATTTTGAAGTCATTCCTAATTACCGAGTTTCTTAAGTACCTGGGAGCTTTCCTGATAATCCGTAGGATTTTGTTTTGTTTTATCTCTAGGAGGTCTATTGTAGTTTTACAGGCATATCCCCATACGGGTGCTGCATACAGCATTCCCGGGCGGATGACCGATTTATAAATTAGAAGTTTGTTTTGATGACTGAGATTTCCGTTTCCTATCATTGGGTATAAGGCTCCTGTAGTTATATACGCTTTTTTGATTAAGTTCGTTACGTGCTGTTTCCAGGTTAGGTGGGAATCTATCGTTACACCTAGGTATTTAGTAGATTTTTCTGCGCGTAAGGCATGATTGTTTATGTACAGTGGCGGCGGCGGTTTCTTTTTCCTCGAGAAATAGATCCAATGATATTTATTGGGGTTTAATTTTATTCGCCATTTTTCCAGCCATGTTTGGAGTATGTCTAAGTGTTGTTGTAGCTGTCTGTGCATTACTGAGACATAGGGGTGTTTTGCAAGTATCGCACTGTCGTCTGCATAGAGTGCCAGCTCTGTGTTTGGAGTCCTGGGGATGTCGTTCAGGTATATGTTAAAGAGTGTTGAGCCCAGGATAGAACCTTGCGGTACACTACTTTTAATAAGCTTGGGTATAGTTAAGTTACCTCCTACTCTGACTTGAAAGTGTCTGTTATTTAAGTATGAGATTAAAAGTTTGACAAGAGCGTCAAGGACTTTTAAAGTGATCAATTTGTACGCTAATCCACAGTTCCACACTTTATCAAAGGCTTTTTGGATGTCCAGAAAAATCGCAGCTGTGGATGTCTTGTTATTGAGACCAGAAGATATGTACTCTACCACTCTCAGCAATTGATGAGTGGTGGAGTGCTTTGGCCGAAATCCAAACTGCGCCGGAATGAGGATGTCATCCTCACAAAGGTGCGTGTTCAGTCTCTTAAGAATTATTTTCTCAGTAATTTTACTAAGTGTCGGTAGCAAGCTAATTGGTCTGTAGTTGGCTGGAATTGTGGTATCCTCACCTGGCTTAAGGATTGTTATGATTATCGCTTCCTTCCATTCTTTGCGAAAATAGTTTAGTTTTAATATTTTATTTATTAAGATAGTCAAGTAACATATTACGTTTAGGGGTAGGTTTTTTACCGCAATATTTCTGATTTTGTCGTGCCCTGGGCTTTTACGGTTTTTGAGAATTTCTACTATCTCCTGCGGGGTGGCTGGATTAATCTCAGTCGTTACCGGGGAATTCCTGAAGTTATTTAAAATTTGTCTAACTATTCTTAGGGTGTCCTGACACATTAGATCGTGGTTTGGTTGGAATTGTTTTTCATAATGGCTTGCGAGCGCCTCGGCTTTTTCCTCGTCTGAGTACGCAATTTTAGCGCCATCTATTAGAGGCGGGAGCTTAATTTGAGGTTTCCTGAGTCTTTTTGCGAATTGCCAGAGCTATACGTCTTCTGGGCTAAGGGATTCGATAAGTTCTTTGTACTGTTGCTGCTTTTCTGCGACAATTTTTTCCCTGACTTTGCACGTGAGTCTGTTAAGCAACCTTTTAAGGGCGGGGTCTCTGCTAGCCTGCCATGTCTTACGTATTCTATTTCTTTGCCTGACTAATTGCTTGACATGGTGGGAAAGTGTGGGCATTTTTGAAGACTCACGATGTGTTGTGGCAGAGACAATTGCTCTCTTGATTTCTGTTGTGAGTGTGTGCGTGGCAGAGTCAATATCCGCCGTGCTCATTATGTTAGGTACTGCTAAGTGCGGCTCGAAGAGTGCTCTTTTGAATACTTCCCAGTTGACCCTCTCTTGTCCCAAAGAGGCTGGAAGAGGTGTGTTCAGGTCGAATGTCACCAGTACCGGTAGATGATCCGAGTCGAATTCATCCAGGGTACTAATAGTGTGAGCGTAGTCTATGTTTCGCGTTAGGACAAAGTCTATGAATGTGCCGCTGGCGCCTGAGAAGCAGGTTGGTGTCGACGGTGCAATAATCTTAGTGTTTGTGGTGTTCAGCAGTCTATGTATCTGTGTACCGCGTGAATTGGCTCTCCTACAGCCCCACGCACGGTGGTGTGCGTTGAAGTCGCCTGCGAGTATCGTGTTTGGATATCGCGCGAAAAGCAGTTCCAGTTGCGCAGCTACATCTACTCTACTCATATTTTTGACATATGTTGAGGTTAGGATAAACGGGCTAGTATTATTAATTTTAATTTTTATACTAGTATTTTCTATATCTTGAAGATTTATGTTGTTTAGTTCCTCGTGGGGAATATTTCTTTTAATGTATACTGCTGTTCCTCCATGGGGCGTTCTAGCATTAGTATTTGAGCTAAGATTATGATAGCATATATAGTTGGCTATGTTTAGTTTTTTACTTTCTCTAACTTTAGTTTCCTGAATTAATAAGGCGTCTACGTCATTTTCATTTACATAGTTCCTAAGTTCATTTATTCTTGGAGATATGCCGTTCGCATTCCAAAATATTATTTTAATGGATTCCTTTTGGGACCTAGCCATGACGGGTTTGATTCTCACTGTTACTTTAAAAATCCGCGATTATTTTAAGGGCCTCAGAGACCATTACCATAGGATCGCTCTTTTTTTGTACTAACTCTGCGAACTGCATCAACAGATGTTTTATGTCGTCTAAATTGAACAGGTTGGTTCTAAATTGATGGTTTGGGGGCCTGCTCTTGCACCGATCTGGTAGGTGCTGAAGTTTGGTGCCTGTTTACCTGTGGCACGATGTGCGAGGAGCCCTGAGGGGGTGCCTGGGGTTTTAGTCCGAGGGACTTTTGCCTCCAATGGGGTATCTGGTGTTTTGGGGGAGGGGGGGCATACCTCGGTGCCTTTCCTCTGTTCCAGGGGTTCTTCGGGCATTGCCTGGAGTTCGCCGGGTGGTCTCTATTACAATTTGCACACGTTGCCTCCTCTGTCCTGGGTCTCTGGCAGTCCCGTGTGAAATGATCTTCAGCACACTTCAGGCACTTTGGTGGCATACAGCAGTTCTCAGAGGAGTGGTTGAACTTCTGGCACCGGTAGCAAATTTTGAAGCCCCGTACTCTGAAGGCCTCTACCTTCACAGCCAAGTATCCTAACCTTGTCAGTCTGTAAATCCTCTGCCAGTCTCCCGTGGGACTAAGGCTGAGTAAGAAGATCGGCAGGGGCAATCTCGTTTTAGTGTTTCTCAGTTGAGAAACCCGGACTACATCTAATCCCATGGATGTTAGAGTAAGTTTTATTTCCTCAATGTTATAGTTTACTGGTAGCTCCTTCAAAACTACCTTTTTGGGCCTTTCTGTTTTCAAGTTTAAGCTGTGGAAGGGGATTTTCTCACTAGTCAAATGGCGCTAAACAACCCTATAGGAGTCAGCGTCATTGATTATCAATTTAAGCATATCTCCTGAGAGTTTGCCAGATACTTTGTTGCCTGTGATCTCATTTAACATTTTTAGGAGGGCCTGGTAGTTATCTCTGAACTTAATGAAAAAACATTCCGCTTTTGGGTCTTTTTTCTCTACTTCCATACTTTTATCACTTCCACTATTTACCACGGTTTTTGGTTTTGGTGCACTTTTTAACACTACAGGTTGCGCGACAATTTCAGCATAAATCTTATTTACCTCGTTAGAATTTGCATTTACACTTTTGTCATTTACATCCTTAACAACTACATCATTGCAATCCATGTTATCATGGTCACTAGCTTTTAAGTTTGATTCTCCAGTCTGGATTTTAGTAGGAGTTCCCTTAGTGGGAAACTCCTCTATCCTAGCCCTTTTACTTGGATTTTCAACCGTTTCAGTATTATCAACAGGTTTGATCTTATTAATAAGTCCTAACTCTAGCAGTTTAGATTTAATTTCAGTGTTGTCTAATCTTAAGTTACTATCCTCAAATGATTTAAAGATTAAATACATTTCACTACTCTTAAATTTAGTCATGTCACAGCCTAACATAAAAGAATTCACAAAATTGAACATACCCAAAATCCGGGAGACTTGGTCCTTGTCCTGGTCGATAAGTCCATTCTTGAGCATATCCCCGATATGCAGAGTCAGAGTGTAGATCAGTAATCCACAGACATTCACAGTTTCCATCACTTCTTGGGTCCACGTGTGAGAAAGTCCATCGTCCGGCAGGGAGTCACAATAAGAAATCATGGCATCCCTGAGAGGCCGAGCATCATCTCCATCCAGTTCCCTTGCAACATCCCTCGTCACTTCCAAAACTTCTCTATCCAGCTCCATATTCCAGCAGGGTCAATCACGAAAAGCAGAACTACGTGGGAAAAACGCACGTGGTGATCCAAATTCGAAAAGCCGCACACAATAACGTTGAAGATTACTTAGCCCGACGTGCTCTATCGCACAGATTAACATATACAGATATTTCACTCGACCTCAGCGCCCTCAACCGCCAACCAAAATATCAAGATTGGCAGGCTTGGCGATGGTCTGTGATGCTAATATAACCCTATTTGGCACTGAACGAAACACTTGGAACTTAGAACTTTGTTTTTGTTGCTTTGTTCTATCATCGCATGCACATCGCATGTTGTTCACACGTGGTAAACATACTTTCGCAGCTATTTTATGGATTACTAAAAGAAAAGGAATTACGTTTAAAAGGTATGTGTTATCTATCCCATATTTCATCCTATGCACGTGTTCATCATAAGAAATTGGTGCAGTATTATCACTGCCGCCTAGATTATAAATTCTAAGAAGCAATGGCATTATTAGTTAAAAAACCTTTTCCGCATTTATATATAAAATGTATAAAAATTAATATTTGGATAGCTTTTTCTAGAGAAAGTTGAATATAATATTGGATGTGTATATATTTTACATGCTTTTTACTAACTGACGTAATGTGGAAAATAATCCCCCCCCCCTTTTAATTAACGATTGAGTTCGACACCTTTGATAATGCATTTATGTAAATTTGTTATTTAGTATAAGAATATAGTTTAGTATAGTGTATTTAAAAAATATATATATAATAACAGCATCCCAGAATAAATTAAGAACTAAGCAATTTAACTTATCTGCACGCTAGTATACTTTTTAGGCTGAAAATATTATATAATATTTTAGTCTTTTGGGTATGTTAGCTTGTAATTTTTGGTGTATAATGATTTACAGTGATGCAATGCGTCAATTTTTTTATTTAGTTTATGATTGCATGAATTAAATATATATATCTGTGTTTATTTATTTAAAGTTAAACATATTACAGATAAAAGTATTTTTAAATGCTGATCATGTTTATAGTTTAAAAAATGATAAAAGTACAGTTTATTTTATTTTTTTCGGCCGCATTAACATAAAATTGCCAATTGAGCGATAGTCGCCAAATCCAGCAGTCGAGGATGGTTGGGTCATCGAACGCTAGTGTCTATGCGAAATCCTATGTTAACGATGTTGCCATAGGTTCCCATGGGAGTGAACCTTCTGAATATAATATCCTGTGCTCTATCGTAACTAGATATAACACGCCCAAGCGTAAGCAAGAAAAGTCACCACAGGTTAAAAGCAACAGCTTCGCAAAATCACAACCTCACACTTCGAAGTCTGTGCTCCGAATGAAATTGAACCTTACAAAATGCTGACTAAGCGAAAATATTACTTATATATAATATATTTAAAAAAATTTATATATTATGGGTATATGTAAAAAAATGTAAAATATCATTTTATATTTTTAGCAATCTCCTGCTCTTTGGGAAGACAATTATTACTTATTTAAAACTTAATCATTGGCCAAATGACTGCCACTAAGAAAGTGTCCAATAACCTTTAGAAACGTAAAGAAAATAAAATGCAGACTTGAAACGACGGAATTAGTGCCGATACGAAATCCACACGGAAAAGTAAATTCATTCTTTTTTTAATTTTTCTTGGTCATATTTGCACTTGCTGAAATAGTAATTATGATTGAAATCATCTAATTAAAATTTTCGTATTCGCCACTTTCATAATAATTAAAAATAAATACTATTTCCTAAGAGTACCGTAAGAGAACTCAGACTGAAAAAATGGGCGTGGCCACATAAACTATTGTAATAAAACTTTATAAAAAGAAATTCCATGCAGTTGAAAAAAAAAGGGATGAATTAAAATTTACCAAATATAATAATCCAATTGATATTACACATTAAAGTTCAACGCTCCGGCTACGTTTCATAATTAAACAAGTCGGCAGACGAAAAAACAAGTTTCAAAACTGTCAATTAAATATAATTGCAACAAAATATCTGTGTCGTGTAGTGCAATTAAACTCAATTTAAAGGATCGTGAAGAAAAATTGAAACGATAAATATTCATTTGAGTCTATACGCAAAATTATGGGTTGCCCCCATCAAATTTTTTCATTTCTTTTTGCACAAAATCAAATTCCCGCATTTACTTCTTCTAACCATTTAAGCGCATATAGTAAAATATTCCGATGCTGATATATGCACCAACGTAATACATGCGAATGGCAGTTGTTATTCAAATTAAAATGCCTTGATATTCTCTTTCATAAATTTGAATATATCAAAAGTCGCTTTTATCGCTCAAGTCTGCCGTGCATGTTTTTTTTCTTATAAATCGATTTTATTGAATACTTACGATGCTTGCGAGATGCTCTTATTAAATTTGTATATAATTAAATTTGGTAACCTTGGTCACATTTGTATTTGCTGAAATAGTGATTATGATTGGAATCATCTAATTAAAGTTTTCGTATTCCCCACTTTGAAAATAAAAGAAAATAAATATTATTTTCCTAATAGTACCAAACGGGAACTCCGAATTAAAAAATAGGCGTGGCCACATAAACAATTGTCATGAAACTTTATAAAAAGATTTAAGCTATTGATCCAATAAAGTCCAATTAAATTCATTATTTATGTACACACACAAAAAATGAATTTCAATAAAAACAATGTGCCAAAAATATTACCACCAAGAAATAAATGATTTACTTTGGAAATTATACAATAATGAACGTAATTTTTCCATTATATAGGCTATTCAAATTTAATTACGTTATTCCATAGTTATTTTGTATTTGGCATATTATATCATTTTCGAAAGCATACAAATTCCCAATTTCAAATATGAATTAAAATTTTGTATAAGCATTTTCGGTTTCAAAATTTTGAACACTGAATTGTAAAAAATACAATTTTCAAGTATTTTATTCTTTTCAAAATCGCGGGTCATATGTAAGTCATTTAGAAGCTCGTAAGGCAAATATGCAAAAGCACGTATCCACGTAAACAATACAAAACCCGCTGTTAGTTATGGTATTTAAGTTTACATTCAATGCGTCCGCTTATGTTTTTTTTCTGCCTAGTTTAACTGACCATACCCTGTGTAGAGCACAGCGTTCTAGAGTGGGAAGTATTTAGGTAACAGCGTTACGATTAGCAAAAATATTTCTTATATACAATATATTAAAAAGATATTATCGGTATATGTAAAAGATATGTAAAATTTCATTTTATATATTTAACAATCTCCTGCTCTCTGAGGCGACAATTATTACCTATTTAAAACTTCACAAGTCATTGGCCAAATGACTGCCACTAAGAAAATGACCAATAACCCTTAGAAACATAAAGAAAATCAAATGTAGACTTGATACGGCGGAATTAGTGCCGATACGAAATGAACACAGAAAAGTAAATTCATTTTTTTAATATTCCTTGGTCACACTTGTACTTGCTGAAATAGCGATTATGATTGGAATCATCTAATTGAAATTTTCGTATTCCCCACATTCATAATAATTGAAAATATATACTATTTCCCAATAGTACCTAAAGAGAACTCCGAATGAAAAAATGGGCCAGGCCACATAAACTATTGTCATAAAACTTTATAAAAAGAAATTCTATGCATTTGAAAAAAAGGGATGAATTAAAATTTACCAATTATAATAATCCAATTGATATTACACATTCAAATTCAACGCTTCGGCTGAAGATCGTAATATAATCTAAAAGAAAAGGGGTAGTTAATTGTATGGCGAAAGTGCCAAGTTGTAGGGCATTGCGTTACAAAGGTAATTATAAAATATAATATTTTTTACAGGAACATATTTAAAAGAGAATTATATTAAAACAAGAGAATTATCATAAGAGTTGTAAGATCTAAATGTGCTTAAATAGTTTGCTTAACTGTTTGATTCATACATAATTTTTGACGACAAAAATAAATAAATAAATAAATAAAACCAACCACATATCTCTAGAACAGGCTGTTCTCGAGATATTTATTTATTTTTAATTTTTTTGCGAGCGACTACGTTTCATAATGAAACAGGTGGTCAGACGAAAAAACAAGTTTCAAAACTGTCAATTAAATATAATTTCAAGAAAATATCTGTGTTATGCAGTGCAATTAAACTCAATTTAATGGATCGTGAAGAAAAATTGAAAAGATAAATATTAATTTGAGCCTATACGCAAAATTATGGGTTGCCCCCATCAAATTTTTTCATTTCTTTTTGCACAAAATCATATTCCCGCATTAACTTCTTCTAAACATTTAAGCGCATATAGTAAAATATTTCAATGCTGATACATGCATCAACGTAATGCATGCTGATGGCAGTTGTTATTCAAATTAAAATGCCATGACATTCTCTTTCATAAATTTGAAATGTATCAGAAATCGCTTTTATCGCTCAAGACTACCGTACATGTTTTTTTTTATAAATCGATTTCATTGAATACTTATGATGTTTGCCAGATGCTCTTTATGACGTTGGGTAACAGCTTTTGAGTTATTCACCTAGCATAAATATTTTACTACAATAATAGACTCTTCGGGAGCTGGGAGTGATTCATTTAAATTTTTTAGCACAAGGAAACAATGATCTTCGTTTCAATGTCTGGTACACACTTTTTTGAAGGTTTATGGCTCTATAAATATTAAATAAGCTTAATATTTATTTATTTATTTTTATTTACCGTAAAATAATGCAAGCTACAGGACAAAGTGCGTGCAAGATAAAATACAATAAAAATATAATTAAATGCATTAAATGGCAAACTACTGACAATAAATGATTTTCGAAAGCATCTGTAAATGAATAATAAAATATTTACAACAAATGATTTTTAAATGCCATTTCCGGAGAATAAAGAACATCAAGATTATCGAGGAAGCTGATGTATAGTTTACAAAGATTACTTATCGCACAATAAAAACCAATATTCGTACTAAATTTCTTCAACAAATAAACCCATGCTCCTGGTTGAATACTGGAAAATATAAAACCCGATCCTACCCAAGACAGGGGAACAAACAATTCTGTGAACAGATCGAACAGATTCCTGAAGAATGAAAATAAAATGAAATCCCTTCTGTTATGTAAGCTTTTAACATTAAGCATATCACGAAGAAAAGTAGATAAGGCATAACAAATATACACCCGTTTTCTTATAATACAAATATCTCAAGAATTTAACCCTTTCCGGACGGTCGGCGGGCCCACCGGTCGATTGATACGTGTATTCAAGACTGCCGTCCGGAAAGGGTTAATTTGAATAATTTCGAGCTTGTTTGCATGAACAGCATGAAAAGGCCTCTACACTACTGACGCATACTTAAGCCCCAACCTGACCAAGGCATTAAAGAGAACAATGATGATATCCGTGTTAATAAAATCCTGAGTAATTCTCTTAAGCTATAAGCATGTTATTGCCAGTAACGCTATATAAAATATACAATTTGCTAATAAATAATAAATTAAAAAGAAATTTATGAAGGAGTCTTCTTATGGTGATGAATGATATGTACAATTTATTTTTGACGGAATTATTTTATCCTCTTTTGTATGCTTATTTTGTGCAGTCATACGAATTTTCAGAAAAACTGGAATGGAAATCTGTGGGACGGCAAATACGATTATTTAAGTTTAGGTTTAAACTATATTAATATTAATTGTTTATCTTTAATTTTAATGATTATAAGTGCGTTGACATGGCCGTTAAAACTCATTAGTGGAATTAACATTTAAACGTACAGTGCCGCAATAACCCTCCAATTATTTTTACCTTTTGTGTAAGTCCTGAAAAGAATTATTAATTAATATTAAAAGATTAGACTATTTTAAAACTTAAACAATATAATTTATTAACAACATCAATTTATCAATAACACTAAATTTCATCAATATCAATTTTCAACTATTATCAAATTTTATTTGATTATTTTAGCGAGGGGAGATATGCGACAAGAATTATTAGTTTTACGATGGTGTCTAGGACCGGTAACATTCAGTGCACATACCTTCCAGTTTAGTCTTGGGCTCATCATCTCGCTTGCATCGGTCTTAGTGCTGAAGTACGGCCATAACTCTATGGTGTTGAAGACCCAGACCGTCCGACTCGTCCGGAGGACTTAGAGTAACTAGTTGGACGGCCGGGAAGGGTAACTCTATGGTGTGTGGCTCCTACTCGTACATTTAATGCACTCGCACATAGATCTCTTTCCATTACTTTGGAACCTTTACGGGACACTCCTTCTCAAAATTCCATCTTTCTTCGTCTATATCTCTGATTTCGTCCACAACTCTGGGGTGTGTGGCTCCAAACTCTTATTTCTTTCCTCTTAAGTCATGACAGTGTAAATACTCGTACTCAAACTACAACTCCTAAGTCATGTCTGCTAGGTCATGTTCACTTCGCTCCTTTCGTAAAACTCTTTTTGACTTCTGGTTCCTTCGGCGGGGGGAGGGGGGTGTAGCTCCGCCCTTCTTCCCCTTGGCGCTCATTGGTTCCTCTGAACCCAATGGCATCACTTCACAGCCCCTCTCAGCTCCTGTGGCCTGGCACACCTAAATTTATAGCATTTGACCCAAAAGTTCAAGTTGTCGTAAAGTTCGGCGCCAGCCAGACTCAAGCTTTCCTTTCCTTAAAGGATACCATAAATAATCAAATAAAAATGTCTCATGTGAGAACAATTTCTGGTCTCACAAAATCATTAGCGAGAACTTCCCTACTTCCTCTGGAATTCGGTGCTGAATCCATATCAGTCCATACCTAAGCACTGTCCGTAACCAATTCTAAGAAAGAGATGGTTTAAAAAAATTTTAAATTTGGTAAGTCACCTGAGCATTATCTTGATTAGATTTCAGTACGAATCGAAAGCATAGAATCTGCCTTTTTTTTTTTTGCGTACTTCTTATTTCGAAATTATTCATAAAAGTCGTAAGATCTGAATGTGCTTAAATGGTTTGATTGACTGCTTGTTTCATACATAATTTTTGAAGATAAAAATAAATAAATAAATAAATCCAACCCCATCTCTCCAAAACAGAACTCTGAATCCATATCAGTCCTCATCTAAGCTCTAACCGTAGCCAATCCCGAGAAAGAATTGGAAAAAACTGAGAACATCACGAACAATACGTCTAGACATCGCCATTCTTGAAAAATAAAGTTATTTTGAACATATTTTCTTTAAAAGCACACACTTACTCTTATCCTTCCCGGCCGTCCAATTAGGTGCTCTTAGTCCCCTGGACGAGTCGGACGGTCTGGGTCTTCTACACTTACTCTTATAGACAAAAACATGTGTTTTATATTAATGCAGGTTTATTGATTCTTCAATACATTGTATTAATGACAATTCAGCTCATTCAGTACTGGTATCGCAAATTTGTACACTTCTTTTATAATTTTAGTAAAGATTAGAATGATCCGAAATAAATGTATAAATTAATTAGTATACAGGGTGGCTCAACTCAACTTTCTCATACCAGTATCATTTTTAAGTGGCATGTAACGATTATTATTTTTTTTATTATTGTTTTATTTTTCTTATTTTTATTTATTTATATTTTATTTTAGTGTTCCTAGCAAATTTTGCAAAAAAAATTAAAAAATCAGTATCATTGGCCCAAATGATTACAAATATAGCATGTTAACCGTCATTTTAAAGGCCTTGAAAACATTCGTCCATTAATACCAAGTTTGAAAATGTACCCCTCACGGGTTAGAAGGGGGTAACTCCCCCCCCTCTCTAGAGGGTATAATGACGTTACTAACACAGTTGTATCTCGACTATTTTTGACCACAATGATTGAAATGATTAAGTTTCGCGATTATTGAACCGAAAATTACCCATTTTACTCATGATTATATCAAATTTTGTCCTATGGTAAGTATAAAGTTAATTAATTGTTATGTAAGTATAAAATTTCGAATAAATTTCGAATAGTTTTTGCTCAAATTTTAAAAAATTCTATTTAGCTCCAGATTTTTGTTCCCAAAGCTGAATATAAAGTTTCGTGAATATCTGTTAATATTTAAAGCAACTAGAAGAAAAGGCAACTTAAAAAATCGAGCAGAGACAGACATCACTTCCCAAATAGTCAAAACTTTTCAGGAGGTCCTAAAACATATACTGGCATCAAAATATCAAATCGAAAATTTTCGTAAAAGCAACACTTTCTCCATACTATATTCAGTAGTATGAGAAAGTAAAAATTACTATGCAAAAATTACTATGCAAAATTACTGTGTATTTATTTTCACAAGATTTATAGCAAAATTCTGGGGGAAATAACTACTTATAACGTTGTACTTATTCAGTCTTCAGTAATTATTTTGAAGAATATAAATGCCAATATTTTATATTACAATCTCTACCAGGCATCAACGGAAAGTTGTTGTAATTTTGAAGAATGCATTTATTTTCTAATGGCCATGTACTTGATCGTCAAAAGCTTCTGAAGAATATTGTTGGGAATTCGCAATATTCCCTTTGGCACCTCCTCTTTCGTCTGTCTCGAAGGTCAGGAGAAGAAAACACAGTTCATGACGTCAGCATGAGGATGACGTAAGCCCAAGATTTACAGGATTTCCCGGTGAGAAGAAAGGTTGCCAGATGTTGTGATTTACCGCCAATTTGGCGACTCCCGGATCGTTCAGGAAACTTCAGGAAATAACGCCTTGGAGATTGGAGAGATTTCCAGAAGTTTCTATAGAGAGACTATGAAAAGGACTTATCAGGTTACGCTGGAGTTCAGGTGACGATTTGACAAATGGGCATGACACGAGCTACATTGGACAGTGATTTTTGTCAATGTTTTGATAATAGTAGCTGCTGTTTTGTGAAATTACTTCCGTCAACATTCTGAAAATATTGTCGCTTATTCTGTTTAATGACTGGAGCATTTAAGTCCTGTTTGATTGCATATTGTTCATGTTTACTTTGTGCTTGTAAATAAACGTAAGTTATCCGGAAACTTAGACTCATTCTTGTATCCTGCACACCCACAATTCTTGAGGATACGGTCGTAACAATATAAATGTTACATTTTCATATTACGATATCTTCAATTCAATGTGTTTAGAGGAAATTCTCAAATAGCTTTGTATGGCAAGGTCCGTGAGTGTGCACATTAGGTCTAGCTATAGTAAAGTGGCCATGCCCTATTGACTATAAGCATATAAGATCGAAGCATAAGCAGACTAAATATGCACACTTAATGACCTTACAAAATTATTGGGATGATTAAGGGCTTTCTTAGGAACCCCGCATAGTTAAACGCTTCTCAAAAAATTATTAATCCAGTTATTATAATCGTTATAAATAATTATACATTCATAATTAAAAGTAGTATTTACTTTTCAAGCCAGACCATCCGACCTACCCGAAGGTATAAGGTATTATAATTCAGACCGAAAGGACAACCTATCTGAAGAATTTTCAGACCCACATATTAGACGTTCCCGTTCTCTGTGTAAACGTGGATACATTTTGGGCAAAGCTGGGGATCGAACTCAGGTCCTTCGACTGCAATCCAAATGCTCTAATCCTATAATAATAAGTGCACACATGATATATGAAGCGATCACGTGAGTCGTTGGAAAGTAAAATATGACTTCCATTGTCTGCTGTTTCCGTAGATATTTAAAGACCGTTTAAATTTATATTAATTGTTGCAACCGTCATAAAAGCGTTTTATTTTTGCATATTATATATATATCTGAACTCTGTGCAAATGCAATTACAATATTTTTTTTATTTTAAATGATCACTAAACTTTGATTATTCGTACAACGAAGCCTAATTTCACAGTTAAACTTCAGCATGCAAAATGTAAGCAAATCAAGCAGTTGCAAGAGGCAGACGATTTATATTTCGATGACGTCATTTGAAGAAAGTTCATTTTGTGTAACTAGCATTGTTTTTTTTTATGAAGTTTTAAGTTTTCAAACATAATAAACTACTGCAGTACTGTGATAATTTAAAAAATATCAGCGCTGAATGTATCGCATTTCAAAGATTTTTAAATAAAATTGCATTTCAGTTGGATAGTGTTTTATAAACAATGCTATAATCAAAATAATCAATATTGCTTATACAATTATAATCAATATTGATCTTCCCTGGTTATATAGATATAGAATTTATATATTCCTAGAATTCTTTAAACTCGCGTTAGCCTTGAATTAAATTAATTCACTGAAGAGAATAATTTCTGGAAAATTAAACAAAAGTGTTACATGAGTTGCGTTTTGTCGAGAATTAATTCCCAATTAACGGAATTCTTTGTCTCTAAACGTATTCTTTCAAAATACACATTTTTAAATGATTGCTAAACACACTTCAAACATAAAACATTTGATTTAATTTCGTATCGGGTACGTTAAGCACATTTTGCATAAATTTGCTAAAATCAGACAATGCTACTGTTTAACAAATAAGGATGTGTTTCTCTACAAAGATGTTTTTAAATACAGGAATAAAAGTGGCACATATAGGAACTAAATGGCGCATCGGTGATATTTGATGATCGAATAAAATGTGTTTTTAGAAGAGAATTAGTGTGTTCTTTGGTAGAGTTGCAGAGAATGTACAAACCTCCTGTCTCCCCATACTAAATAGACAACGCTTCGCAACTTTGCACTTGAAAATTTTCACCCATTTTTCTTCCAAGATATGAATTCTAACTTCTTAAATTCGCTGGCAGTACAGCCTGTGGATCAATTTGTCAGTGAACGGCTTTGGGTAAGGTATATTTGAAATTTTTCTTTGTGTATAACCTTAAGTAGTATGGACAGCTCACTTAAGTAGTATGGACAGCTCAGCACGTCGTTGCCTCACTGGAGTAACATCTCTTTTGTTGTATTACGTTACAAGCAGTATGCTGTTGCTTTTCACTATGTTATTATGTTGTTGCACTATGTTATGTTGTTCCACTATGTTACTATGTTGTTGCTTCTTTCGTCATATATGTAATTTATCCTTTGTTTTATACCACCATATAGTGCAGTATGTATTATTCCAGCCTATTAAAGTTGTCAGATCTTCTGGTCCGAGGACGGGCCATAACGTGTGGTATGGTTGTTTGCTTTTCTTTTCGGCTTTTTCCTGGCGGTCTTTTCGTACCGGATGTGGTCGTTGTGTGACCGGGGGTGAATCCGGCTTGGAGGACTGTGGTGAACCTGTGGATGGTGTCGTTCACTTCCGGCTTCGCCGGGCGAGCAGGTACTGAAGCGTTCAGCTTTCCTGTAACTTCGATTGATCATATTCCGCATGTTTTTGGGATGGGCGGAGTGGGAAATCCTTTTAACTTACCTAAAACAAACCATGTGAGATGTATTTCGTACAGAAGCGATCGTCCCAGACAATCCTTCAGTTATTGGATTTGGACTATTGCTATCCATTTCTCTTTTGATACCTTTATGGATATTCCTGCTATGCTTGTTGAGTCTAATTGGATCGTGCTAGGATGCCAAATAAGGTTTAGCATTCCTGTATGTGACACTGAGAAGGAAGACCCTCTTCTTTTAAAGCAATTGACCCCGAGTCGTTTATATTCTGATTACAATGCTCATTTTAATATTTTTACCGATGGGTTTGTTGACCTTAGCAAATCCATTGCTGGGGAAAGTTATTTTATCGAAGAACTAAGTGTAGTTTTTATTGTTCCAGTCGCCCCATGTTTAAGTCTTGATACAGCGCTTTTGGCGAACAATGTCGCTTTAATGCGTTTCCTTCGCTTGGAGGATCGCCCTATCTGTATTTTAACTGATTCTATGGATGGATTTTCCTGCTGTATTTTCTGAGACTCCCTGGATCGTGCTAAGTTGCCAAATAAGGTTTAGCATTCCTGGCTGTGACCCAAAGAAGGAAGATCCTTTTCATTTAAAGCAATTGGCCCTGAGTCTTATCTTCTGATTACAATGCTCATTTTAAGATTTTTACGATCCGATTGGTATGTTGACCTTGACAAATCCATTACTGGAGTAAGTTATTTTATCGAAGAATTAAATGATGTTCTTCTTGTTCCAGAGACCCCATGTTAAAGCCTTGATGCAGAGCTTTCGGAAATCATTGAAACTTTAAGGCGCTTCCTCCCCTTGGACGATAACCCAAAATGTATTTTACTGATTCTATGGCCGATCTTCAGTGTCTTTGCTACCGCAGACCAGGCAACTATTGCCTTAGAATTGAATAAATTAAACATCTCCTTTTTAAATTAAATAACAAAGGTATTACATTGCACTGGATTCCCAGGGTTATAAAATCACAGAACGTTCGGCTAAATTGTCACCCACAATGGGACCAGCACCATTGCAGAAAGTCACCCTCTCTAGGTGTTTCAATAAGATCAAAAGAGTGGTTCGTGTGGTCTGATGTGATGCTTGGAATAAAAATAGAATTAATATTCTCCTTTTTCGTTACAAAAAAAATTCAAATAATCTTAATTATTTCAGAAAATTCCCTTGAATGGTTGCCACTCATTTTGACCCTGATTTATGATGGATCTTGACAACGACCTTTTGGAGAAGACGAAGGAAGTTGCTAGTGAGCTGGAGGGTGACGATGCTCGGCCTCTCAAGGATGCAATGGATGCGTATCTTGGACGCCTGCCGGACGCTGGACTTCTTGCCGCAAAGACCCAGGAAGTGAAGGATGCGGTGAACTATTGTGGAATGGTGATCTACGTGCTGACACTGCATATCCAGGATATGCTCAAGTATGGACTCCTCGGACAGGACAAGGACCAAGTCTCCCGGATTCTAGGTTCGTTCAATTTTGTGAATTCTTTTTTGTTCTGCTGTGACATTGGTAAATTTAGAAATTGTGATAGTGATATTTATGTGATCTTTAACTCAGTTGAGGAGTATAATGATAGAGTAATTAGAGCTAAACTGTTAGAGTTAGGACTAATAAATGAAATTAAACTTGTTGACAAAACTGAAACGGTTGTAAATCCATGTAAAATGGCTAGGATAGAGGAGTCTCACACTGAGGGAACTCCTACTAAAAACCAGGATGGAAATTTAAAATTAAAATCTAATGACCATGATAACATGGACTGTAATGCTGCTAGTGATAGTGTTGTAAATGAAAAGGTTAGTGATAATGTTGTAACTGTAAATGAAAAAGTTAAAACTAAGACTTATGCTGAAATTGCCGCGCAACCGGTTCAATTTAAGAGTGCACCTAAACCTAAAGCGGTTGAAAATAGTGTTAGAGAATATATCATGGAGGTAGAAAAAAAAGAACCAAAAGCAGAATGTTTCTTCCTAAAGTTTAGAGACAACTACCAGGCTCTCCTTAAAAAGCTAAATGAAATTACAGGCAATAAAGTATCTGGCAAACTCTCAGGAGATATGCTCAAACTCATACCCAATGACGCTGACTCCTATAGGGTTGTTCAGCGCCATTTGACTAGCGAGAAAATCCCCTTCCATAGTTTAAACCTAAAAACTGAAAGGCCAAAAAAGGTAGTTTTGAAGAGGCTACCAACTAGCAATGACATTGAGGAGATTAAAATGACGCTAACATCCATTGGATTAGATGTAGTCCGGATTTCTCAATTGAGAAACACAAAAACAAGATTACCCCTGCCGATCTTCTTACTCAGCCTTAGGCCCACGGAAGACTGGCAGAGGATATACAGACTGACAAGGTTAGGATACTTGGCTGTGAAGGTAGAGGCCTTCAGAGCACGGGGCTTTAAGATTTGCTACCGGTGCCAGCAGTTCAACCACTCCTCTGAGAACTGCAGTATGCCACCAAAGTGCCTGAAGTGTGCACAAGATCATTTCACACGGGACTGCCAGAGACCCAGGACAGAGAAGGCAACGTGTGCAAATTGTAATGGAGACCATCCAGCGAACTTCAGGCAATGCCCGAAGAACCCCTGGAACAGAGGAAAGGCACCGGAGTATGCCCCCCCTCCCCCAAAAAATCAGATACCACCTTGGAGGCAAAAGGCCCTCGGACTAAACCCCCAGGCACCCCCTCAGGGCTCCTCGCACATAGTGCCACAGGAAAAAAGACACCAACCTTCAGCACCTACCAGATCGGTGCAAGAGCAGGCCCCCAAATCATCGACCTCCAGAGAATTGACCCTGGAGGAAGTAAGAGCAGCTACAGCTGCCATTAAAAAGAGATCGGAAATAGAAAAAGGCAGACAGGCAAAGGAGGCAAAGGATAGGCTTGACATTAAGGTTGAGGATTGGAAACAAAATAAACGAGTCAGGGATGAAGAGATCGCGCAAACCCAGCCGTTAGTTAAAACGGGTGAAAAAAAGCAAAAAACTATCGAGTTCCAAAAGGACACTCACAAAAAAGTGCAAACCGCGGTTGAGGCTGAGGAAATGGAAGCTGAGACTGAACCGACTGATACATCTGATGCTGAAAAGATGGAGGATATCATCAACCTCATCAGAGGATTTATTAGCATGTTCAATCTAGACGACATAAAACATCTGTTGATGCAGTTCGCAGAGTTAGTACAAAAAAAGAGCGATCCTATGGTAATGGTCTTTGAGGCCCTTAAAATAATCGCGGACTTTAAAAATAACAGTGAGAATCAAACCCGTCATGGCTAGGTCCCAAAAAGAATCCTTAAAAATAATATTTTGGAATGCGAACGGCATATCTCCAAGAATAAATGAACTTAGGAACTATGTAAATGAAAATGACGTAGACGCCTTATTAATTCAGGAAACTAAAGTTAGAGAAAGTAAAAAACTAAACATAGCCAACTATATATGCTATCATAATCTTAGCTCAAATACTAATGCTAGAACGCCCCATGGAGGAACAGCAGTATACATTAAAAGAAATATTCCCCACGAGGAACTAAACAACATAAATCTTCAAGATATAGAAAATACTAGTATAAAAATTAAAATTAATAATACTAGCCCGTTTATCCTAACCTCAACATATGTCAAAAATATGAGTAGAGTAGATGTAGCTGCGCAACTGGAACTGCTTTTCGCGCGATATCCAAACACTATACTCGCAGGCGACTTCAACGCGCACCACCGAGCGTGGGGCTGTAGGAGAGCCAATTCACGCGGTACACAGATACACAGACTGCTGAACACGACAAACACTAACATTATTGTACCGTCGACACCAACCTGCTTCTCAGGCGCCAACGGCTCATTTATAGACTTTGTCCTAACGCGAAACATAGATTACGCTCACACTATTAGTACCTTGGATGAATTCGACTCGGATCATCTGCCGGTACTGGTGACATTCGACCTGAACACACCTCTTCCAGACTCTTTGGGACAAGAGAGGGTCAACTGGGAAGTATTCAAAAGAGCACTCTTCGAGCCGCACTTAGCAGTACCTAACATAATGAGCACGGCGGATATTGACTCTGCCACGCACACACTCACAACAGAAATCAAGAGAGCAATTGCCTCTGCCACAACACATCGTGAGTCTCCAAAAATGCCCACACTTTCCCACCATGTCAAACAATTAGTCAGGCAAAGAAACAGAATACGTAAGACATGGCAGGCTAACAGAGACCCCGCCCTTAAAAGGGAGATTAACAGACTCACGTGCAAAGTCAGGGAAAAAATTGTCGCAGAAAAGCAGCAACAGTATAAAGAACTAATCGAATCCCTTAGCCCAGAAGACGTATCGCTCTGGCAATTCGCAAAAAGACTCAGGAAACCTCAAATTAAGCTCCCGCCACTAATAGATGGTGCTAAAATCGCGTACTCAGACGAGGAAAAAGACGAGGCGCTCGCAAGCCATTATGAAAAACAATTCCAACCAAACCACGATCTAATGTGTCAGGACACCCTAAGAATGGTCAGACAAACTTTAAATAATTTCAGGAATTCCCCGGTAACGGCTGAGATTAGCCCAGCCACCCCGCAGGAGATAGTAGAAATCATTAAAAATCTCAAAAACCGTAAAAGCCCAGGGCACGACAAAATCAGAAATATTGCGGTTAAAAACCTACCCTTAAACGTAATATGTTACTTGACAATCTTAATAAATAAAATATTAAAACTAAACTATTTTCCCAAAGAATGGAAGGAAGCGATAATTATAGCAATCCATAAGCCTGGTGAGGATGCCACAATTCCAGCCAACTATAGACCAATTAGCTTGCTACCGATACTTAGTAAAATTACTGAGAAAATTATTCTTAAGAGACTGAACACGCACCTTAGTGAGAATGACATTATCATTCCGGAGCAGTTTGGATTTCGGCCAAAGCACTCCACCACTCATCAATTGCTGAGAGTGGTAGAGTACATATCTTCTGGTCTCAATAACAAGACACCCACAGCTGCGATTTTTCTGGACATACAAAAAGCCTTTGATAAAGTATGGCACTGTGGATTAGCGTACAAATTGATCACTTTAAAAGTCCCTGACGCTATTGTCAAACTTTTAATCTCATACTTAAATAACAGACACTTTCAAGTCAGAGTAGGAGGTAACTTATCTACACCCAAGCTCATTAAAAGTAGTGTACCGCAAGGTTCTATCCTGGGCCCGACACTCTTTAACATATACCTGAACGACATCCCTAGGACTCCAAACACAGAGCTGGCACTCTATGCAGACGACAGTGCGATACTTGCAAAACACCCCTATGTCTCAGTAATGCACAGACAGCTACAACAACAGTTAGACATACTCCAAACTTGGCTGGAAAAATGGCGAATAAAATTAAACCCCAATAAATGTCATTGGATTTATTTCTCAAGAAAACGTAAACCTCCGCCGCCTCTGTACATAAACAACCATGCCCTAAAAGCGGAAAAATCTACTAAATACCTAGGTGTAACGATAGATTCCCACCTAACCTGGAAACAGCACGTAACGAACTTAATCAAAAAAGCGTATATGGCCACAGGAGCCTTATACCCAATGATAGGAAACGGAAATCTAAGTTATCAAAATAAACTCCTAATTTATAAATCGGTCATCCGCCCGGGAATGCTGTATGCAGCACCCGTATGGGGATATGCCTGTAAAACTACAATAGACCTCCTAGAGACAAAACAAAACAAAATCCTACGGATTATCAGGAAAGCTCCCAGGAACTTAAGAAACTCGATAATTAGGAATGACTTCAAAATAAAAATTGTTAGAGCCCAAATTAAAAAGCTAGCGCTTAAATTTTACAGAAATTTGCCATCCGTTCCAAACGAACTGTTATTCAATCTGCATGACTATGATCATCGCAAGGCCAAATCTCGTAAGAGACCCCGCGCTGTTCTAAACATCGATAATCGGAATTAAATGATCCCACCTCAAACATCTGATTTTAAAATAAAACTCGCGACTATTATTTTATAAAAAAAAAAAAAAAAAAAAAAAAAATTCTAAACACTAAACTGCCAAAACGCTAGGTAACCCTTAGATCTGCATCAACCCCCCAAACTGCTTAAACTCTAAATGTGCAACAAACTGCCACACTAGGAGCTAGGATAAATAATAAAAAGTAGTAAATAAAAACCTCGAACCTCCAATTAGGGTAACTGAATTAATGTCACAGTATGACGATAAGAACCACATATTGAAACTGGAGATTAAAGGCGCTTCGCGCCTGGTGCTCTGTTCTGTACGACACTCGACGATGGTTGCCACTTTTGTTGCTAAGGCTAGGATAGGTCACATAGTCACCCAAGCCCACCTGAATAGATTACACGCAGTTGACTCCAAGAAGTGCCTTGTTTGCTCTGTGTAAGAGGAGACTCTGGAACACATCTCGTTTTTCTGCAATGGAAATAAATTTTTTAGAACAGTTTTAACAAAGATGTGTGTTTCTCTGTCTGTTTTAATCTTTCTTGTCTAATATACATTTTATGAGCTTTTGTAGTCTTGTGGAGAACTTGTAAAACCCTTCGGAGTCTATTATCTCCCTCCTTACATCCCTCTCTTTCGAAGTTCAGACGGAGAAAACACCCGTACAGGTAACCTCTCTCATGACGCCAGTCTAGGGTTGACAGAAGCTGAATCTAGGAGGAGGGCTATATGATTTGGCGATTTATCGTCAATTTGGCGACATTTGGATCGACGAAAATTCAAGAAGGGCAGCAAATAAGTACGAGTAAAATACAAGTATTCTACGAGATATGAGAAAATTCCAGAAGTTTCTGTAGAGAAACTATAAAAGGAGTCACAACTCTGTCGGAGCGCAGTTGACGTAATACGGACTACATTAAACTGTAAATTATGTGACCCCTTGTGAGTATAATATCAGTGAATTTGTGAAATTAGTACGGCATTTAAGTGTTGTTTTACTGTATATTATTCCTGTTTACGCTGTGCCTGTGAATAAATGTGTTAGTTATCCAGCAATTTGGACTCATTCTTGTATCCTGAGTACACATCCATGCTCTTCGAGGATACGTCGTAACAGTCTATAGAAGACGCTGTGAAATCAGTCACTAATGCGCTGGACACACGTATCAAGTTGTATTGTATTATATATTCGCAGCTAAAAGCACTACCTTCCTAGTAGTAGACCTTATTTCTACAGTTAAAGATCACTTCAATCAAAACTTTAAGAAAGAACCCTGCATTCTTGTAATAGTTCAGAATCTATTTCAAACTGCAGTTCCTTGCCAATGTAGACCTGATGTGTGTAAAAGGAACTGTAGAATGCCCAACTAATAATCCCTGACTTATCAATACTCACTTGCAAAATCTTCAATATGGCAATTGCCATTCAATGCATACCAGCAGAGCCAGCACATTTCTAGCACTGCCTTTTCCTTCTCACAAACGGAATTGACCATTTCTGCCATCTTTTGCATTTCAACCAAACAAACACGAACGCACACGAAAAGTGGGGATCAGAAAAAAGCTAGTAAGTGAAACAGAAAGTAATGAAATAACAAAGTAATTAAACAGCAAGTAATTAACAAGAAAGTTCAATCATGCTTAAAGCATTGATTATGAAACAATTTCCAACTTCAATGCAACTTCATTTAAACATCTTTAAAATGCGATACATTCCTCGGTAATATTTTAAAAATTATCACAATACTACATTAATTTATTATATTTGAAAACTTAAAACTTCATCGTAAAAAATAAACTTCATTCAAATGACGGCATTGAAATGCAAAGTGCCTGGTTTAAACATCTCTAAAATGCAATACATTCCTGGGTAATGTTTTCAAAATTATCATACTACTACAATAATTTATTATATTTGAAAACTTCATCGAAAACAACTGAAATTTATTCATATGATGCCATCGAAATATAACACGCCCGGCTCTCTTTATAAAAGCAGCATTTTATTCATAAACATTTTCCCATTCATTTCATTCATCACGAAACTATAATAATCTATTTTATTTAAAAACTTAAGACCATGGAGGTACCAGTAATTAAGCTCTATGCTTAAAACTTCATCGAAAAAAATCGTCCTTCTCTCTGTAAAATTAATGAATATTTCATTCATATCAGCTATGCAGACTCCATGAGCTAAATAATTTTGAGTTAAATAAATGCAGCAAATCTTTTACAACTCATTCTACATATTTCGCTGTTTACATTCTCCATAAATGAAAAGTAAGCTTCGTTGTAGAAATAATCAAATTTGGATGATCATTTAAACTCAAATATATTGTAATTGTGTTGTTTCAGTATGTAGATGCACAGAATTTAAGCAAAAATAAAGCAGTTTTAGGACGGATGCAACATTAATATGAAATAAAAAGAACTTTAAAAATAACGATTTTGACACAAGATGGATGACATATTTTATTTTGAAGTGGGTCACGTGATCTCTTCTTATGATAGTCACGTGATCACTTCATATAAGAGGTGTAATTATTATTTTAATTTTTATTTAAAAAACTACTGAATATATTTTGCTGAAATTTTTTTTATATATTTCATGGATTAATTTGAATATTTTTTTTAATTTTCGAAGCAATTTGTGAATTTTAAATCCGCTTAAAAATGTTTGAAAAATTAGGTCCCATAGTGTTCAATGTATTTCATTTTTTCAACCCGGATTCAATCCAAAACTAATTGTGTGATATCATTCATTTATATTCCCATAGGTTCCACAGACCGTCTGAACAACATACTAAAATTTCATTTTGATGAAGTCATATTTACGGCAGTTATCGTGCTAACGGACAGACAGACAGACAGAATGAGCAAAGTCATAAATACTTTTCAACCTTGTTGTAAAGTGTTAAAAAAGAATAAACAAACCGTAAATTAATTTAATTTTTGCTCTTCGTTTATTTAAATATTATTTAATTCTTAAATTAATTAAATAAACAAAGATCAAAATAAATACATTATATAACAAGAAAGATCAATCATGCTTAAAGCATTGATTATGAAACACTTTCCAACTGCAATGCAATTTTATTTAAACAAGTCTAAAATGCAATACACTCTTCGGTAATATTTTAAAACTTATCACAATACTACATTAATTTATTATATTTGAAAACTTAAACTTTCATAAAAAAAATGAACTTCATTCGAATGACGGCATTGAAATATAAATTGCCTGGTTTAAACATATCTAAAATACGATACATTCCTCGGTAATAATTTTAGAATTATCATAATACTACGATAATTTATTATATTTGAAAACTTCCTCGAAAACAACTGAAATTCATTCAAATGACGTCATAGAAAAAATAACACGCCTGGATCTCTCTATAAAAACAGCGTTTCATTCATAACATTTTCCCATTCATTTCATTCATCACAATACTATAATAATTTATTTTATTTAAAAATTAAGACCATAGAGCTACAAGTCATTAAACTCTATGCTTAAAATTTCATCGAAAAAAATCGTCCTTCTCTTTGCAAAATCAATGAATATTTCATTCATATCAGCTATGCAGACTCAATGGGCTAAATAATTTTGTGTTAATGAAATACAGCAATTCTAATGCAACTCATTCTACATATTTTGCTGTTTACATTTTACATAAGTGAAAAATAGGCTCCGTTGTAGAAATAATCAAATTTGGATGATCATTTAAACTCAAATATATTGTAATTGCGTTGTTTCAGTATGTAGATGCACAGAATGTAAGCAAAAATAAAGTGGTTTTAGGACGGATATAACACTAAATATGAGTTAAAAAGAAATTAAAAATCACGATTTTGACACAAGATGGATGCCATATTTTATTTTGAAGTGGGTCACGTGATCTCTTCGTATCGTGGTCACGTGATCGCCTCATATAGGAGGTGTAATTATTATTTTAATTTTTATTTAAAAAACTACTGAATATATTTCTCTGATTTTTTTTATATATTTTATGGAACAATTTGAATATTACCTAAAATTTTCGAAGCAATTTGTGAATTTTAAATCCACTTAAAAAATGTTTAAAATATTAGGTCCCATAGGGCTCAATGTATTTCTTTTTTTCAACCCGGGTTCAATCCAAAACTAATTGGGTGATATTATTCATTTATATTCCCATAGGTCCTACGAACCGTCTGAACAACATACTATAATTTCATTTTGATTAAGTAATTTTTACGGCAGTTATCGCGCTAACGGACAGACAGACAGACAGACAGACAGACAGAATGAACAAAGTCATAAACACTTTTCAACTTTGTTGTAAAGTGTTAAAAAACGCAAGTAATTAAATAAAAAATAATTAAACATCAAGTAATTAAAACAGAATAAATAAAGAGCAAATAAATTAAATTTTAAAAGCAATATTTGCAATATCTTGCGGTTGACAATTTTCGCTCCAAGAAAATATCAAAGATACCCCCACCCCCCGAAATTTATGAAATTTTTTACCTTCTACGGGAAATAATTCAGGGGTGATTATTTATAAAAGGTTTTCTGCATTGAATTCGATATGAATGGCTCATTTTCCGGTCATACTATGGAGGTAAAAGTGTCCAACTTTCTCCAACTTCATGGGTCATACAATCCAGCTCCAACTAATCTATCTATAAACGAAGTTTGCTTTCATTGCACTGTTCAAAGCATGAATTTGAAGTTAAAGGAAGAAGCAAGTCTCTCTAACTCCGTGGTTTAAATATTCATGTCATGGAGACGGAGTCAGAAAGAAGGAGATAAATCTCCCATGGTTGAAAATCTTGAAAATGCTATAACGCTTTGAGAATTATATCCAGGCGTCCCTAGTGTTAGTAAAGTAGTTGTTATTGCTAGTTGACGCAACAGAAATGCGTAGCATTTAGTATATGCATTTTTAATCATTTTAAAATGAAGGATTACCCTAATGATGAGTATAATTAGTCAGTATTTTTTCATAGCTGTAGGATAGAGTAAATAATATAATGGGAGATAAAAATAAATTGAAATATAAAATAATACGCAGGAAGATTCTTTATTGTTTCAATTCTACTTTGCAATGCGATAGTAATTTATTTTTACAAAATGGACAGTTTAAATAAATATTTTAGGCCTTTCGCCATAGAAATGCATACAATGCAGGACTACTTATCTTACCTCAGCGCTACCTGAATGATTGTCTCAAACGATATTTACGTTTTTTTAATATGAAGTTTTAGCTCTTTACTTTTATTTCCATGATTCATATTCTGAATTTAAAAATTGAGATGTCGCGCTCTTCAGCAGCAGCGGCTGAAATTCTGGAAACGAGTTGCTTGCTCTTCAGATTCAAGGGGAGTGTCATAGACGAGACTCTTGAGATATTCCCACAAAAAGAAGATCCATAAATGGAATGTATACAGTTTTTTTCCCTAAATGTAAATTTCTGCATTGTCTCAAAAGATGCAGCTGCGAATAACTGTTGCAAACTGATAAGACCCTTACATTCGGTGTTACGAAAATTTGCATAAAGGTTCTTCTTCTTCCCCAGATAAAAGTTGCATACGTGGTTTTTTCTTCAACCAGAAAATAACAATCAAAAGACACTTTGCCGCTTCCCAACGAGTAAGAACCCACTAGCGGCCCACTAGCTCATTTCCGCCCCCGGTAAACAGTCACGAAAAATGCTTGGATTGGTGTAGAGGACCCGGACCGTCCTAGGACATGAGCAGCTGTTTGGACGGCCGAACTTGTTTGGTGTGTACTACCACCTCGTAAAGTTTACCCCATTTTGTTAATCACCCTATATACAGTATTTTACAAAATGCAAAGTAATGTTCAATCGCTCGAAATTGCATTAAGGAAATTTTAGGGAACCCTGTACACAGTGGATTTTCATGTCAAGAAATACATTTTCTCCTTGCAGCCGGCTGATTTTGTTTGGACAGGTGGTTGTACATTCTACAATTTTTAATTTTATAATTTTTTGCGGTTTTAGTCCAAGCAACTTTTTGGATATACATAATCTCTGTGATTATCTATGAAGTCGAGTGTCGTACAAAACAGAGCACCAGGCGCGAAGCGCCTTTAATCTCCAATTTCAATATGTGGTTCTTATCGTCAAACTGTGACATTAATTCAGTGACCCTAAAGGGAGGTTCGAGGTTTTTATTTACTACTTTTTTTATTATTTATCCTAGCTCCTATTGTGGCAGTTTGTTGCACATTTAGAGTTTAAGCAGTTTGGGGGGGTGATGCAGATCTGAGGGTTACCTAGCATTGTAACAGCTTAGAGTTTTGAACACTAGTCGCGAGTTTAATTTGATATCAGATGTTTAAGGTGGGATCTCTTAATTCCGATTATCGATGTTTAGAACAGCGCGGGGTCTCTTACGCTGTGATTATCTATTACCCTAAATCATTTATTATATAAGATGTACTTTGAAAATATTATCGGTATATAAAAAAATATTTCACTTTTAATTTTTTGCAATCTCATACTTTGTCGGGATATAGGATAATCTTATCCGTTTTGGGCTTAATTTAAGGTCTGCCCAAATGGCTGCCGTTGAAATAAAATATCAATGACCTGTCGGACTATAAATAAAAAAAGGGAAATTTGTACTTGGTAGATTTCGGAATTAAATGCCAACATAAAATCATCACTAAAAAGATATTCCAATTTCCGCTTTCTTCCTTGTTCAGTTTAACACCTCCAGATATAGTGATTTGGAATGAAACCAATCCCCTTAAAAATGTACCCCTATAAGCGTCCGTGGATATCCTATTAAATAGAATAACAAAAGCTTTAGAAACGGTCCAAAGTTGTTTCTTAGATGGGTTGGGCTTAAACTTTAGGTTTTTTTTATTACGAATGCCCCTACTTCAGCGAAGTAATTAAAAAAAGGTTTCGACACTTATGATCCGCACGGGTGGTCAACGCTCGAATCGAATCCCGTTAGCGTAGGGAAAGGAAGACGTGGACATAGAGTGATTAACAGTAGACGAGCAGAATGTCAAGAAACGTAGCCAGAGAAGATTTTTTACACGGGCTCGTCAAATAAAATCACGACAATGTGAGAGTTCATAGTAATATGTTACCCCTGGATTTCTAGTATTGTGAAAAATAGGAAGACTCGATTTATTCTTTAGGATATCTATATAGGCGTCCACAGGGAAGAGCAAGAGGGAGTACCTGCCCTTACCCCACACCCACCCTGGAAGTTCAAGGTCCTGAAAATAGGCACGAAGAGAGTCGATGTTGTTGAAGGCCCAGACCACACGATGTTGTATGTCGATGTTGTATTTTTATCCTTCAGTTTAACAAATGATATCTGTAGTTTGTCCCTTCCCACCTGGAAAAGTTCTTGTGCATCCTCATGCCCCACGCTTTCCCCCATATTAAAATTTGTTGCAAATAAACACTATTTCATAGCCGCAAGAAAACTAGGAATGCTGAAAACAGGAATGCAAAAATGTGGGCGTGGCCATATACATAATTGATAATTTGATACATGTCGGCTATTCACAATTGATTCTTGTCGATATATTTTATATATTTATTGCAAATAAATGCTATATTTATTGCAAATAAATTCTATATTTCATGTTGCAAATAAATACTATTCCATAGTCGCAAAACAACTACCATTGCTAAAAACGGGGGGGGGGGGAATGTGGGCGTGGCAATATACACAATTGATAAATTGATATATGTCGGCTAATCACAATTAAATCTTATCGATATAGAATGTATTTATTGCAAATAAATTCAATATTTCATATTTATTGCACATAAACACCATTTCATAGCCCCCGAGAAAACTACTAATGCAAAAATCAGGAGTGTACAAATGTGGGCGTGGCCATATACACAATTGATAATATAATACATGTCGGTGATTCAAATCTTGTCAATATTTTCTAATCAATCTTGTATCAAGCAATGCCAATCAATCTAATGAATCTCGTTAAATTTTTTTATATTTATTGTAAATAAATTCGATGTTTCATATTTATTGCAAACAATTACTCTTTCGAAGCCCTCCCCCCCCCCCCCCCGTAAAAAAAAAGAAAGAAAAAACACTACGTATGTTTAAAATGGGAGTATACAAATTTGGACGTGGTTATATACACTTGATATACAGGGTGTCGAAAAAGATTGAAACACCCTTTAATTCTTTACCTGTTGTAGATAAGTGGACAATGTAAATTGCAAAATGTTGAAAGTAAGGTAGGAAATACAACTACGTTAATGAAATAGTCCTCCCATTCATTTTCAAAAAGTTATACTTTTTAAATTTTTATTCTACCTCCTTAGACAAACGTGGTCAATCAGAAAAGTTTTATTTTTAATGCAACAAGATCATTAAAAAAACCGAATATCAGTATCTTTAACATCAACTGAATTATGATATAGGAAAATATAAAAAAAATATTTCAGTAAAATAGGTTCGGTAGTACGGTAGTTTTTAAATAAAAATTAAAATATTAATGACACACATATAATATGAAGAGATCACTTGACCTACTTCAAAATAAAATACGGCATCCATCCTTTTCTCTCAGATCAAAAATCGTGATATTTAAAGTTCTTTTAATTTATATATGTTATGTTGCATCCGTCCTAAAACCGCTTACTGTTTGCGTATTTTTTGTGCATCTCTATATTCTGCGCAAACGCAATTACAATATTTTTTAGATTAAATGGTCACCAAACATTGATTATTTCTGCAACGAAGCCTAATTTTACTGGAAGCAGAATTTAAACAAGTGATTGAAAGATTGTACAAGAATTTAGTGTTACTCTTCACTTTAAAGCTTGAATAAATCTTTCGATTAATACCATACTTAATAATGTTCACTCCGGGGAAGTTACTTGTCCCCAAGAGGAGCTATAATGATGTCACGAATGAAAAAATCTGATGTGGACAACACATGACTTTCCTTATATAATGCAATGAATTTACTACTTTTACAGTTAAAAAAAAATGTTTTTCTTATAGTAGATACTTATATTCTTTCCAAGATATTGAATTTTCTTCAATTAGTCGTCATTTTCATTGATTTAGCATCATTTTTATCCATTTAGCGAGATTTTTGTTAATTTGGCAACAAATAAAAATGTCGCCAAGTTGGCGATATTCCGCCAAATTCGTCGCCAAAATCTCGCCAAGCAGTATGGACGGAGCTATAAGTTATTCTTACAGCAGATAAATGACTATTGGCATTCAAATACAAAAGTATTACTCAAAGTATCTTTTCTCATGAATGGAACGAGCTAGATCCACGAAAACGATGTCACCGAATTTATCGCATGGTATTACATATGAAAAGTGAACATGTTTCTCAATAGGAAATATTTTTTTTTATTTTATATAACTTTTTGATAATTTTTTTGAAAAATGTGCAATATCTCGAGAACAGTTCATGTTAGCGTTCTAAAATTTATGTCAATCGTTTTCTAATGATAAACTACATAAGAAATGTCTATTTGCGTAACTTTATTAGCGGTTTTGATTTTTTGACGATTTTTTCAAAATTTCACTCGAAAATTTAGGGGGATTTTGAACATTCAATTGCGTATAAAAACAATAGGCTTCCAGTGTTTACTGATTGTGATTTTTGCACCAAATTTCGTTCGAATCGGTCCATTCGTTCGTCAGTTATCGTCTCCACAGACTCACTGACACACACACACACAGACATCGCTTCAAAAATGTTTGATTCGTGATCAGGGATGCTTGAAACGTGCTCTCCCGTCGAAAACTCGAATTCGAATTTTCGACCCCGTCACAATACTTTCCTTATACATTATGTATTTAAGGAAAGTAAAAAATTGTTTCGCAGCTATTTTACACAACAATGATGGAAACTATTAAGGTCAAATTTTCTCCGAAGGGCTCATCTCCATTGAATGGAAAATTGCTGCTTCCCCGTATTGTATGTTATGTGATCAAGGACAGTCTATGGAAAACATTTGGACGAGTGCCCTGCACTACTGACTTTTAACTCAATTATTGAGTTACTAGATGGAGTTTAGAATACCGGAGAGCTCGCTATATAATGGTCTAGCGGCCAAACTGTCGGCATTTGTAAACAACAACATTAAGTTTCGTGATCATTGAGCTATAAATAAACCCTTTTATGCATGATTATATCATATTTTGTCCGGCTGTCATGTTAACGAAATATAAAATCACGAATACATTTCGAAGTATTCATTCGAATTAAAAAAAAATTCTATCCAGTTCTATATTTTTTAATAACAAAGCCTTATATAAAGTTTCATGAAAATTCATTAATATTCGTGGCTGCTATCGCGTGCAGAAGAAATCGACCACAGATATCAGACAGACAGACAGACGGGCATCACTACAAAATAGTCAAAACGTGTTCAGGAGGACCTTAAAAAAAGTACTGGCAGCAAAATCTCGAAATCTAAAATTTTTGCGAAAACAATACTTTGTCAAAACTTCGTATAAAGAAGTAAAAATCTATGAAAACCAGATTCAATAAAATATGCCCAAACTTTCATCTCATTCCAAATAAAGACGCCTCATTCACTAATAAATTTTCGTCGTGTGAACTCAACCTAATTCTATTATCTGGAGAAAGACATAGAAAATAATAGAAATAGATTGGCAAATCTTCTTGTACCTAATTAAACTGCAAATGTGCTTAATTTAACACTCATGAACAACGGCTTTAGTTTGTCCTATACGGAAATTGTTTCTCGGGATACTGAGATAAGGATAATTGGTAGCAAAAAGTCTGCCATATTTTTGTTTTTGTGAGAAGAAGCACCTCTTTCTTAAAATTGGCTATAGATAAAGACAACTGATATGGCTTCAGCATGAGATTCTGCGGAGAAGACAGAGTGATTCACTAAGAAATTTTCATCTCCGATTGCTTATTCTCCTCCGGATTAGAAAGTTTCCTTGAAACATCTAAAGACTGGCTATAGATAGAGCTTATATGATGACCGATATGGATTTCTCCAGATTAGCTATAGAAAGAGCGTGGACGATGACCGATACGGATTTAGCATCAAATTGATATAAGGGCTCGAGGATTTCACTTCAGTTTCTAGAGATGATTCTTGATTATATTTTATTTTATCTATTATATTTTATTTTATCCACTTATTTTATTCCTAATTATAAAATGTATCCGGCATTGCCTCTGGTTTAAATCAGGTGTTAATTAAATTCATTCATTCATTTTTCTCCAAAGGCGTAGTCGTGCTGCATTTTTAACAATAAAGCGTGTCGTATTTTTAAAAATCACTTTTTAATGTTAATGAACAAATGAAAAAAACGTGAGCTGTCTTATATAGAGTAAGACAGTTTTTATAAAGAAAAGCTAGCATATGCATTGAAAATTAAGTTTAATAATATATATTAGAAAGGAAATCTGAAAAAAAAAAACCGCTGTAAAGTATATATATCATTATTCGATCACAGTCCCAAACATTTTCAAAAAAGAAAATGAAAAGTTTCCTTTATTCAAGTAAAAAAAAAATATTTGATATTTTCAAAAGTTTACGTCCGATTTAATTCACAGTTTTCAGAACACACTTATAATGCTATGCTCCCAAAATTGAAAATTTATCTTTAAAATTCATGAAATTAAAAAATCGCAAATTTCATAGCACTCAAGTGTCTTGCCCATAAGTTTGAGGCGTCGTTCTCTAGACACCTGAGAAAGAAAGCACTCATATTCCAGCAGAATAAATAATATGCTCAATAGATATAAAAATAGCGAAAATTCATAATAAGTTCATGTCTTTTGATACAATTTGAATCTAACAACAACAACAACAAAAAAAAAAATCCCGGCAGTTTAGTTACAGTGCACGGAATTTTGCGGCTGTCTAAAGCTTCGAATTTTTGCTACAGGCAACAAACACACAAATCTGTTTGTTTTCTTTATTATGTAAAATACTTCAAGCACAATATCAGTTTTCAACTACACATATAAGATACATCCAGCAGTCCTGTAGGACAAAGAAATCCAGCTGCTCTGTAGAAATCAAAATTTTATTTATAAATAAAGATTTTAATCAGAAATTGTTCTTTTGCAGATGCTTTTATCTCAAGAATTGGACTAGAATGCGTTGTTTTAGCATTCTACTGATATTTTATGTATCGGACTGTTGCACTAGCTACAGATTAAAGTGGATTACAAACTACGACGATCATCTTTAATATGCACTAAACTAAGTGAGTGAGAAGGGTAATGTATCAAAACAATTGAACATTCTTACGCGTCATTCTTACTTGGTTTATGCGTCATTTAATCCATCTCAGCTGCGAGAGTAAGGTGAAAATATTATAAATTCAAAAATTCGAATTTGGGATGGCGGCGCAAAGGAATAATCAAATAACTCTAAACCAACTTGATTAATTATCGAGCACTTCACTCTAGCTAGAATCTTGGTTTCAATCCCATTCCACCCGTCTCAGCTTCCAGACCAAAGGCAAAATCGAAAATTTTAAAAATTCGAGTTACTGTTGACGATACAAAGGGATTTTTAAAAAAAACTTACGCCACTTTGCTTCTCAAAAGCAATAAGCACGCAATTTGATATTATCTTGTTGCCAGCAATTACAACTGGTTACCTATAAATTTAAGTAAGTGCGTTGGTGTCACATTTTATAGCCACTAACCATTGAGATCACTAGAAGCGCGGGTGAAATGAATAATTTATGCACATAGCTTTTTAGCCCTACCCGGGAATCAAACCCGACTCAGGTGTATCCCAAGGGCAACGAGTGATAAACGTTTGGACACAGGTATACCACCTTTATTCCAACGTCCCAAAAATGAATTTCCCAAAGCTAGGATCGGGTTAGAGTTCTAACTCTAGTATCGCGCTCCAACTGCAGATAGCAACATGAGCAGACTAGTTTCGATATTTTTAGCTTTCTTCATGAAATACCCGATGTCTGCAATGACTACAAGATAGCTTGTTATGCAACTCAATTTTATGACCCTCAACTCAATTGAGAACTTGCTATGGAACTTAATTTTATGACTCTTAATTGAGAGCTTGCTATACAACTTAATTTTATGACCCTCAATTGAGAACTTACTATGCAACTTAATTTTATGACTCTCAATTGAAAGCTTGCTATGGAACTTAATTTTATGACTCTCAATTGAAAGCTTGCTATACAACTTAATTTTATGACCCTCAATTGAGAGCTTGCTATACAACTTAATTTTATGACCCTCAATTGAGAGCTTGCTATACAACTTAATTTTATGACCCTCAATTGAGAGCTTGCTATACAACTTAATTTTATGACCCTCAATTGAGAGCTTGCTATACAACTTAATTTTATGACCCTCAATTGAGAGCTTGCTATACAACTTAATTTTATGACCCTCAATTGAGAGCTTGCTATACAACTTAATTTTATGACCCTCAATTGAGAGCTTGCTATACAATTTAATTTTATGACCCTCAATTGAGAGCTTGCTATACAACTTTATTTTATGACTCTGAATTGAAAGCTTGCTATACAACTTAATTTTATGACCCTCAATTGAGAGCTTGCTATACAACTTAATTTTATGACTCTCAATTGAAAGCTTGCTATACAACTTAATTTTATGACCCTCAATTGAGAGCTTGCTATACAACTTAATTTTATGACCCTCAATTGAGAGCTTGCTATACAACTTAATTTTATGACCCTCAATTGAGAGCTTGCTATACAACTTAATTTTATGACCCTCAATTGAGAGCTTGCTATACAACTTAATTTTATGACCCTCAATTGAGAGCTTGCTATACAACTTAATTTTATGACCCTCAATTGAGAGCTTGCTATACAACTTAATTTTATGACCCTCAATTGAGAGCTTGCTATACAACTTAATTTTATGACCCTCAATTGAGAGCTTGCTATACAACTTAATTTTATGACCCTCAATTGAAAGCTTGCTATACAACTTAATTTTATGACCCTCAATTGAGAGCTTGCTATACAACTTAATTTTATGACCCTCAATTGAGAGCTTGCTATACAACTTAATTTTATGACTCTCAATTGAAAGCTTGCTATACAACTTAATTTTATGACCCTCAATTGAGAGCTTGCTATACAACTTAATTTTATGACCCTCAATTGAGAGATTGCTATACAACTTAATTTTATGACTCTCAATTGAAAGCTTGCTATACAACTTAATTTTATGACCCTCAATTGAGAGCTTGCTATACAACTTAATTTTATGACCCTCAATTGAGAGCTTGCTATACAACTTAATTTTATGACCCTCAATTGAAAGCTTGCTATACAACTTAATTTTATGACCCTCAATTGAGAGATTGCTATACAACCTAATTTTATGACCCTCAATTGAGAGCTTGCTATACAACTTAATTTTATGACTCTCAATTGAAAGCTTGCTATACAACTTAATTTTATGACCCTCAATTGAGAGCTTGCTATACAACTTAATTTTATGACCCTCAATTGAGAGCTTGCTATACAACTTAATTTTATGACTCTCAATTGAGAGCTTGCTATGGAACTTAATTTTATGACCCTCAATTGAGAGCTTGCTATGTAGCTTAATTTTATGACAGTGGAGAGCGTTTCATCTCGTCCAGCAGCTGGTATCTCATTTCATAAAGATTGAGCTCAGACTGAACAAGCTACAATAGCCAAGTTCATATTTACAGAAACCTCTGCCTGTGTGATAAAACTGAATTTATCGCTCTCTATTGCGGTTCATAAAATTACACCATGGTAGCGAGTTCTCTTGGTGCCATTGTACGTACAAACTATAACGTGCTGAAGCGACATAAAAAGCTCGAAACTTGTCCATAGATTCTGGTGTCTGGAGTCAGAGCGCGATCCTAGCCTCCGTGGCTTGCAGAACCCAGGCGACTTCAAAACAATAGGATTCTCTTGTTTTTTTCACTAATTTTGCTATAATACATGATAATGTATAGGTAAAGTAATGGAATCATGGCGAGTATCTAGTTTTAACAGTTCTATACCCTTCGAGCACTCTAGAACAAAAATGAAAACCATTTTTAGCGTGACGTCTGTGTGTGCGTCTGTCCATCTGTACAATGCATCCACTCTAACTCAAAAACTAATTAATAAAATTTCATAAAATTAAGAAGGTAAAGTTACTTATGGGTGATCCTAGTGCTGATTAGATCTTAGTAAGACACGGGAAAAAATAATCTGCCTCCTTTTCTTGCAAAATGGTCCACAATAATCGTATATATTCACACTAGCTAAGAAACAAATTGACCAAATTTCATAAAATTTGGTCGATGAGCCACTTGTGGCTTACATTGGTGCTGATTATATTTTGGTGCGATTCGTAAAAAAATAATGTGTCTGTTTCTGCGAAATAGCCCGCAAATATTATCAAAATCTAAAATAAAAGACCAAATATGCGCAAATATATGAATTAAATATCTGTTTTCTAACGATGAAACGAATAGGACCAACCTCATTACTCTAAATGCAACCATTCCCGAGCTAGTTAAGTCTTTTTTAATCTTGAGGAGTCAAAGACGTTCATTTCTGTAGTTTAAAACTATTTGATGAAATTTCTTAATTTAAAAATTTAGTCTGTTGAGGGTTATTCTGATACTGATTAGATTTTGACAACTAACAGATATAAACGACTCTTTTTTGCGAAATGGCCGGCAAGGATCGTGAAAATCTGAAATAAATGAATAAAATTGCTAAAAGATATTAATTATATACTTGTTCTTCATGTAATTCTTGACAACAGAGAGAGTATAAGAATGACACCGTGACTCTAGGATGAACAGTTTTCGAGATATTTTAGATTTTTTGAAATTTTAGGAGCTGAAGACTTTTCAAAATGCAATAAGTTGCATAATGAAACGAAGATGCACTAAAAATGCTGCACATTGGATATAATGTCAGAAAAGTATCCTTGTCATGTTTCGTAAATAAACTCAATGTCATTAATGCATCATGAAATAAATTAACTGGAGTGCAGCCCAATTTATTTTTCCTACATAAGAATCCATTTTTAAGTACCTTGTAGGGTTTTTGTCTTTAACATTTTACAAAACAAACTTGAAAAATCTGTAATTTTGGTCCAATTGATCACATGTATAGCAAGTTATCCTTCGTTTTAAAGGGGGTAATTTACACCCCAGCCAGAGAGGGGCCAATGAAGGAGGCCAACACAAATCTGTACAGAGGCTATTGTCACTACAATGATTGAAACTGTTACATTTCGTGATCATTTAACAACAAATAAACACTTTTCGGTCTAATTGTATCAAATATTTTTCAAAGTTACCATTTTAAGAAATTATAAAATTTCGAATAAGTTTTCACTCCAATTTCAAAAAATTCTATCGTGTTCTAGATTTTTTTTTTATAACAAAAGCGGATATACAGTTTTGTGAAAATCCATTAATATTTCTGAGAGCTATCATGTACGCAAGAAATCAACCACAGACGGACACCACTTTAAACAGCCTCTAAAATATATATATTGACATCAAAATCTCGAAATAGAAAATTTTCGTGAAAACAATACCTTCTCTATACTATTTTTTATAGTATGAAAAAGTAAAAATAAGAAAATGAGTTTCAGTTTGCAGGTAAAGTCATGTGCTGCCCACATCAGATTTTTTGTGCAGAAATAAACGCTATGATTTTTTTTATTTCACTGTTATTGTACAATATCACGTTCTGATATTTATACTTATAATGATTCATAATCCATTTTAACCTGTTAATCCCGTACAGCTAAAAACACGGAAGTTACCTTATACCTTTTGTTTTCCTTTTCATCACCCCAAAATTCCCTGGAAATCCCTTTTATGCAAATAAGTAAACACTAGGGAATCCAACCGCCCCTACTCTCATTTCATGTGCATGAACAACTTTTATTTTGCCTGCACACAGAAAATGGTAATTCGCGGGTTGAATGCAAAGCATTGTTTAAAAAACGTCTGACTCCTGAAATTTTGAATTTCTTCGTGTGGTTTCAGTTTGACGCAGGCTTTCACGAAAATGAGAACACGAAGAAAAAGTTTAAAATAAAAGTTTAAAATCGTTCATGTCAGGAATATCGTTATATTATTATTCAATTTTTGTTTTTGAGTTTCGATTTTTACTCAAGGGCAAGTTATTTATGCGCTATCATTTTAAAATATTGCTATTGAAAGAGGTTTTGAAACAGGAAGCTGAACGGAAGTTACTGTGTCAATTAAGATGTTTGAAGTAAAGATGTTTGAAATAAAGTTAACTTTGATTTCTAACTGCTTTTCATTCTCTCCGATCAATTAAAGAAATCTGATGTGGACAGCACATGACTTTCCCTACAGTCTCAAAATCATTTTCTCTTTATCTCTTTATCTTTTTAATAATTCATCACATTGAGTTTAATCGCACAAAATAACACTGAATTTGAGCTTTTAGTTCAATTTAATTCATTTTTATTTGGTAACTGGACATTTTTTCAAAGATTGCGTAACAAAAACGCGTAAAAACTCAAATATCTCGAGAACGATGTGTTGGGGACCTAGTGTAATGGGGTTGGTCTTATTCTTTTCTTCGTCGAAGATAAAGCATAAAACAAGCATTTAGTGGATACATTTGAGCATACGTAGTCTTATCTTCAATTTTAACGACTTCTGCGGGCCATTTTGTACAAGAAGGCAAATTATTCTTTTTCGAATCGTACCAAATTCTAAACTGCACCAGGGTATTCCACAAATGGCATATCTACCGAATTTTGGGAATTTTGGTCAATTACTATTTTAGCTGGAGTGGATACATGAGATTTTTATAGACAATTTTGCAAAAGGAGTTGGGTTCCTTTATCCCGAATCATACAAAAATCTAATCAGCCCCAGAGAAATCCACAACTAACTGACCTACAAAATTTTTTGAAATTTGGACCATTAGTTTAGAGTGGATGCATACATTGTATGTATGCACACAGACAGACAGAGAAAAACAGGGAGAGGGAGGGGGAGAGAGAGAGAAGGGGGAGAGAGAGGGGGAGAGATACGTCAAGCTAAAAATAATTTTTTCGTGTTCTAGATGTCCCAAAACATGTAAATCCTTCGAAAACTCGAGTTGAGATTTTCGACACGATTCTAATGCTTTCCCTATACATTGCCATGTATTGCAAGGAAAGTAAATGTTCGTCTCCAGTGCGAGGGAGCGTAAATAATTTAGCGTGAATAATTGTTTTGCGATTGTAAAATGAAACTGCAATAAAGTTCATATTATAAACCCGTGTGGGAAGTTAAATGGGCAACAAATTACTCTTTTACTGGTTTCTCACAGCAAACACTTTTAATTTTCGAGATACAAGCTTTAGAAACTTTCAAAATCTTATGTAAACAGAACATAACTATAATTCAATGTTTTTAACTGCACAAGGTTTTTAATGTTACATTTGGCGCTTTTTTGGATGACCACAGGTGGTGATAACTATGTCGAAGTATCCCATTAACTTAATTTAGAATTTCTCACGCAATTCTAAATTAATAATTATCAATATTGAAACATGACATCCGCAATAAGCGATACCATATATTGAAATATTTAATAATTCATTCAACAATTTTACATCATTTTGGTTAACTTTACGGCATTTTTGCAATTTTAACAATATTTTCGTTCATCGGGAGCGAAATTATCGCTAAGTCAGCGATATTTTGCTAAATGAATTGCCAAGTTTGCTAAATTGATCGCCAAGCGTTACAGATAAGCAGGGAGAAGAGCATTTCCTATATAAACCATTATTGGTGAATTGTTAGGCATCAAAATACAAAGCTATCACACAAGAAGTTACTCTCGTGAATGGAATGAATTAGATCCACGAGAATGATGTTAACAAATGTGACTTATAATATTGCATAAAAAGTGAACATGTTTCACGATTATCAATAGTTTTTAATTTTATGTGAATTTTTATTGATAAATTTATCTAAAAAATAGTGCAATATCTCGAAAACGCTTTATACCAGTGTTCTACAATTTATGTCAATCGTTTTCTAATTAAACGAAGTTGCATAAGAAAGGATTATTTACGAAACAAGATTATTTACGTATTGATTGCTGTGATTTTTTGATGATTTTTTCAACATTTTATTCGAAAGTTTGGAGATCTGTCGAAAATTCGATTGCGATAGGCTTCCAGTATGTACTACTATAACACGTTTCGATGTTTGAAAAGCTTCATTCGTTCGTAAGATATAGTCTCCACAGACTTACTAACACACATACACACATATCGCCTTTCGCAGACTAGACAGAGAAAACACCCATAACGGCTTTAGCGTGACTTGAACTTAGGATTTGCAGAATTCTGAAGTTCGAAGAAGGGTTTCCAGATTTGATAATGTACCTCCAATTTGCAATATTTGGCGACTTTTCGAAGGTTCGATAAATACTGCGAAATAACCAATTTTCTATGAAATATGGAGAATTTCAGAAGTTTGTATAAAGAAACTATGAAAGGAGTCATTACTCTGTTGGAGAACATTTGACGTGATATATTGAACTGTGATTATTGTCAATGTTTTAAATAGCTACTGCTTTGTGAAATTAATTTCGTCAGTATTTTGAGAATAATATCGATTGTTTTGTGAAATTCGTGAAACATTGAAGTCTTGTGTTACTGTATGTTATTCATGTTTAAGCCGTGCTTGTGAATAAACGTGTTAGTTGTCCAGAAATTTTGCCTCATTTTTGTATCTTGAGCGCACACACACGATTCCAAAGGATACGTCTTAACAAATTGGTGTCAGCAATGGGGTTTCTAGAAACTTGACAAGCGTATATGGTAGTGACGAGAAAAGCGATGGAGGAACAATTAAAAGAGATGAAAATAAGGTGATGAAGGGGGGGGGGGGGTGAATCCGAAGCTTTATACAAGTTCACAAAAATACTATCCTTGTACCACTTTGCATATAAGGAAAGTAAAAGGATTTATTTGCATATTTGTCTTCTTGAATTCCGTTCAGGATCCATTATATCCCATACGAATTCCCATATGCGAATAAAAAGCAAGAGGTATTGAGAATAAAAAGCAAGAGGTACCAACACGTATTTATTTCACGCGCATATACAGCACTGTTACTTCATTTGAAAAAAAAAACACAAAAATGGTAATTTCCGTTGCAAATGCAAATTTCTGTTTAAATAAAAAAACATTTTGTTCTTTGAATTCTGAAACTGCGTTTGGATGCGTGTTAAATGCAGGTTTTCCGAAAAAGAGAACATTACTGAAGGACTTCAGTTACTGAAATAGAAATACCGTTGATGTCAAACAAAAGAAAATCAGATGATAGTCATTTATCATAGCTCGGTTTTTTACTTTCCCTATACTGCGTGGTAATGTATATAGAAAAAAGAAACATAACGGAATAAAAAAAATCAGATGTGAGCAGCATGTGACTTTCCATAGAGACTCAACTCTCCTTTCCTCTTTATTACTTTCCTTATATACATAATGTATAAGGAAAGTATTGTCGAAAGCCCAGGCCAACCGACTCGTCCTAGGACTTAGAGCAGCAAGGTGGAAGGCCGGGAGAAAGGAAAGTACTGTGACGGAGTCGAAAATTCGAATTCGAGTTTTCGACGGGAGAGCACGTTTCAAGCATCCCTGATCACGAATCAAACATTTTTGAGGTGGCGTGTGTGTGTGTGTGTGTGTGTGTGTGAAAGCATGTATCTGTGTGTGTCAGTAAGTCTGTGAAGACGAACGAATGGACCGATTCGAACGAAATTTGGTACAGAAATCACAATCCGTAACACTGGAAGTCTATTGCTTTTATACGCAATCGAATGTTCAGAACCCCCCTAAATTTTCGAGTGAAATTTTTAAAAAATCGTCAAAAAATCAAAACCGCTAATAAAGACATTTCTTATGTAATTTTTCATTAGAAAACGAATGACAAATTTTAGAACTCTAACATGAACTGTTCTCGAGATATTGCACATTTTTCAAAAAAATTATCAAAAAGTTACATAAAATAAAAAATATATATATTTCCTACTGAGAAAGATGTTCACTTTTCATATGTAATACCATGCGATAAATTGGGTGACATCATTCTCGTGGATCTAGCTCGTTCCATTCATGAAAAAAGATACTTTAAGTAATACTTTTGTATTTGAACGCCAACAAATCATGTATCTGCTGTAAGAATAACTTATTTCTCCGTCTATAACGCTTGGCGAGATTTTGACGACGAATTTGGCGGAATGTCGCCAATTTGGCGACATTTTTAATTGTTGTCAAATTAACAAAAATCTCGCCAAATTGATAAAAATGACGCTAAATTAATGAAAATGGCGATTAATTGAAGAAAATTCAATATCTTGGAAAGAATATGAGTATCTACTATAAGAATAACATTTTTTTTAACTGTCAAAGTAGTAAATTCATTTCATTATATAAGGAAAGTCATGTGCTACCCACATCAGATGTTTTAATTTAGTAATTAATTAAATTGAGTTTACTTACACAAAATAACACGCGTCATTATTTGAAATGACACTGAATTGGCACTTTTAATTCAACTTTCTTTTTCATTGGGTAACTGAACGTATTGCCAAAAGCGGCGTAGAAAAAATGCGAAAATTTAAAATATCGCGAGAACGGTTAGCCTAAGGCTCCCATATATGCAGGCTGACGCACACATCATTTTGGGTCCAACCGGGTCAGTTAATTATTGTCTCCCTGTGATATTTCAATGGCGAACTCATGTTACATGGCTGATAATTGATACGCTATTTAATTGTGAATTAGGTGTTTCTACTTTTTAAAGATTATATCAAGTATTCAGGTACGTAATCTAGAATGTTTTTATTTCCTCAAAATCCTGAAAATGGGATGATAAAATAAGCCTCTTTTTGCCATGTGTAGTCGCCGCTTCAACTGAGAGGCAAAATGGCCGCCGTTGAGCCAGCCGGTATATTTAGGAACCGTTGGTTAATCCCAGCGAAAGGTTGGTCTTATTCTTTTCATCATCAAAAATTACATATGAAACAAGCATTTAATGGATACATTTGAGCATACGTAGTCTTTTGCTTTAGATTTTGACGAGCTTTTCGGGCCATTTCGTTAAAACACCCAGATTCTGTTGAACAAATCGTACCAAATTCTAAACATTTGTTTCCACTAAATTTTGTGAAATTTGGTCAATAAGTATTTTGCTAGAGTGGATACATACGACTTTTTGGGACCATTTCTCAAAAATTTGCAAGTTCTTTTAACCCGAAGCGTTTTCTTATCAGCAAAGGGATAACCCACAAGTGACATTTTCCTATAGAGTTTTATGAAACTGGGTCAATTATTTTTGAAGTTTTGGTGTATACATACATTCCACAAACACAGACATAGGGACACACATACAGAGAGAGAGAGAGAGATACACATACACATACAGTGACTCACATACACACGGAAAAACACTCATACAAAACGCTAAAAATAATTTTTTTGTGTTCTAGGGGTCCCAAACCATGTAGATCCGTCGAAAAAACGAGTTGCGATTTTATACACGATTCCAGTGCTTTCCTGTATATAATACCATGTATTGTAGGGAAAGTAAAAATTGAAATTCGATAGATTTACACACTTTAGGTGCACTACAGAACGTGAAACAGTTATTCTCAGCATGAAGCATCTTTGCCATGAAGTTATGTAAATTTAAAATTGGGTACTTTTGTGAGACTTGGCTGAAACAGAAGGACTTATTAATACTCGTAGTCGAAATCTTCATCAAACTGCAATGGATCCTAAATATGGACCTTGAAATAAATATCGTGACTTAAGGGACTATTGGCACATTCTTTGACGTTAAAATATAAAACTGTCAGACGAAAATAGAACTAATTAAATCCTGGAGAATTATTTTAACGGTTTGATCGCTACGGTTGTGGAAATTGTGGCGACTGATTTGACGGAATATCGCCAGCTTGGTGACTTTCTGTAAATAGCCAAATTGATGAAAATATCGCCAAATTGATAAAAATCACTCTAACTTATTGAAAATGACGAATAATTGAAGAAAATTAAGTTTCTTGGAAATAATATAAGAATCTACTGTAAGAATAGCATATTTCTCCGTCAGCAACACTGGACGAAATATCGCCAGATTGGCGAGTTTTTTTTATGTCGCAACATTCACAATTATATCGCCAAATTAATAACATTTTTGTCAATTTGATAAAAATGGCTCTAAATCAATGAAAATTCATTATCTTGGAAAGAATAAGAATTTAACATAAGAAAAATCGTTTTATCCGCCTGACCTACAGTAAAGCTTGGCGAAAAATTTTGCGACGAATTTAGCGGGATGTTGTCAATATTACGACTTTTTTAAATATTGCAAAATTGACGAATATGTCACAAATGGAATAAAAATGTCGTCAAATGGATAATAAAGATGTTAAAAGCAGGTAATATTTTGCAAATTTTGAATTCCTTCAAACAGCGGGCATACTATCCGTAATTGCTATTTTCTCCTTTTGTCTGTAACGCTTAGCGATATATTTGATGAATTTGGCGAACAATCTAGCAAAATAATCTAGCATCCGAAAAAGTGACCATATACAATTCAACGTTGAAAACACTGTTCCGTGGATCTTATATATCATTTTTTCATTGTGATGGAAGTAAATACATTGCATTATATAAGGAAAGTCATATGCTGCCAACATCAGATTTTTGTATTAAAAATATACTTCGGAACGCTCCGAATGAAGATTGTAGTCTCATTAAAGAATCTCAATACATCATTTGTAAAACACTTATGGAATAAGCCCAGGGATGAACTCAAACCCCCAACGTTTGATTTTCAGATCAGCGTGGCAGAGAGGTAGAAATAATTTTGGATTCATTGGAAGGTATACTAAATGCAATCGAACATCTAAAAATATTTTGAAGAGCGACACCAAATGAGTCTAATAGACAGAATGCCGCCTTCTGTAAGAAAAGAATCATTTCAATCAAAGAAAAATAGTTCGCGATATGAGCAATAGATGGCGTGGTCCATCTACTAACTTTTACACATTTTCTCTCAGCACAAAATCAATCAAAGAGAAATTGTTCACAAGATGAGAAATAGATGGCGCTGTATCTCCATTGACTTTTCCACACGAGTTACTTTTGACCATTTATGAACTATTTCTCTTAGTACCAAAGTCAACTTTATCTAAAGGTGACTATGCACCAAATCAATCTAAGAAATTGTTTCTGAGATAAGAAATGGATAGCAGTGTCAGTCCATTGACTTTTCCATGCCTGCCATCTATTGCGCATTTCGTCAACTATTCTTCTTAGAAGCAAACCTATCATATATTTATGATAAATGTATCTCTTTAAGTAGGATAAATTAAATGGGATAAATTAAATAAGATAAATCATTAAGTAGGATAAAATGCGTGAGTGTGTGACCGTGTGCTAATATAAACAATATCTCATGAACGAATAGAGCGATTCGCACGAAATTTGGTAGAAACATTACAATCAGTGAAGTAAGTCTACAAGCCTATTCATTTTAAACACAATCGCGTGTTTGAAACACCTCCAAATTTTCAAACTAGATTTTTAAAAATTCAATTAAAAATCTAAACTTTCAAAAAAGTTACGTAAATAATCATTTCTTATGTAATTTTTCATTACAAAACGATTGACAAACTTTAGAACGCTAGCGCAAACTATTCGCGAGATATTGCATATTTTTTAATTGAATTTATCAAAAAATCACATAAAATTAATAAAAGTATTAACTATTGTGAAATATGTTCACTGTTCATATGTAATATTTATCGATAAATTTGTAAACATTATTGTCGTGGATCTAGACCATTCAACAGATAAGATAATTTAAGTAATAATTTTGTGTCTAGACGCTTTACAATTCGCTAATAGTTACAAATCTACAATAAGAATAACATATTTCTCCGTCCGTGAAGGTTGGCGAAATTTCGCCAGCTTGCCGAGATTATAAATGTTGCAAAATTGACTAATATTTCGCCAAACTGATAAAATTACTGCCAATTTGATAAAAATAGCACTAAATCAATGAAAATGTCGACAAATTGATGAAAATTTAATATCTTGGAAACAATATTACAATTTAATATAAGAATAACCCTTTTATCCGCCCGCCTTTCAGTAAAGCATGGCAAAAAATTTTGTGACAAATTTCGCGGGATGTCAGCAGCTAGACAACTTTTTATTTAAATGCTGCCAAATTGAAAAAAATGTGAGAGGGAGAGAGACAGAGAAAGTGTGCGTACGTGCGTGCGTGTGTATTTATGTGTGTGTGTGTGCCCTATATAGACAATAATTCATGAACGAATGGAGCGATTCCAACGAAATTTGGTACAAAAATGATTATCTGTGAGTATTACATTTTACACACAATCGAGTGTTCGGCACACTTCCAAATTTTTAAACAAAAATTTGAAAAATTCATTAAAAAATCTAAACCATCAATAGTGTTAAGTAAAAATCATTTATGCAATTTTTTAGTGGCAAACGATTGACATAATTTTGAAAACACTTGTCCAAACTGTTGTGGACATATAGATTTTTTAATTACATTTATCTAGCGTTATTACGTTTAGCTTTACTCTCCTAACCTCCCTCCCAACCCTTTCCAGTTATTGCACTGGTCACACGACAACAACAACAACAATTACATTTATCAAAAAAATCACATAAAATTAAAATGAGTATTAACTATTGTGAAATTGCATGTGTAATAGTATGCGATAAATTTGTAAACATTCTCGTGTTACATTCTATTGTTACATTCAAGAGAGAAAATATTTTGGGCAATTACTTTAACATGGCGTCTTACAATTAGCTAAAAGTTATTTATCGAATTTATTATACGAATAGTTATTTTCCAAAATATTTCGATCATTGGAAAAAGAATTGAAATGGAGAAAAAAAATAAAATTCGATAGATTTACACACTTTGGACGCACTAGAACACGTAACAGATATTCGCTGCATGAAACACCTTTTAAGTAACATTATGTAAATTGAAATTGAACACTTTTGCGAGACTTAATCGAAGCAGGGAGATTGGTGCATACACATAATCGAATTCTTCATCAAATTGCAATATCCCCCGAAATGAAAGTCCTGTGAAATAAATTACTATTAGCACATTCTTTGGCGTTAAAATATAAAACTGTACCACGGAAATGGAACTAATTAAATTCAGAAAATTTATTTTAATAGATTGGTAGCATATGTAATGACGATATTGGCATATTGACGATATTTACTACTTTTTAAACAGCTTTCAACATAGTTGAACCGTGTTTATGACATTGTTCATTCTGGCTGTCTCTCTGTTTGTCCGCTATCACGATAACTGCCGTGAAAATGACTTTAACAAAATGAAATTTTAGTATGTTGTTCAGACGGTCTGTGGGACCAATGGGAATATAAATGAATGATATCACCCAATTAGTTTTGGATTGAACCCGGGTTGAAGAAATGAAATACATTGCACCCAATGTGATCTAATTCTTCAAACATTTTTTAAGCAAATTTCAAATTCACATATTGTTTCGAAAGTTTTAAAAAATATTCAAATTATCCCATAAAATATATAAAAAATGTTTCTGCAAAATATATTCAGTAGTTTTTTAAATAAAAATTAAAATATTAATTAAACCCTTTATATGAAGAGATCACGTGACCATTACTTGAAAAGATCACGTGACCCACTTCAAAATAAAATATGGCATCCATCTTGTGTCAAAATCGTAATTTTTAAAGCTCTTTTTAATTCATATTTAGCGTTGTATCCGCCCTAAAACCGCTTTATTTTTGCTTAAATTCTGTGCATCTACATACTGAAACAACGCAATTACAACATATTTGAGTTTAAATGATCATCAAACTTTGATTATTTCTACAATGAAGCCTAATTTTCACTTATGGAGAATGTAAACACCAAAAGATGTAAAATGAATTGTATAAGAATTGCTGCATTTTTTAACGCAAAATTATTTAGGTCATGGAGTCTGCAATATAGCTAATATGAATGAAGCATTCATTGATTTTACACAGAAAAGAAGACAATTTTTTCGATAAAGTTTTAAGCATAGAGTTAAATTACTTGCACCTCCATGATATTAAGTTTTAAAATAAAATAAATTATTATAGTATTGTGATGAATGAAAGGAATGGAAAAAAGTTAAATGAAATACTACTTTTACAGAGAGAGCCGGGCGTGTTATATTTCGGTGACGTCATTTGAATAAATTTCATTTGTTGTTTTTTTATTTATATTTTACTACGAAATATTAAACGAAAATTTATACTACGAAATACATTTGATCTTTTATGGATGTCCTTAACAAGTAGTATTGATGAAACTTCTATCCAATTCCATCTATTGACTTTTACTTGTTTCTTTAACTTTAATTTTTGTAATTTTGATATTTTGGGCCTCTAGCATTTTCCTTTTCTATGGACTCTCAAGCTTATTGACCCTTGATAATGATGGGAGCCCCGAAATTAATATCTTTTTGAGGCCGATTACCCACGCTTCCAAGGAAGATATGATATCGGGGCATCCAAAAAGGTCAGCTTCGTTAGTGACCAAGCATCGGCGCCCTGTGAAACTGAAGAACACCCTCTCTTGAGCGGCAAAAAGGATGCTCGGCTACATCCATTGCAGGTGCAAGTAGACAGAATCTCACACAAATTGTGTAGTTCCTTCAGAGGCCCTCACATTAATTTCTGATTTCTCTTTCATAATAGACAATGTTACATTTGAGTGAAATATTAATCTAACAGCACCATATTGGTATACAAGAAATTTTTTCGAAATGCCACAGCGCTTTCAGATATCATAATGTCCATCATCAGTGGCAATAATAAGAAATTAACAGACATGAGCTTTTTCTTATACACCCCGAAATCGTAAATACAAATTCGCATAGGGTAAATCGGACGTTTATGTATTGACCTGATTTATTTTTGTACATCAGTTTTGAATTGAATTATTTTTGATTTAATTTTTATATACGTACTAGCAGCATACCCGTTCTTCGTACGGAGTATATAATATAAAGAAACTTGAAATTCATAATCATGCCCAAATTCTTATAGTATACTAAATGACATGTTTAATCAAAATATTCTGTTAAAATATTTAATATAATGCTCCTAAAAAGAAGTTTAAGAATCTCTGCTCTCGCTATATAAAATTATCTTCATGGACATATCTGAAGAATAAAACATCTTGGACCCCTTATGTAAGCAAATATAAAAAAAAAATATGGAATTGAATCAATATATGCAAAATAAAAGCGTTAACATTGTATGGGACCCGTACTAATTATATACGCGAATATTAGACAATATAACCTGTATTAGTAGATTGCATGTATAAATTGAAAATACCAATAAACCCGTAATCTTTAAATCTGAAGACAGTCATTTATTCCAATATATGTCAAAATTAAAGTGCTAAAATTATATGGGAAGATATACACGTACTACTTATAATGTCCGATTATTAGTAGAAGATCACCCGTTTTGCAATATGAGTCACAAATGTTTTTTGGTAAAATACAACAGACGACGTAATAAATTGAATATATAATTAATCCCCTTAATCTTCATACCAGAAGACTGTACTTGATTCCAATATATATGCCAATATATGTCAAAATATATGCCAATATAACTGTACTACTTATATTCTCGTAGGTTAGAAGATATACCCGTGCATTCCTAGAAGATTACTCGTACAACGTACAATATGCGTGTGTCAGCAATTTTTGCCGCAATAAAACAATGGCGTAATAACTTAAAAATATCAATAATCCCTGAATCAATAATTCCGGAAAATATCAATAATAATAATGTTTAATCCTGAAGAGTATAATTGATATTATCCAGTCCAAAATGAAATGGCAATGAAATTTATTTTATATACATATCTTCATTATTCAAATCGGAAAGGATTTAATAAAAATCGTCGCCAAGTGGGACTATAGAACTGACAGTTCCACTTTGCGACAAATTGACGAAATATCATCACAATACTATCCCCTAACAAAAAACATTTAATATCATTTATGTAGCGCAATTTTATCAATTTTAAGATATTTTTATAGATTTGAAAACATTTTTATCAATTTGGTGACATTTTAAAAATTCGCTAAATGTATTACTAAGTAGGATGGTTGGCCTGACAGATAAATGCAAACCAAACATCATTTCAGTACTCTCTTCTAACAAAACAAAAAAAAATTTCATTGATATGTAGAAGACCCAAGCCACACGACCAACCCGAAGGTTTATGGCAGCTGTTTGTGTTGTTGATGTTGTTGAAACCCAGACCGTCCGACCTACCAGAAAGGTGTAAGGTAACTGTTTGGACGGTCGGGAAGTGCCACCCAATTTAGACCGGAACCCAGTGGGGGAGGCATCCACAGGGACCGTACCCTCCTTCCCCTACCACCAACCTCTCGGAAGGACTTTCGGACCCACATGTTTAACGTGATCGTACTCCGCATGAACACGGCGGCAGTTTTGGCAGAGGCTGGAATCGAACCCGGGCCTACCGAGTGCAACTCCAGCGCGCTAACCAATGGACTACCGCGCCCCGCAGCTGTTTGTGTGTCGTTTATATCAATTTGGCGACATTTCCGTCAATTTGGCAAAGTTTAAGAAAAGTTGTCAAATTAGCGATATCCCTCCAAATTCGTAGCTTTGAATTTGCAGATCTGAATGAAACATTCTTATCCCGTTTCAATATACTAAATGAAAACACTACAATTGTATTAGAAGATATACCCGCTCTACTCTTTTTCTGTTTCAACAATCGGCTATATGAATTTATTGGCTAAACACAATATATGAGTTTAGTAGCTAAATACGATATAAGCTTGAAAACTCTTTGCCAAAATAAATGAAATTGATGTACGCAGTCAGCAATTAATATAATTAAAAGAAAAATCAAACCGTCTATTTATAAGATATACTTTTATATCCATTTATCCATTTATTTATTATTTAAATCGAAAAAAAATAATAAAAACATTAACAAACACATTTAATTTAATTGCGATGCCGAGCAACATGATATATCCTCCTAAAATGTTAAAATTTATTAACCACTAACAGCACACCCGTTATTCGTACGGAGTGTATAATTTAAAGAAACTTAAAGTTCGCAATCATGTGCAAATTCTGTTAAAATATTAAATTTATTGCTCCTAAAGAGAAGTTTAAGAATATATGTTCTCACTATGCAAAATTATCTTCACGATCAGATCTGAAGAATAAAACATCCTGCCCCCTTTTGTAAGCAAATTTACAGAAGAAAAAATAGGAATTGAATGAATATATGCAACCCCGTACTAATTATATTGTCGCAGATCAGAAAATATGCCAATGTGTTAGTAGAAGATTACCCGTATTACAATATGCGTCTCAAAAATATTTGCCAAAATAAAAGAGATGACGTAATAAATTGAAAACATCAATAATATCCGTACTCTTTATACCAGAAGGTCGTAATTGATTCCAATATATGCCAATATATATCAAAACATATGTCAATATACCTGTACTACTTATATTCTCGTAGATTAAAAGATATACACGTGTATTTGTAGAAGATTCGTACAACATACAATATATGAGTTTAAACAATTTTTGTCATAATAAAATAATTGCATAATAACTTGAAAATATCAATAATCCTTGAATCAATAATCCCCGAAAATATAAATAATAATAATTTTTAAACCTGAAGACCGTAATTGATATTATCCAGTCAAAAATGCTATAAGAAAAATCAAATCGTTCTTTTCTAAAATATATTTTTATATCCATTTATTTATTATTCAAATCGAAAAAATAATTATTAAAATTAACAGACAGATTTAATTTAATTGCGTTTCTGAGTAACATGATATAAGATAGAATCTTATAACATGTTAAATATGTCATGTCTTATAACATAAACTGCGAAATTAAATAACGATTTTGATTTCTCTATACTTCTCATTGTTCCGTAAAAGCTTGTTTTAAATAAACCATGAACCATGGAGATAGATTTCCCCTTTAAATCATGTTTCAAACAATTCATGTTTTCAGAAAGTGACTAATTAACACAAAAAATCTCCCATCAAACTCAGAGATTAAATTTTAATTCACTTTCAAACGATTTTCAAGCTTTTCGTTTGGATAAACCACGGAGTTAGGGAGTAGAACTCCTAGGAAAAAGTTCCGTTCTTCATTAATATCTCGACAACCCCAGGTCTTAGAAACTCGAAACTTGGACAAAATTTATGGGGAGATATTTCAAGGCTATTCACCAAATTTCATTAAACTCGGTTCAGCCGTTTTTCCGTGATGATGAGACAAACGAAAATTTCGTTTTTTACTAATATCTCGAGAACCACTGGTCGTAGAAACTCAAAACACGGATATAATTTTAAGTGGGGCTATTTCTGGGCTACCCACAAAATTTCATCAAATTCGGTTCAGCCGTTCTCCCGTGATGGTGTGACAAACAGACAGACAGACAGACAGACAGACAGACAGACAGACAGACAGACAGATTTTCATTTTTATTTATATAGATTTGTAATCTATATAAATAAAAATGAAAATCTGTCTGTCTGTCTGTCTGTCTGTTTGTCACACCATCACGGGAGAACGGCTGAACCGAATTTGATGAAATTTTGTGGGTAGCTCAGAAATAGCCCCACTTAAAATTATATCCGTGTTTTGAGTTTCTACGACCAGTGGTTCTCGAGATATTAGTAAAAAACGAAATTTTTCGTTTGTCTCATCATCACGGAAAAATGGCTGAACCGAATTTAATGAAATTTGGTGAATAGCCTTGAAATATCCCCCAAAAATTTTGTCCAAGTTTCGAGTTTCTAAGACCTGGGGTTGTCGAGATATTAATGAAAAACGGAACTTTTTCCTAGGAGTTCTACTCCCTAACTCCGTGGTTTATCCAAACGAAAAGCTTGAAAATCGTTTGAAAGTGAATTAAAATTTAATCTCTGAGTTTGATGGGAGATTTTTTGCGTTAATTAGTCACTTTCTGAAAACATGAATTGTTTGAAACATGATTTAAGGGGGAAATCTATCTCCATGGTTCATGGTTTATTTAAAACACGCTTTTACGGAACAATGAGAAGTATAGAGAAATCAAAATCGTTATTTAATTTCGCAGTTTATGTTATAAGACATGACATATTTAACATGTTATAAGATTCTATCTTATATCATGTTACTCAGAAACGCAATTAAATTAAATCTGTCTGTTAATTTTAATAATTATTTTTTCGATTTGAATAATAAATAAATGGATATAAAAATATATTTTAGAAAAGAACGATTTGATTTTTCTTATAGCATTTTTGACTGGATAATATCAATTACGGTCTTCAGGTTTAAAAATTATTATTATTTATATTTTCGGGGATTATGGATTCAAGGATTATTGATATTTTCAAGTTATTATGCAATTATTTTATTAGGACAAAAATTGTTTAAACTAATATATTGTATGTTGTACGAATCTTCTACAAATACACGTGTATATCATTTAATCTACGAGAATATAAGTAGTACAGGTATATAGACATATGTTTTGATATATATTGGCATATATTGGAATCAATTACGACCTTCTGGTATAAAGAGTACGGATATTATTGATGTTTTCAATTTATTACGTCATCTCTTTTATTTTGGCAAATATTTTGGAGACGCATATTGTAATACGGGTAATCTTCTACTAACACATTGGCATATTTTCTGATCTGCGACAATATAATTAGTACGGGGTTGCATATATTCATTCAATTCCTATTTTTCTTCTGTAAATTTGCTTACAAAAGGCGGCAGGATGTTTTATTCTTCAGATCTGATCGTGAAGATAATTTTGCATAGTGAGAACATATATTCTTAAACTTCTCTTTAGGAGCAATAAATTTAATATTTTAACAGAATTTACACATGATTGCGAACTTTAAGTTTCTTTAAATTATACACTCCGTACGAATAACGGGTGTGCTGTTAGTGGTTAATAAATTTTAACATTTTAGGAGGATATATCATGTTGCTCGGCATCGCAATTAAATTAAATGTGTTTGTTAATGTTTTTATTATTTTTTTTCGATTTAAATAATAAATAAATGGATAAATGGATATAAAAGTATATCTTATGAATGGACGGTTTGATTTTTCTTTTAATTATATTAATTGCTGACTGCGTACATCAATTGCATTTATTTTGGCAAAGAGTTTTCAAGCTTATATCGTATTTAGCTACTAAACTCATATATTGTGGTTAGCCAATAAATTCATATAGCCGATTGTTGAAACAGAAAAAGAGTAGAGCGGGTATATCTTCTAATACAATTGTAGTGTTTTCATTTAGTATATTGAAACGGGATAAGAATGTTTCATTCAGATCTGCAAATTCAAAGCTACGAATTTGGAGGGATATCGCTAATTTGACAACTTTTCTTAAACTTTGCCAAATTGACGGAAATGTCGCCAAATTGATATAAACGACACACAAACAGCTGCCATAAACCTTCGGGTTGGTCGTGTGGCTTGGGTCTTCTACATATCAATGAAATTTTTTTTTGTTTTGTTAGAAGAGAGTACTGAAATGATGTTTGGTTAGCATTTATCTGTCAGACCAACCATCCTACTTAGTAATACATTTAGCGAATTTTTAAAATGTCACCAAATTGATAAAAATGTTTTCAAATCTATAAAAATATCTTGAAATTGATAAAATTGCGCTACATAAATGATATTAATTGTTTTTTGTTAGGGGATAGTATTGTGATGATATTTCGTCAATTTGTCGCAAAGTGGAACTGTCAGTTCTACAGTCCCACTTGGCGATAAATTTGGCGATTTTTTAAAATGTCGCTAATTTGACGAAACTGTCGCCAAATGTTCCATAGAAATATAACTATTTAGACGATATTTTTTCTACCAATTTATTTGAAGCAAATGATATCATGTCGCCTAGCAACGGATTTAAATCCAATGTGTTTATGCGGCAGACGATTTTTATTAAATCCTTTCCGATTTGAATAATGAAGATATGTATATAAAATAAATTTCATTGCCATTTCATTTTGGACTGGATAATATCAATTATACTCTTCAGGTTTAAACATTATTATTATTGATATTTTCCGGAATTATTGATTCAGGAATTATTGATATTTTTAAGTTATTACGCCATTGTTTTATTGCGGCAAAAATTGCTGACACACGCATATTGTACGTTGTACGAGTAATCTTCTAGGAATGCACGGGTATATCTTCTAACCTACGAGAATATAAGTAGTACAGGTATATTGGCATATATTTTGACATATATTGGCATATATATTGGAATCAAGTACAGTCTTCTGGTATGAAGATTAAGGGGATTAATTATATATTCAATTTATTACGTCGTCTGTTGTATTTTACCAAAAAACATTTGAGACTCATATTGCAAAGCGGGTAATCTTCTACTAATAATCGGACATTATAAGTAGTACGTGTATATCTTCCTATATAATTTTAGCACTTTAATTTTGACATATATTGGAATAAATGACTGTCTTCAGATTTAAAGATTACGGGTTTATTGGTATTTTCAATTTATACATGTAATCTACTAATACAGGTTATATTTTCTAATATTCGCATATATAATTAGTACGGGTCCCATCCAATTTTAACGCTTTTATTTTGCATATATTGATTCAATTCCATATTTTTTTTATATTTGCTTACATAAGGGGTCCAAGATGTTTTATTCTTCAGATATGTCCATGAAGATAATTTTATATAGCGAGAACAGAGATTCTTAAACTTCTTTTTAGGAGCATTATATTAAATATTTTAACAGAATATTTTGATTAAACATGTCATTTAGTATACTATAAGAATTTGGGCATGATTATGAATTTCAAGTTTCTTTATATATACTCCGTACGAAGAACGGGTATGCTGCTAGTGTATAATAATTTTAGCATCGATTTCTCTGATTTACCCTATGTAAATTTGTATTCACGATTTCGGGTTATATAAAATATCATGTCTGTCAGTTCCTTGTTATTTCCGCTGATGATGGACCTTATGGCGTCTGATAGCGCTGTGGCATTTAGAAAAATTATTATTGCCACTGATGATGGACGTTATGATGTCTGAAAAGCGATGTGGGATTTTGAAAATTTATTATTGACACTGGTGATGGACATTATGATGTCTGAAAAGCGAAGTGGGATTTTGAAAATTTATTATTGACACTGGTGATGGACATTATGATGTCTGAAAAGCGATGTGGGATTTTGAAAATTTATTATTGACACTGGTGATGGACATTATGATGTCTGAAAAGCGATGTGGGATTTTGAAAATTTATTATTGACACTGGTGATGGACATTATGATGTCTGAAAAGCGATGTGGGATTTTGAAAATTTATTATTGACACTGGTGATGGACATTATGATGTCTGAAAAGCGATGTGGGATTTTGAAAATTTATTATTGACACTGGTGATGGACATTATGATGTCTGAAAAGCGATGTGGGATTTTGAAAATTTATTATTGACACTGGTGATGGACATTATGATATCTGAAAAGCGATGTGGGATTTTGAAAATTTATTATTGACACTGGTGATGGACATTATGATGTCTGAAAAGCGATGTGGGATTTTGAAAATTTATTATTGACACTGGTGATGGACATTATGATGTCTGAAAAGCGATGTGGGATTTTGAAAATTTATTATTGACACTGGTGATGGACATTATGATGTCTGAAAAGCGATGTGGGATTTTGAAAATTTATTATTGACACTGGTGATGGACATTATGATGTCTGAAAAGCGATGTGGGATTTTGAAAATTTATTATTGACACTGGTGATGGACATTATGATGTCTGAAAAGCGATGTGGGATTTTGAAAATTTATTATTGACACTGGTGATGGACATTATGATGTCTGAAAAGCGATGTGGGATTTTGAAAATTTATTATTGACACTGGTGATGGACATTATGATGTCTGAAAAGCGATGTGGGATTTTGAAAATTTATTATTGCCACTGGTGATGGACATTATGATGTCTGAAAAGCGATGTGGGATTTTGAAAATTTATTTATTGCCACTGATGATGTTCATTATGTCTGAAAGCGCTGTGGCATTTTTAAAATTTATTATTGACACTGGTGATGGACATTATGTCTGAAAAGCGATGTGGGATTTTGAAAATTTATTTATTGCTACTGATGATAGACATTATGTCTGAAAGCGCGGTGGCATTTTGAAAATTTATTATCGATACTGATGATGGGCATTATGATGTCTAAAAAGCGATGTGGCGTTTTGAAATTTTATTATTGTCACTGATGATGGACAATGAAGTGGTATGATGTATGATGTTTACAAATACTTGTATTATTTGATGGAAAATATTTTAAATATTGTAGACGTGTTTTACCATACTTAAGAAGTTCTATCTACAGTTAATCTTGAGATATAGATATTTCAAAAATACTAAAAGTTTATAAACTGGTTATGTGTTGTTCACAAATACCGATCGTTTGGCTGCTAGGCCATTAGATAGCGAGCTCTCCAGTATTTCTCAATGATTGAGTTAAAAGTCAGTACTGCGGAGCACTCGTCAAAATGTTTTCCAGACATAGGTTGTCCTAGGTTACATGAAATACAAACCGAGGAAGCAGCAAGTCCAATTTGATGGAGATGAGCCTTAAGACAGTCATAACCAGTCAATGTAAACCGGATGTGTAAAAAGGACTGGAAGTGGCAATCCATACTAAATCACTCAACACCTACTAGAATTTAATGCTGAATCTTTATCCACCATCATCTAAGCTCCATTTATAGCAAATTTTGAGAAATAGATACTTAAAATAATTTTTAGTAAAAACAATAGTATATGGCGAAAAAAAAAAAAAGATCATCGTCAAGCAGATTGCAGCGTATTTCGCTAAATACATCACAAAGAAGAGAAACCTTTGTAAAGATTTTCCTCCCAATCTTTTCTTTCATTTGCCCCCTAAGGAAAAGTGATTCAAATGAATGAATTAATTAATTAAGCGTGCAACTCTTTGTTGACGTAACACGACTGCATTTCTTTTTAAAGTTCTTCAACACAAATGAAGCGTATTCAAGAGGTGCCCTCGTGAGAAGAGGGTTTTCGTGGAAGGGTGAGTGAGAATAATTGAAATATTCAAATGCTATTGGACTGTTTTGGAGTCATTTCTATTTTACGAAACTTTCGTTCCGTAAGGGCTTAATTTATAAAGAGCCATTTCGTGAGAGTTTCTACTTGTGCTATATAATGGTTAAAAAGAAAGTCCATAAGAATCCCAATAACGTTCTAAAGAAAAGTTCCATGAATGTGTGAGTTAGATCTGTCTTGGAGTAAAGTCATCGCGTCCGATCGGAGAAAAGATTTCAGCGCCCCGAGTGGAGAATTTGAAAAGTTAGAATAACGAACATGACAACAAAGCGAGATAGACGGAAAATGATATTTACAAAGTTGGTTAAATGAGTAGGGATCCTTTCTTCACGTGGAATACGGGAACTTTAAATACGTGGATATGAAAGTCCTTCAGAGAGGTTGATAGTAGGGGAGGACGGTATGGTCCTTGTAGGTGTCGCCCTTGTTGGGTTGCAGTCTAAATTGGATGGCACTGTCACGGTCATCCAAACAGATACATTACACCTTTGGGTAGCCCGGCCGACTAATCGGTTGCTCATGTCCTTGCTGACGAGCCGGTCGGTCTGGGTCTTCAACACCTTTGGGTAGCGGCCGTCCAAATGGATGCTCAAGCCCTTGTTGACGAGCCGGACGGCCTGGGTTTTCAACACCTTTGGGTAGAGGGCGCGGCAGCAGAGTGGTTAGCGCACGGGAATTGCACTCGGTAGGCCCAGGTTTGATTCTCTCCGCTGTCTAAACTGCCGCCGTGTTCACGCGAAGTACGATCACGTTAAACATGTGGGTCCGTAAGTCCTTCCGAGAGGTTGGTGGTAGGGGAAGAAGGGTACGGTCCCTGTGGATGCCTCCCCCACTGGGTTCCGGTCTAAATTTGGTGGCTCTTCCCGGCCGTCCAAACAGTTACCTTACACCTTTTGAGTAGGTCGGACGGTCTGGGTCTCAACAACAACAACACCTTTGAGTGGGTCGGACGATTTGAGTAGAAAGAAAGAATTGAGTAGGGATCTACGCCAAGAGCAATAAAAGCGCGCATATGGAAGCCTGAAAATCTTCATTGCCTGAAAATCTTCATTGCCTGAAATCACTTTTGTAATATAGTGCCCAGGGGCGGCATTTCAGCATTTCATTTGGGGGTGCGAGATTTGCATGAAAATCCACAATATGAAATAAATAAAATTTTGTTAACAGAGGGGGAAGGGGGGAGAGGGATCATAAAATTGAATTGATGTTGAGAAAAATAATTATTGTTAACATAATTTTTGTACATAATTGTGTTAACATAATTGTTGTTAACATAATTTTTCTAAATACAAAGATCTATATTTATTTACCATCTATTGAAGTTTTAAACGCCGGTCCTTAGAGTCTGGATGAAGAGAAAATTTTGTTACAATATCATTATAATCCAGTGGTATATCTTGTTCTACAGCTAATAATAGCTAAAGATGAAAGTCTTTCTTGTACCATTGTACTGCGAAAATAATTTTTCAACCTCCTGAGACACGAAAAAGACCTTTCACAACTGGCTGAACTGATTGGCACAGTCAAAAACAATTTAACTAATAATGTTATGACAGTAAACACACTTTTTAAATTCCGCTCTTTAAAATAATCCAGGCGACTTTTAGAATTGGGATGGCCTATATTTACATTTTCACCATTGTATAAAACAGTCGCAATTCACTTAGCAATTCCTCTTTCTGGAAGTTATATACTTCGCATAAGGTTGAAACTTTTTCTTTTCCGACATCTGATCCGGATAATACTGAACTAAAGGCAAACAAAACGGATATATTGTTCTCATTAAATCTTGTCTCAATTTCATTAGATACTGAATCTATCATTTCATATTGAATATTGATTCTATGATATAATTTAACATCATTATCGGGATTTTTTCTCCTTGGGGGTGTTTTTTCACCGAATTCGCTTGGAATTTTTTTACGCCTTTTCAGTTTTGGTTCAGAATAAGAATTTTTTGGTCCAGAATAAGAAAAATTTAGGGGCGCGACCGCGCCCCCTATCTGCCGCCCCTGATAGTGCCCTCACGCCGTATAACATCACGTCGTATAATATATTTCAATTTATGAAGTACTTTTTCTCCATTCTCTATTTCAGTATAGGAATGTTGTCCCCCGTATTCTTCCAAATTAAAGGAAAAAAAACATATTCTTCCAAACCGGTTATAATTAACTGAAGCTTCTGCGAGTACAGTATTTCTACGTTCCCTTCATCCTTTTATGTCCTCCAAAGGCAAACAGAGAAGTTCCTATCGAGTAAATTAATCAATTAGGTGTGAAACTCTCTTTGGTTGTCGTAACATATTTACGTTTTGTTCTTCATTTCCTCCACGTCAATGAATCTTATTTGAGAGGCTGACTCATCAGAAGAATAAGTGAGACACAATTGGTGTAATCAACATGTTAAGATACTATCAAGTTCTTGTGGAATAATTTGCATTTTGTTTTGTTTCTCAAAAGCGGATTTCTTAATGGAATTTTATGGGATGTTTCGAAAGGATTTCAGGACAAAATATATGTGCACGATACTTCTTCTTTGACCCAGACCGTCCGACCTACCCAAAGGTGTAAGGTATCTGTTTGAACGGCCGGGAAGTCGCCAAAGAACGTTCGGGAAGTTACCAAACATCTAACAACCCTGAACCGACAGTCCTCATACGGTAACCCTAGATTTACATCATAGAAACAGCTGCCTGTATAGATATTTTCTGTCTTTGGTTCTCAAACGAGACACCAGTGGAGGCATTTTTTACGTTCATAACAATATTATCTCCTGTAATAATAAAAAGATTCTCAGAACAACGACTAAACTTATTGAACTTATCTCGTAAATTAAAACTCTATTACACTTTTACAAGACGCTATTGACCGCAAAATTATTCCAATTTCATCCGAAAGGTGTTACACACGATTTTCATTTAAAGAGTTCCTTCACACATTCTTAAAAAGTTCATTGAAATTTTTCACAAATTATTTTAAACCTGGTTTAAACTTCAATTTTAGAAGGGAAGTTATTGTGCTGGGGTAAAACATTCGACTTTCGGAGTACAATAGATCTGCACGTTTAAAGCACACACCTCCTCCTCCCCCGAATATAAATGAACCATTTTTTTAGTGAAGTCTGTGCATCTGGAGCTTCTGACAACTATATCTTCCGAATATTTATTTATTTGTAAATAAATATAAAATATATATATAAATATATAAATATATATATATAAATATATATATATATATATATATATATATATATATATATATATATATATATATATATATATATATATATATATATATAATATATATATATATATATATATAAATATATATATATATATATATATATATATATATATATATAAATATATATATATATATATATAAATATATATATATATATATATATATATAAATATATATATATATATATATATAAATATATATATATATAAATATATATATATATATAAATATATATATATATATATAAATATATATATATATATTTATATATTTATATATATATTTTATATTTATTATAGTACCTGTTTGGACGGTAGGAAAGTGCCACCCAATTTAGACCGGAACCTAATAGAGACGGCATCCACAGGGGCCGTGCCCTCCTCTCCCTACTTTCAACTTCTTGGAAGGACTTAAGGACTCGCACATTTATAACGTGCCAGTACTCCGCGTAAACACTTGGATAGGTTGGGCAGAGCCGGGAATCGAACTCGTGTCGTCCGAGTGCAATCCCCGCAACTAACTAACTTCCCACCATAAAAGATTTGCATTGCCATGCTACTAAAATTATCCGAGATATCGTTATTTAAAGCCATCTATGGATCATTAAGGACTGTATGAAACGTGCTGACGAGGGATACGTTTGTAAGTTTTCGAATAGAAATTTTATCTAACGAAATTTAATTTATGTAAGACCCCTGAAATCTAAGTTTTCGTCATTCATTTTGATTGGAGTGATGAAACAATTTAAGTCCTATAACTTTGGCAATTTTTTCACAGCTAATTTTTGTATATTGAAGTACGGGTTTTAATTTCTAAAGATTTTCAAACTAAATATAATTTGTTAATTGGAACTTCCTTTGTAGAAGGCCTGTATAAAAAATTAAATTTTATACGATTTTTACCAAAGCTGTTGTAATCCATTTTAATTTCAAAAGATTTTTAACTAAACAATCAACAGTTTTCTAATTGGAATTTCCTTTGTGGAGGGCCCGTATAAAAATTAAAATTTTACACAATTTTACAAAAACTTGTCACGTGATCTAAACTGCTGTAGTCTGTTTTAATTTCAAAATATTTTTAACTGAATGCGAAACGATTTGCTAATTGGAACTTCTTTTATAGAAGGCCTGTATGAAAAATTGAATTTTATAAGATTTTATTCAAAAGTGTCAGGGGACCAAAATTGTAGTTTATTTTAAATTCAAAAAAATTTTGACAGAATAAGGGACAGAATAAGGGACGAGTCCAGTGACCAAAACTGTTGTCTCAAAGTCTGTCTTATTTGATGCACTTTTTCAACTGAATCATAGGTTTATGACCAGGTGCTCAAGAGAAGTTTAATCCTGCAGTCTTTATTTGAAACACCCTATATAAGGGAGTGCTAATTGAAATATTTTTAAATTTAGGTTAGGACTATTAATTTATACAATAACTAGGGGGCTTCGCCTCCTACTCACTGCGCTTGCTTCACATCTATCTTTCGTAAAAATTCTACTTTCAAAAATATTTTTTCTATCCCTGCCTATTTTCCCAGGAGGGAAAAGCAGGGATTTTTCTTAGCCCAGGGAATCCAAAAACTGAAATCCTTGATCATGAGTTCGCTGCGCGAGCTATTTCATGCCAAACTAAAGCTTAAATCGATAAACGGTTTATTTCATCATGTTACCCTATTATTTCTCTATAAATGTACCAAATTTCATATTTTTGTATGTTATAGTTTTTACAATACGAGACAAAGAAATCGCTAGACTTGCCGATACGAAAAAAAAAAAGTTCACTTCAGAAGTGTATGAAAAGTAAAATATCTCAAAAACTACATCAACATTAGAAAAAGGGGGGCTCCATCCTGCAAAAACTCACCCTTGTAGGTACCTGCCTGCAAAAATTCGTGATCTTGCTATTGTTAGTCCATCCAGGGCGCGAACTCGCAGCTGAAATATTTTGTCTTTGACATAAAATATTTTTTAAACTTCAATATATATAAAAAAAAATATTTATTTCAGCGTCTTTCCCAAAGCTTTTTCTACAAGTGTACCGAATTTCATATTTTAATATGCAATAGTTTTTGCAGTACGGAGCAAAGAATCTCGAGAAACGAGAAATTTTTCAAACGGCGACGGCGTCAGATACTTTTTTTTTACTTTCCTTATATACATAATATATAAGGAAAGTATTGTGGCGAGGTCGAAAATTCGAATTCCAGTTTTCGACGGGAGAGCACGTTTCAAGCATCCCTGATCACGAATCAAACATCTTTGAAGTGATGTCTGTGTGTGTATGTGTTTGTGTGTGTGAAAGTCTGTGTGTGTGTGTGTGTGTGTGTGTGTGTGACTGTGTGTGTATCAGTGAGTGTGTGGAGACGATAACTGACGAACGATTGGACCGATGATTCGAACAAAATTTGGTACAAAAATCACAATCCAAAAACACTGGAAGCCTATTGTTTCTATACGCAATCGAATGTTCAGAACCCCCCTAAATTTTCGAGTGAAATTTTGAAAAAATTGTCAAAAAATTAAAACTGCTGATAAAGTTACACAAATAGATATTTCTTATGAAATTTTTCATTAGAAAACGATTGACATAAATTTTAGAACGCTAACATGAACCGTTCTCGAGATATTGTACATTTTTCAAAAAAATTATAAAAAGTCATATAAAATAAAATAAAAATATTTCCTGTTGAGAAACATGTTCACTTTTCATATGTAATACCATGCGATAAATTTGGTAACATCATTCTCGTAGATCTAGATCGTTCCATTCATGAAAAAAGATACTTTGAGTAATACTTTTGTATTTGAACGCCAATAGTCATTTATCTGCTGTAAGAATAATTTATTACTTCATCCATAACGCTTGGCGAGATTTTGGCGACGAATTTGGTGGAACGCCAACTTGACGACTTTTTTAAATGCTGCAAAATTAACAAAAATCTCGCCAAAAAGATAAAAATGACACTAAATCAATGACGACTCATTGATGATGACGACATGGAAAATGACGACTCATTGACGAAAATTTAATATCTTGAAAATAATATAAATAATTATTATAAAAGCATATTTCTTTTTACTGTAGAAGTAGTAAAATCATTGCATTATATAAGGAAAGTCATGTGCTGTTCACATCAGATTTTTGAACACTTTACAACAAAGTTGAAAAGTGTTTATGACTTTGTTCATTCTGTCTGCCTGTCTGTCTGTCCGTTAGCACGATAACTGCCGTAAAAATGACTTAATCAAAATGAAATTTTAGTATGTTGTTCAGACGATCTGTAGAACCTATGGGAATATAAATGAATAATATCACCCAATTAGTTTTGGATTGAACCCGGGTCGAAAAAATGAAATACAATGAGCCCTATGGGACCTAATTTTTCAAACATTTTTTAAGCGGATTTAAAATTCACAAATTGCTTCGAAAATTTTAGTAAATATTCAAATTGTTTCATAAAATATATAAAAAAAAATTCAGAGAAATATATTCAGTAGTGTTTTAAATAAAAATTAAAATAATAATCACACCTCTTATATGAAACGATCACGTGACCATGATATGAAACGATCACATGACCCACTTCAAAATGATATATGGCATGCATCTTGTTTCAAAATCGTGAATTTCTAAAGTTCTTTTTAATTCATATTGAGTGTTGTATCCGTCCTAAAACTACTTTATTTTTGCTTAAATTCTGTGCATCTACATACTGAAACAACGCAATGACAATATATTTGAGTTTAAATGCTCATTAAAATTTGATTATTTCTACAACTAAGCCTATTTTTCACCTATGTAAAATGTAAACAGCAAAATATATAGAATGAGTTGTATTAGAATTCCTGTATTTTTTTTAACACAAAATAATTTAGTCCATGGCTGATATGAATGAAATATTAATTGATTTCATAAAGAGAAGGACGATTTTTTTCGATGAAGTTTCAAGCATAGAGTTTAATTTTTTGTAGCTCCATGGTCTTAAACAAAATGTTTAAATAAAATAAATTATTATAGTATTGTGATAAATGAAATGAATGGGAGAAAGTTATGAATGAAATCCTGTTTTTATAGAGAGATCCAGGCGTGTTATTTTTTCTATGACGTCATTTGAATTCATTTCAGTTGGTTTCAATGAAGTTTTCAAATATAATAAATTATCGTAGTATTATGATAATTCTAAAACTATTACCGAGGAATGTATAACATTTTAGAGATGTTTAAACCAGGCAATTTATATTTCAATGCCGTCATTTGAATGAAGTTCATTTTTTTCGATGAAGGTTTAAGTTTTCAAATATAATAAATTAATGCAGTATTGTGATAAGTTTCAAAATATTACCGAGGAATTTATTGCATTTTAGACTTGTTTAAATAAAATTGCATTGAAGTTGGAAAGTGTTTCATAATCAATGCTTTAAGCATGATTGATCTTTCTTGTTTAATATAGAGAGAAACCTGCAAAAACTATAAAAGATTCTATTAAGATGTATATACTATAAAGAAAAAAAATCGGAAAAATTAGTTTCCGCTTAGAAAACACAATTTTTTTCAAGAGATCATAACAACATAATTCTTAGACTGTTAAGCACAGCCATTCTACTCATAGGGAGCTTTCTGGTGGTTTACAAGACCCACTAGGTTCACACTATCCTTCTGATACATGCGGCATATAATCAAGTTACGAACAAAACAAATTTGTTTAAAACGTAAGAAAATTGATTAATAACAGCTTGTGTTGGATGTAGAATACGGAGTGATATAAGAGAAACTGATATAAGATGCATGGATCTAAAAATTTGAAGACGCTCAATGGAGTTATAAAGTTTTCACAAAAATTTCAAAAATTTATTATTACGTAATATAATCCATTGTGACAAAACATGAAATGTAAAATTCAGGTGGATATGTCTGAAAATTCTAAACACTTGAAAATTGTTTTGTGACTATTAAAGACAGAAAGATCCAGAAAACTGGAATACTTTTGTATCTACCGTTTAGTCTTCAATCATGAGAAATTTAAAAATATATGTCAAATTTTGGCTCTTTTTCCTGCATTTCACGTTTTTGATATCTACAGGATAAAGAGCTAAGCTATTATTAGAACTATTCTGCCCAAATATTTATTGTAGATATTATAAAATATTTATTCTTTATTAATTTCATATTAATTTTTCATTATAGCAAATGAATTTAATGCTTAATAGAATATCTATAAATAATTATGAAATATTTATAAAATAATTACAAATGATTATAAATAATATTTGAAATAGATGTTTATTTTGCATTTCTTTATACGTTTAGCATTCTTTGTATATTAGTATTTTCATCTTTCTTTTTACTTTCCTTATATACATAATGTATAAGGAAAGTATTGTGACGGGGTCGAAAATTCGAATTCGAGTTTTCGAGGGGAGAGCACGTTTCAAGCATCCCTGATCACGAATCGAACATTTTTGAAGTGATGTCTGTGTGTGTGTGTGTGTGTGTGTGTGTGTGTCAGTGAGCCTATGGAGACGATAACTGACGAACGAATGGACCGATTCGAACGAAATTTGGTACAAAAATCACAAACCGTAAACACTGGAAGCCTATTGTTTTTATACGCAATCGAATGTTCAGAACCCCCCTAAATTTTCGAGTGAAATTTTGAAAAAATCGTCAAAAAATCAAAACCACTAATAATGTCACGCAAATAGACATTTCTTATGTAATTCTTCATTAGAAAACGATTGACATAAATTTTAGAACGCTAGCATGAACCGTTCTCGAGATATTGCACATTTTTCAAAAAAAATTATCAAAAAGTTATATAAAATAAAAAATATATATTTCCTATTGAGAAATATGTTCACTTTTCATATGTAATACCATGCGATAAATTTGGTGATATTATTCTCGTGGATCTAGCTCGTTCCATTCATGGAAAAAGATACTTTGAGTAATACTTTTGTATTTGAACGCCAATAGTTATTTAACTGCTGTAAGAATAACTTAATTCTCCGTCCATAACGCTTGGTGAGATTTTGGCGACGAACTTAGCGACATTTTTAATTGTTGCCAAATTAACGAAAATCTCGCCAAATTGATAAAAGTTACGCTAAATCAATGAAAATGACGAGTAATTGAAGAAAATTCAATATCTTGGAAATAATATAATTATCTACTATAAGAAAAACATTTTTTTAACTGAAAAAGTAGTAAATTCATTGTATTATATAAGGAAAGTCATGTGTTGCCCACATCAGATTTTTTACTTTATATATTTGTACTTTTCAAAATTGCTTTTCTAATTTATATTAAAGCTTAATTGATTAATGAAGTAAAAATTTGAAAAATTATGCGATTTAGAGATTGTTACTAGTAATCCTAATCCTGATTTTGATCTTCTATTAGGATTAAAATAATTAAAATAGATGTATATGAAGAATTTATTATGCATGAACATATAATGAAAAATTATGGTTGCTGTATATTTAGTGACCGCTGGTGGACAAAGTTCGTTAGTGTAAAACTAAATTCAACACTTTTCTTTATATCTTTCACAATCAAAACTTTTATATAAGATACGCATACAAGTGTAAACGATTGGAAATAAGCAGTGGAGTGGAAAACATTTTAGGGCAGTAAAATTTGCTGTGCTTCCAGCGCCAATGTATTTAGTTCAATTCGGCACTGTTTCAAATTATATTCAATATCCATTGTTGCAAAATTAAATACTAAAAAGTCTGATGTGGGCAACACATGACTTTCCTTATATAATGTAATGAATTTAGTACTTTTACAGTAAAAAAAAAATAGGTTTTTCTTATAGTAGATACTAATATTCTTTCCAAGATATTGGATTTTCGACAATTGGTCGTCATTTTCATTGATTTAGCGTCATTTTTATCCATTTGGCGAGATTTTCGTAATTTGGCAGCATTTCAAAAAGTCGCCAAATTCTCCGTCCATAACGCTTGGCGAGATTTTGGCGACGAATTTGGTGGAATGTCGCCAACTTGGCGACTTTTTGTTATGTTGCCAAATTAGCGAAAATCTCGCCAAATGGATAAAAATGACGCTAAATCTTTGAAAATGACGACTAATTGTCGAATATTCAATATCTTGGAAAGAATATTAGTATCTACTATAAGAAAAACCTATTTTTTTGGCTGTAAAAGTAGTAAATTCAGTACATTATATAAGGAAAATCATGTGTTGCCCACATCAGATTTTTTTTTTTTTTTAGATTTTGGCGATATTTGGGGACCATTTCGTAAAAAAGCAGGTTTTTCTTTTCCGAATCGTACCAAAATTTAATCAGCACCAGTGTCCCACAAGTAACTTAGCTACCCAATACTGTAAAATTTGGTCAATTAGTATTTTAGCTAGGGTGGATACAAGAAATTTTTGCGGGCCATTTCGTAAAAAAAAGACGAATTCTTCTTTTCCGAATCGTACGAAATTCTAATCAGCTCCAGAGTATCCAACAAGTAACTTATCTACCAAATTTTGTGAAATTTGGTCAATTAGTATTTTAACTAGAGTGGATAAATGAAAATTGTAAGGGCCATTTCGCAAAAAAAGGCGGATTCTGTTTTTTCACTAATCGTACCAAAAACTAATCACCACCAGGGTCACATCCAAGTGACTTCCCTACTAAATTTTATGAAATTCGGTTCTTTAGTTTTTGAGTTAGAGTGGATACATACATTGCACAGACACACAGATAGACACACAGACAGACAGACAGACAGACACACACACACACTGAGTCACGCTAAAAATAGTTTTTTCGTGTTCTAGAGGTCTCGAAACGTGTAGATCCGTCGAAAACTCGAGTTGCGATTTTCGACATGATTCCAATACTTTCCTTATACATTGCCATGCATTGCAGGGAAAGTAAAAATATTCCCAAACTAGTACTTGTCGCCATCTATAAAGATCTTACATTACACATTGCAAAGCAGAAATATTTCTATTTCCCTACTCGGAAAGAACTCACAGCAGGTGTTCAAATAATACCTAGCTGAAAGGAAGAGAAACGCGTTTTTCTGTCGTAGCAGTCGTGGCCGAGTGGTTAAGGCGATGGACTCGAAATCCATTGGGGTTTCCCCGCGTAGGTTCGAATCCTACCGGCTGCGGTGTATATTTTTTTATTTCCGTTTGTTCCATATTATAAAATTCCAGTTATTCCAAAATTTTTGACTGGTACCCAAATGTTTTTAACTTTTTAATCTAAACTTATCATAAAATGAAATTGCACTGACATTCATTTTCCCGCTTTAATAACTGTGTACATTAATTATTGTACAGAGCAGTAATTCCCGACCGTTTTAGTTAGAAGAATCTTTGAAATATTCTGCACAATGGTACTGAGCAATGATTCCCAACCTTTTCGGTTTGGAAGAATTTTGAAATATTTCGTAAATTCTTACAGGGCAGTGATTCCCAACCTTTCTGTTTGGATGAATTTTTGAAATATTTCTCTAAATTCGTACAGAGCCGTGATTCCCAACCTTTCTGTTTTGGATGAATTCTTGAAATATTTCTCTAAATTCGTACAGAGCCGTGATTCCCAACCATTTTTATTTGCTGGAATCTATAAAATATTTCGTAAATTTATACAGAGCAATGGTTCCCAACATTTTTGGTTTGGAAGAGTGCTTGAAATATTTCGTAAAATCGTACAAAGCTGTGATTTCCAACTTATTTGATGTGGAGGCAACTTTGAAATATTTCGTAAAAATGTACAGAACAGTAATTCCCAACCTTTTTCTTTAAAAGAACCTTTAAAATATTTTGAAACATTGTACAAAACAGAGATTCCCAACCATTCTGGTTTGAGGGAATCCCTAAAATATTTCATAAAATCGTACTTATCAGTGATTACCCACCTTTGCGGTTTGGAGGAATCCCTGGAATATTTCACATATTGCGTTGGACAGAAGTAAGTTACGAAATATATATGTAAAGCAGTAGGGTTTATAAATAATTATCACCGCATATTTTAGAATAAAATATTAAAATATAATTTATGGCCTATTTCTGTGTATTAATTACCATTACTAAAAATATGGCAAATAATTTCACTACATAGCTGGATTAGTTATACAGTTATACATAAGCGTTGTGTATGTATTTTGTAATGATTTGTGTTAATTTAATTGCCGCGTTAAGAGGTCATAAAACACTTAAATTTAGATGTGAAAAAATTAATCATATTCTGCATTCTACATCTCATAAAGTATATATTCTAAAGTATACATTCTAAAGTAAACATTCTAAAAATATTTTTTCTTTCTAGTGGCAAATCCCTATTTTCGTATTTTTTTAAATTAATTAAAATTAAAATCAATTAAAAAATTAATTTTTTAAAGAATTTTTATGAAACATAAAATAAAGAAATATATTTTTCATAGAGTTGGTAATGATGAGCCATTTGTCGATTGGTGAAACAACTTACGCGGGACATTACTCAAAATTGTTTGCATTCAAAACAAAAATGTTTGGTATATAATCATACGTCAGGTAAAAAATCTGATGAAGGCAACACATGAATTTCCTTCTATAATGTAATGAATTTACTACTTTTACAGTAAAAAAAAAATAGGTTTTTCTTATAGTAGATACTAATATTCCTTCCAAGATATTGAATTTTCGACAATTAGTCGTCATTTTCATTGATATAACGTCATTTTTATCCATTTGGCGAAATTTTCGTTAATTTGGCAACATTTCAAAAAGTCGCCAAGTTGGCGACATTCCGCCAAATTCGTCGCCAAAATCTCGCCAAGCGTTATGGACGAAGAAATAAGTTATTCTTACAGCAGATAAATGACTATTAGCGTTCAAATACAAAAGTATTACTTAAAGTATCTTTTTTCATGAATGGAACCAGCTAGATTTACGAGAATGATGTCACCCAAATTATCGCATGGTATTACTTATGAAAAATGAACATGTTTCTTAATAGGATATATATATTTTTTAATTTTATATGACTTTTTGATAATTTTTTTGAAAAATATACAATATCTCGAGAACGGTTCATGTTAGCGTTCTAAAATTGATCTCAATCGTTTTCTAATGAAAAATGACATAAGAAATGTCTATTTGCATAACTTTATTAGCGGTTTTGATTTTTTGACGATTTTTTCAAAACTTCATTCGAAAATTTAGGGGAATTCTGAACATTCGATTGCGTATAAAAACAACAGGATTCCAGTGTTTACGGATTGTGACTTTTGTACCAAATTTTGTTCGAATCGGTTCATTCGTTCGTCAGTTATCGTCTCCACAGACTCACTGACACACACACACACACACACACACACACACACACACACACACACACACACACACATCACTTCAAAAATGTTTGATTCGTGATCAGGGATGCTTGAAACGTGCTCTCCCGTCGAAAACTCGAATTCGAATTTTCGACCCCGTCACAATACTTTCCTTATACATTATGTATATAATAAAAGTAAAACTGCTTATTTTGAACCTAAATTAAGTTGCATTTAAGATACATTTCTAATTTACGCGATTTTGCACTTTCAGCTTTTCCTCCAAATTTTCAGAATTTCAAAACATCGCTTCTTTAAAAATTAACTGCAGTACGGCTCATCTCGTCTGTCTCATACCAGAATCCATTAAGTCGTTTCAGGGTTTTTTTCCTTTTCAAATTTTACAACTTAAATTTGGAAAAATTGGTATTGTGGATCGAAATGATTACAATTATACCGTGTCACCATTCACTTTAAAGAGCTTGGCAAACTTTTTCGTTTGATGCCATACTTGACAATACAAGCCTTAGGGTTGGCTGTGTAGTCTGCGTCCTCAACCCCCTCCCCCGGGGGGACTAATGACGTCACGAACACAAAACTGAAAGTATGAAGTCTTGTGATCATTGAAACATAAATAATCCCTTTCATGCATGATTACGTCAAATTTCGTCCTATGCTACCAAGTTAAAAAAAATTTGATGTCGGCAGCACATGACTTTCCTCATACAATGCAATGTATTTACTACTTTTACAGTAAAAACAAAATAGGTTACTCTTATAGTAGATATTATATTTTTCCAAGATATTGAATTTTCGTCAAATAGTCGTCATTTTCATTGATTTAAAGTCATTTTTATCCATTTGGCGAGATTTTCTTTGATTTGGTAATATTTAAAGAAGTCGCCAAGTTGGCGACATTCCGCCAAATTCTTCGCCAAAATATCGCCAAGCGTTATGGATGGAGAACTAATTTATTCTTATAGCAGATAACCATTGGCGTTCAAATACAAAAGTATTACTCAAAGTATCTTTTTTCATGAATGGAACGAGCTAGGATTCACGAGAATAATGTCACCAAATTTATCGCATGATATTACGTATGAAAAGTAAACATATGTCTCAAAAGTTAATTTTCCCTTTAATTTATGGGATTTTTTGATAACTTTTTTTGAAAAATTTGCAATATCTCGAGAACGGTTCATGCTAGCGTTCTAAAATTTATGTTAATCATTTTCTAATGAAAAATTACATAAATGTCTATTTGCATATTACATATGAAAAGTGAACATGTTTCGCAATAGGTAATATTTTTTTTTATTTTATATGATTTTTTGATAACTTTTTTTTAAAATGTACAACATCTCGAGAACGGTTCATGCTAGCGTTCTAAACTTTATGTCAATTTCTAATTAAACATTACATAAGAATGTCTATTTCCGTAACTTTATTAGAGGATTTGATTTTTTGATGATTTTTTCAAAATTTGACTCGAAAATTCAGGGGGGTTCTGAACATCCGATTGCGTATAAAAACAATAGACTTCCAGTATTCACGCATTGTAATTTTTGTTCGAATCGGTCCATTCGTTCATCAGTTATCGTCCCCCCCCCCACACACACACAGACATGACCTCAAATATGTTCGACTCGTGATCAGGGATGCTTGAAACGTACTCTCCCGTCCAAAACTCGAATTCGAATTTTCGACCCCGTCACATTATTTTCCTTATACATTATTGTATATAAGGAAATTAACAAGAAAATATTTACATTTTATAGAAACTAAATAACGTACATTGTATATAATCTGAAAATTTCATAAAAAAAAAATGCTAAAGAATTTTCAAAGTTATTGCTTCATAAATTTTGTCATATCTGACTCCATACATTTTGTGCTGCAACTCAGCAATTTTAAGTATGTTTTTACAAGAAGCACCAGTCTAATAGAGCAATATCGGTATTTTAGAACACTCAATGAAACTCAGACGGCTGATAAAACTCATATATACTTATTCGACCATTCTGAATCCAAATCGGAAATTCCATTTTCAAAATAACCCTTGGATCTGAAGAAATAGCCTCTCAAAGTTTGGCCCTTTTTACTTTCCTTATATGCATAATATAAAAGGAAATTATTGTGACGGGGTCGAAAATTCGAATGAGTTGTTTTCGACGGGAAAGCCCGTTTCAAGCATCCCAGATCACAAATCGAACATTTTTGAAGTGATGTGTGTGGGTGTCAGTGAGTCTGTGGAGACGATATCTCACAAACGAATAAAGCGATTCGAATAAAATTTGGTACAAAAATCACAATCCGTGAATACGGGAAGTCTATTGTTTTAAAACACAATCGAATGCTCAGAACCCCCTAAATTTTCGAGTAAAATTTTGAAAAAATCATCAAAAAATCAAAACCGGTTATAAAGTTACGCAAATAGACATTCCTTATGTAATTTTTCCTTAGAAAACGATTGACAAACTTTAGAACACTAGCACGAACCGTTCTCGAGATATTGCACATTTTTCAAATAAATGTATCAAAAAGTCCCATAAATTAAAAACAAATATTAACTGTTAAGAAACATGTTTACTTTTCATATGTAATACCATGCGATAAATTGGGTGACATCCTTCTCGTGAATCTAACTCGTTCCATTCACGAGAAAAGATTCTTTGAGTAATTCTTTTGTATTTGAACGGCAATAGTTATTTATTCGCTGTAAGAATAACTTACTTTTCCGTCCTTAACGCTTGGCGAGATTTTGGCGACAAATTTAGCGGAATATCGCCAACTTGGCGATATTTTTAAATGTTGCCGAATTAACGAAAATCTCGCCAAATGGATAATTTGACGCTAAATCAATGAAAATGACGACTAATTGAAGAAAATTCAATATCTTTGAAAGAATATAAGTATCTACTATAAGAATAACATTTTTTAACTGTAAAAGTAGTAAATTCATTGCATCATATAAGGAAAGTCATGTGCTACTCACATCAGATTTTTGCTATTTGTGTTTATATAATCTCAGGCCGAAGGCCTTGCCACAACATGATGCAATTTCAAGGTCATAATACTAAAATTAAAACTGCATTCAGTTCATGGAATTAGAGATATGACCACCTACATGTATCAGCTGGATATGAAAGTTAATATTGATAAGTCAATCTAGTTTAAGAAATCAGAACACGAATATATAAGCCATGGAGTTAGAGACACTTGCCATATATTCAAATTCACGTTTTAGAAAACGCAATTATAGTAAACTTCGTTCATAGCTAGATAAGTTAGAGCGGAATTGTATGACCCACAAAGTTAGAGAGATGGTCAGTAGAAGAGAAATGACAGTTCTACCCCCGCAGGAGGTGCTGCACCCCCTGCCTCTTTTGGGAGGAGGAGTGACCCTCTTTGGGAGGAGGGTCCCTCTTTGGGAGGATGCCTCTCTTGAGCCACCTCCCCTCTTTGGAGTGTCTTCCCTCTTTGGAGTGGACCCTCCTTGGAGGGTCTTGAGACCCCCAGGAGGGAGGTTGCCTCTCTTGAGAGGATCCTCTTAATGCCCCCCTCCCCTCTTTTGGAAGTTTGGTGAGGCGGTGCAGCACCGGATGCCTCTTTCCTAGTATTGCGAAAGTCTTTCACAGAGGCATGATGACTCATACGGAGTGAGTTTCACTCGGAGTCTTGAGAGGGAGTGTCACAATCGCTGACTGACCCTTGACCTGAGGAAGTGGTTTCAAGGGATTTCGCAATCGCTGACTGACCCTTGACCTGAGGAAGTGGTTTCAAGGGATGTCGCAATCGATGACTGAGCATCACACAATCTGGAAATGACGTGTCGCGCCTTGGAGCTCCTTAGCACACGTCTTCCCTCTCTGCTGTCTGGAAATAAAGTGAAAGATCTTATCAGCGTGACGTAGTTAAAGCGCCCTCTGGCGAATTTTGATGAAGTGCTGCCATCTATCGGCATTTTTTTTCCAAAAGAAATTAATGTTTCACTTGTCAGGAGCTGGATTCGAACTTGGGCCCAACTAATTAGAAGCCGCGCGTCTTACCGCTGTGCCAAAGCACCCGTGCTTTATAGGCAGTTAACTTCGAAGTGTACCTTATCAGTGGAAGTTAGATTATTTTTCAAAGTTCATTCGAATAGCGATGCACTTTATAAAGGGTGCGTTTTAAAACAGAATGCTACGGAGTGAATATAAATCTGTGTATTATAACATTATGATTTTTTAAAACAAATGTATACACAAACTTTAAAAACACGAATGTAATAATTAGCTAAAATTGTATTCAGTGGATTTTTTTTTTTAAATAAATCAATACGATTTTTATAATAATAACGAAATAATTTCGAATGTTTAAAAACAAATTGATTACGAATGAACACACAAATTGTGTTCCGTGGACACAAAAATGGTGTTACATGAATACCATTCGACCATTCTGAGTGTTGTGTATCTAAAAACAAATGTATACACAAACTTTAAAAAACACGAATGTAATAATTAGCTAAAATTGTATTCAGTGGATTTTTTTTTTTTTTTTTTTTTTTTTTAAATAAATCTAACTATCAATATAATTTTTTTAAAAATGATTTGAATACACTCAAGTATAGTTACGCATTTTCAAAATGGTGTTAAGTGAATAGCATTCGACCATTCTGAGTGTTGTGTATCTAAAAACAAATGTATACACAAACTTTAAAAACACGAATGTAATAATTAGCTAAAATTGTGTTCAGTGGACATGAAACTTGTATTCAATGAATAGGATTCGACCATTCTGAGTGTTGTGTATCTAAAAACATATGTATACACAATATATTTGCTAAGTTTTAAAATTTAAACGTATTCGATAAAATTGTGTTAAGTCAACAAGATTGATCCCTTTCAAATGTTTAAAAATTAATGTATTACTACATTGTACTCAGGCATTTTCAAAAATGATGCGACAAGCTACTCACAATCTGAAAAGAAAGTTTCCATTAGAAAATATATGTTATTAAGAACTGTTACATATTATATAAGAGAAGAGTGTTAGAAAAAGTGGGAAAATGTTAGTAGAAGCAGAGAAAGTTTGTACACTTCCAACAGCCCCATGAGGTGGTGTACACTGTCGTTTCACTCTTTCGGGCAGTGTTCTCCACCAGCGTGAAATAATTTTAATTAATTAAATTACATAATAAAAATGAATGTAGCAATTAATTTTAAGTAAGTAATTTATTATTTTAGAATAAATGAAATTAAAGAAAAAAAAAATGATTATGACAATTAATTTTAAGGAATGATTATTTAATATTTTAGAATAAATGCTTTAGAAAAGGAAATGAATATAACAATTAATTTCAAGGAATGAGTTATTATTTTAGAACGAATGAAATTAAAAAAAAAAAAAAAAAAATTTAGAAAATTATAATAAGAATTAATTTTAAGTTAAATATTATTAGTTTAGATTACTTCACACTGGCAGACCTATTTTCCCATTAAAAATGAATAGAGTTCATTCAAAATTTGTAGAGTAAAATTCAAAGTTCTTTCGAGGAAAGTAAAATTCTTGAAGACAGTCTATATGAACATCTTGAAAGAGTCATGTGTGAAAAATCTTCAAAAGTTCTTGTGTTTAAAATCTTGAAAGGATCTTGTCTTGTGTTAAAAATCTTCAAAAGTTCTCACGAGGGAAGAACAGGAAAATACACTGTGTGAAAAATCTTCAAAAGTTCTTGTGTTTAAAATCTTGAAAGGATCTTGTCTTGTGTTAAAAATCTTCAAAAGTTCTCACGAGGGAAGAACAGGAAAATACACTGTGTGAAAAATCTTCAAAAGTTCTTGTGTTTAAAATCTTGAAAGGATCTTGTCTTGTGTTAAAAAGCTTGAAAAATTCTCATATTCAAAATAGTAAAAAGTTCTTGTCTTCAAATTCTTGAAAAGGTCTATTGCAGTAAACATGGAAAAATCTTTATGTGTTAAAAATCTTGGTAAAAATTTGTGATAAAATATCTTGAAAAATACTCATATTCAAAATAGTAAAAAGTTCATGTCTTCAAATTCTTGAAAAGGTCTATTGCAGTAAACATGGAAAAATCTTTATGTGTTAAAAATTCTTGAAAAGGTCTATTGCAGTAAACATGGAAAAATCTTTATGTGTTAAAAATCTTGGTAAAAATTTTTGATAAAATATCTTGAAAAATTCTCATATTCAAAATAGTAAAAAGTTATTGTCTTCAAATTCTTGAAAAGGTCTATTGCAGAAAACATGGAAAAATCTTCATGTATTAAAAATCTTGGTAAAAATCTTGAAAAATTCATATATTCAAAATAGTAAAAATTCTTGAATTATGATAAAAAATCTTGAAAAATTCATATATTCAAAATAGTAAAAAGGTCTCGTAATTGTGAAAAGTTCTTGTATTGTGAAAAGGTCTTGAATCTTGAAAGGTTCTTGTATCGTGAAAAGTTGTTGAATAAAAACGTGAAAAAGTCTTTAATTGTGGAAAGTTCTTGAATCTTGAAAAAGGACTTGTTTTAAAAAAATCGTGGAAAGTTCTTGTGTTAAAAAAGTGAAAAGTTGTTGAATAAAAACGTGAAAAAGTCGCGGAAAGTTCTTGAATAGAAATGTAAAAATCTTGGAATGGTCTTGAATGTTGAAAAAAAAAAAAAGAATGGAGTGGCTATTCCTTGGATATCTTCCAGTGTCCATGTGCATACGTGTGAATGCCATCTTCCAATACGTAGCGTTTGTCATCGTATGGGGAGAGTGCCACCTTACTTTGTTTAAGTGTATACAAACGGTGACATTCACTCCCTATACGATGTTGAAAAGATTTTGTGCTTTGTACATCTTTTAAACATTTGACATAATGTTGATGTTTTACATGCTTCTTTACAAATGTTTTGGAAACACCTTTAGCCGTCTTCTTTTCCCCTTGTGTGGAGAGGAGAGAATACATTTTGGACCTGAGCCCCACAAACTCAAGTCCAGGTGTTCCATTCAACTCGTCCTTAAAACACCCTATCCTCTTTTTGTTTGACACATTGTGGGCGGAATGATCTGTCGGATAATCCGATGTGTCAAAGAGGTGGGCGCTTTCTTCAATATCTTTGTAAAAATCCCGACACTCGACCTCATAAGTGAGAGAGTCGGTGTCGGTAAACAAAAGTGTTGCCTTGGATCCGTATTTATTCTTTACATATCCATAATGGAATCTGTACATGAGGAGTTTACTAAGCTCCAGAATGGCGAAACCGACGTATATGGGCCTATTCAGCAAGATGTTATTGTACAGTCTCTCGACCCCTACCAAATCTTCATTAAAAATTTTGAAAGATTTAAATGTAGGTGCCGCCATAAGTTTCTCCCCACGTTTCTCGTCCTTCACAAGATCAATCTTCACCCGGTTTCTCAAATTCTCCATGCATTTCCCATACACGGCATTATTCATTAACTTAAAAAAATCTTTTTCGAAGCCTGATTGGGCCCTTTTGCGATGTTCAGTGTTGAAGTCAACGTAGGGCTTCAACCAGGCTCGCTGTTTAAATTTTAAAATTTTATGGGTGGTTTTTAATTTAAGTCCCAATTCCAGATAATACTTTAAATTTTGAAAATGTACTATGTAGTTTTTTTTATTGTTAAGATTAGGGGTTAACTTTTCCTGACTCTGGAACCGAGACATCTTAAGGGATTTCATAACTTCTACCGTGTATGGAGAAATCATATCTTCACACATCTTCAGCTTTTCCGGGGCTAGTGGATAATCATTATGAAGGTCGTGTAATTCAGATGGGTAATCTAAATCCACCTCTAATATGTACCCATCTGTTCCATCGCTGGGGAGACTCATAATCCATTCTTGACTTGCTATGGATGGCGACACCCACTCAAAATTCCCATAAGGCAGGGGCTGAGACATGGCCCACCCGTACAAGTTGTTGGCGTCTAAATACATCAAATACCGGGTGGGCTCTGTATGATCATACTCGGCCATGTATGGGTTGTTTGCCCGCGCCCACCGTTTGGTGATGATAGATATTCCCCCTCGAATCCCCCTTTCAATGAAAAGATGCATATCAATGTCGGTCAGGAGGTCCAAGGGTTGTTCTACCATCTTCAGGGAGGCCTGCCACGCCAGCCCCGGTGCAGTCATCAGGTGAGCGCAATCCAGACCATAGTATGTCATACACAGTTTTCTAAAATGCTCAAATACGTCGGCCAGCAGAAGGACATCCGTTTTGACGTATAAGTCGTGATACTCGCCAAGATTCTTCAGATTGAATGTCCTCCATACATTCTGAGCATGTTTGTACTCCTCCTCACATATGTCTTCATCTGTCAGTGTACTGTAAAAGGCCGAAAGTGGAGGTAGCATCTGGTCTTCAAATTTTCCATACGAGTCCATGTACTCGTATGGGTACACCCCCTTACGTAGCAGCAGATCTGTATTGAGTGGTATAGCTGTTGACGTAATTGTGAATTTGTCCTTGGGTAGATTGGCTACCAATTTTTCCAAGGAGGTGTTTAAAAATTGAAGACTGTCAATAAAATGCAGCCTCACACCCTCGCCTTTCTTCTGAAGGGTAAACGAAATGTACTTCTCCATGTTTACTGCAATGGGTGTAATTTCATAATCTTTTAATTTGCCAAGCCCCGACATCAGGTGGTGACCATCATAATTTTTCAAGTTGTGGAACACTACCGGAATAGTAGTAGGGAGACGAAATCTTAGATTGCACGCCACATGGAGTGCTCCTCGATATGCACCACTCACATGGTCGTGGTCTCTACATTTCCCTACATACTTCACCCCATCATGTTTGAAGGGCTTCTTGCATAAATAGCACTCTATGCTCTGATTGAAGGCAATTGCCTCACTCCTGGTGAGCTTCATTGGCCTGTTGGCCTTGATCTTGGGGATCAATTCATCCTTCTCTCGCAAGACATCTTCTATAAAGTTAATGACTGCTTCAGTGCCTCGGTACACCTTGGGGTCTTTGAGGCACTTACCCTGCGGATCGATCACTACGTAAGCATATCCACAGGGTTCGTGAACAGCCATCTTCTCTGTAAAAGCATTCTCACGAGAGGGTTCACTACTGTTTAGCTTCACCAGAAGCGCTTCGAAATCTGCATACAATACAAACGGTACGGGATGTTGGTAGTGCTCCATATTAAACTTTAAAAGACTTTTGTCAGGACTTGGCATCGAAACCCGCTGAGGAGCATGCTCTTTGCAAAAAGGTGTATGCTTCTGGAGAAGATCTTCCCTGCAGAATCTATGGAGACATCGGTAGCATGTGTAACTTTCTCCATCATGAGCTGACACATCCCCGAGAAGGCGTGAAAAATTGCGTATAAGGCAATAATGTTGTTGGACCCCGTCGCTGATTAAAAGTAAATTAACAACGTCGGAATCCTCCCGCTCAGATATTTGGAGGGGGAAAACTTCCCCCTTTTCATATCCGAACACATTAATGCGACAATCATTCAGCCTCTCGAGAATTGGGATCTTGCACACTGCCACTGGACACTCCACGTTTCCCAGATTCACCTCCCCTTCAAATGGCAAGTAGTGACTCACGCGATTGGCATGGTTAGAATAGTCTAAATTCTTCCAATGTGCGATGAGACACCACACGAAGCACTTTTGATCTTCGTTCTGTATGTTCAGAACTGCCTTCTTTGCCATTATTTTGGGAGGTAGCGGAATGAAGCTGGACGGACGCAAGGGACGATAGGACCCGATGTACACATCCATATTCAATACTCGATCCAAGGTCCATCCGGATCCGAGCTGGTGAAAGTCTTCCACAGAATGCAAAATTTTTTGAATGCCTTGTTTCACATGCTCCTCAACGTTAAACTCTTGAAGTGATATTGCGCACTTTGTGCGAAAATGTGGTGTAGCAAACTCCTCCTCCCCATCAGAATTGATTCGGCTCATCCTGACATTTAGAACGGCATACCATTTAATTTGGCGCGTATTCAACTCTGCCAGGATAAGATTTTCCATATGCGGCTTCATTTCTTCCAGGGATAGTAGTAAATAGTGGCAATTTTCTTCGGAGGGTTCCAATGTTTCTGTTAAGAAAACCCCCAAAGCCCTATTACTACGTTTCACACGCTTCCTAGAAGTGGAAGCCACATCAGCGATCTTGCGTTTCAATCCAACAGGGGCAGGAGTTTTATGCACAATTCGCACATGCTGTGCTAGGTCCCCCTTTCTCGTAAAGGTGCTCTCGCAAAAGGAACAGGGATATGTCTTTATCGGTGTGTGTATTTTCCTGTGTGCGTTTAAATTATCTTCCCTCGTGAACGTTTTATTGCAAATGTTACATTGGAGTGACTTAGAATTGGTGTGGGTTTTGGAATGCCTGTCCAAATGATCCTTCCTCGAAAATGCCTTTTCACAGATCTCACAAGAAAAAGAATCTTCTTCACTGTGAATTTTCATATGGCGTGTTAAACTACGCTTCGCAGTGAAGACTTTGTGGCAGGTGGGACACATCTGTAAAACAGACAAAAGTCCAACATTAGCGTGTGCTTCAAACATCTAAGTATCTAAACGTAATCTAAAAATGACGTAGATAATGAATCAACTGTTTATTTTTAAAATTCTGAAATGCGAAATATATACGATACAATCCTATACTCCCAGAAACAGCCGATTTTCCCTATCTCCGCCAAAAGATGAAATAAAATAACTTACGTGAATTCCACTAGGTCCGGCCTCTCCCACCACAGCAGGCAATACATTGGCTTTCACAACTGATGTTGCATTGGCTTCCACAAGGGGTGCTGCCACAGGCAGTACATTAACTTTCTCAAGGGGTGTAACAGAAGCTTCCACAGTCATATCCTAAATATTAAAAACACAGAACATGTAAAAGAGTGAAATGTGTATGAAGCTAATTTTTGTGTTGTACATTTTAAAAGTTCTTGTGTTATGAATTTTTAAGAATGTATCTTTATTTTTAATTCCAAAACATTTTGAACTCACTTTTGAAACAACCATCATTGTGGTAAATTCGTTTGTCGATATTTTAATAGAGAGGAGCAAATTAAAAGGACGTCTTTCCTAGTGCAAGTCTCGAGTCAAAGTGAGCTCCACGTAGCATGTATAGTGGGCGGAAACCTTATCTGGCTTGTCACGTGATTCCATACGTGGAACCTTGTGATTCGCTAACAAGATGTCACGTGATTCCACACGTGGAATCTTGTGATTCGCTAACAAGATGTCACGTGATACATCACATGATACGATAAGGAATATCGTGTCACGTGATACGATAAGGAATATCATGTGTCATGTGATGCGATAAGGAATATCATGTGACATGATGCGATAAGAAATATCATGTGATTTACAGATATGATGTGTCATGTGATATGATAAGAAATATCACGTGACATGTTACGATAAGGAATATTATTTAGATAAGAGTTCATTCGTTCAACGTTTGTTCTCCTAGAAGGTTGTCGTTGCTTATTTTTAAAAATGTCTATCTTTTTTAAACGCGAGAAGTTGAATGTAGAATATGTTCGCGAATTTTATTCGGTAAATGTAGCCGATTTAATTTTTCAAGAGTTGAAAAGTCTGCCCTTTCAACAATCACAAGGGGTGGTGCATGGTCATCCATACCAACCAGCTCAAAAAGCATATGCATTTGGAGACGGTGGAAACAGCTCTGAGGGATGGACACCTCTCTTATCGGAGATAAAATCACGTGTGGAAGAACATATGGGATACAGCTACAATTTTGTGTTAGTAAACCACTATGTGGATGGACATGCTAAAATAGGACAACACAAGGACAATGAATCCTCCCTATGCTCTAAAACACCTATAGCGACTCTCAGTTTCGGTGCTACGAGATCTATCATTTTCGAAAGAAAAGGACAATCTTCTCTAAGTATTCCACTCCAACACGGATCGCTTTATGCGATGCAATCACCAACCAACAAATTCTATTCTCACGGAATTGCTGCGGAACCCGAAGTCTCAGAAGCTAGAATAAGTCTAACATTTAGAAAAATTCTACCTAAAACGCCTGTACAGAAACGCAAGTGCGAGTTTCCAATGTATGTCCCGCCTGCAGCGTTTTCGCCTATACCTGAAATCGATTGGAGCCATATGCATACTCCATCTATACCTACTACAGATTCGCAAAGTGATTCGGTGTCGTCGGCTCTGAACTACGCTACTTCTCAAAGTGGATCGGTTTCGATAGAATTATCCTTATCTGAAAAGTTCCGTTACCATTTGGGCTGTAACATTTACATTACCGTGCAACATTTTCGAGGAAATGTGAAAGTACACTTTCGTGTCTACAGGATGAATGCTTCTGATGTTATCGTGCCTACCCCTCATGGAGTAACACTCACGCCTAATACGTGGAGTGTATTTTTAAAACGCATTTCAAATATGGACAGTGAAAATTCATCTTTCACAATTAATAACGAACTCTTAGTTTGTGTGTGTGAAAGCAATCTATATTTACAACAATTACCACCTTGCACTGGACAGTTCAAAAAGAAATTAATCTTATTAAATCAGGATAATTTTCATAGTCTTCAGTACATTAGTCAAGATGTTACTAATTGTGTTTTGGATCAGTTACTGACAAATATCCTACCCAATTGTATTGTGAAGTATCAAAAACCTGTCGAAGCACTACCGACTTTGCCACCCTATGAATTAAAACACACTTTAATGCAGTGTGTACATAAAAATTTATGTGTAGAGTTGTATAAATTATATCAACGCGAAACATGTAAAAGTCACGGGTGTACCGATTTGAAACACAAGTGCTGTACGCTATCCACTCATATGCAATTTGTGGATTATGAACTAGTCGATCACGAACTTTTAATGATAAACATTCAAGAAATTGCGCGAGAGTTTTGTGAAACAAATGAAAACAATGTTTCACCTGAATTTTTTAAAAGTCTCACCGTAAAGGACTATTATACAGCGATGATTGCTCTGTTCCATATGTGAAATACAAGTTAGTAGAATATTACTTTTGTAAAAATCAATGTACTATTTAGCTTTCATTAAAAATGTTTTTTCTTTAAAGGTTGCTTCATTCTTAGTTTTATTTTAAGTTATGTGTTAAACTCATTATTTATTTAAATTTAAAAGTGTTATTAAAACCACATACTAAAATGTTGATATAAAAAAATTATAGTTGAAAGATATAATTTTTGGAAGCCCACACAAATCTATCACTAAAAAAAAAAAAAAAAAATGATTCCACTCCGATGGAAATAACGTTATATTTTTCAAAGTACAATTAAACTGAATGGTTCAATATGTGAAACATTAAAAAATATGTGTGGGTCCTATTAAATGTTTTAATAAAGTCAGCGGTGGCTTCGCTCAGATGGAGCGTAAATGTTTATATTTTTCAAGGTTTAATTCAATTGTTGTGTTTAATTTCAAACTGTATTGAACAGTATTTTCACAAATGCGTAAAATTAAAACAAATACATTTTTCAATTAAAAAAAATTATTAAAATAACTCACCTGATTTATATCGTCTTTGGTCGTGGGATTGTTTGCACAAATTAAATCCATCTCCTCAACTGGGATGCCGAAGTCGAACTGAAAATCCATAAAAAAAAAAAATAATTAATATAAAATTCAAGTGCTAATCGTCATATATAATAAATCATAAAATGTCATATATAATAAATCATAAAATAATGAAAATCAAAATTTTACTTACTTCAAATGCACGGGAGGAAGACATCATAAATATTCTCGTTATCGTATTTAATTCAAAAGCAAGGCACTGGCTGAAAAAAGAGCAGTTGACCATAGCTCGATAAGGACCGCATTTTATACCCTTTTCCGAGGGGACCTTTGCTTTGTGCTAAACAAACAGCGTCCTCCGAAAAGTCAGAAGCACATGATTTCCGATAAGCTGGAACATTCGATGGGGTTCTAGAAATGGCTAGAATTTGAATAGTTTTATTTTCGAACATAATTCATATCTACTTCTCTGATGTGTTTTATTTACATATATTCTCAATCTTTGGGTCGTCATTGCAATTTCAACTAATTATGTGTATTATTTAATGCATTTAATTAAATATTAGTGATTAAATATTAGTATATATGTAACAGTTCGAAATAAGATGTATTTTCTAGTGGAAACTTTCTTTTCAGATTGTGAGTAGCTTGTCGCACCATTTTTGAAAATGCCTAAGTACAATGTAGTAATACATTAAATTTTAGATACACAACACACAAAAGGGTTGAATGCTATTCATTGAACACAATTTGTGTGTCCACTGAACACAATTTTTATGTGTTCATTTGAAATCCGTAATCAATTTGTTTTTAAACATTCGAAATCATTTCGTTGTTATTATAAAAATCGTATTGATAGTTAGATTTATTTAAAAAAAAAAAAAAAAAAAAAATCCACATTGGAAACTTTCTTTTCAGATTGTGAGTAGCTTGTCGCACCATTTTTGAAAATGCCTAAGTACAATGTAGTAATACATTAAATTTTAGATACACAACACACAAAAGGGTTGAATGCTATTCATTGAACACAATTTGTGTGTCCACTGAACACAATTTTTATGTGTTCATTTGAAATCCGTAATCAATTTGTTTTTAAACATTCGAAATCATTTCGTTGTTATTATAAAAATCGTATTGATAGTTAGATTTATTTAAAAAAAAAAAAAAAAAAAAATCCACATTGCTATACACACACTTAGAATGGTGAAATCTTGTTCACTTCATTTTAACTAAATGCGCTATTTTAAAGTTTGTGTATACATTTGATTATAGATACACAACACTTGAAAGGGTCGAATCCTGTTCACAAAACATAATTTCAGCTATGTATTACATTCATGTTTTTAAAGTTTGTGTACGTGTATAAATTTGTTTTTAGATACACAACACATAAAGGGTTGAATGGTATTCACTTAACACCATTTTGTGTCCACTGAACACAATTTTACCTAATTATTACATTCGTGTTTTTAAAGTTTGTGTATACATTTGTTTTTAGATACACAACACTTAAAATGGTCGAATCGTATTCATTGAACACAATTTGTGTGTTCATTGGAAATCAATTTGTTTTTAAACATTCGAAATCATTTCGTTATTATTATAAAAATCGTATTGATAGTTAGATTTATTTAAAAAAAAAAAAAAAAAAAAAATCCACTGAATACAATTTTAGCTAATTATTACATTCGTGTTTTTAAAGTTTGTGTATACATTTGTTTTTAGATACACAACACTTAAAATGGTCGAATGGTATTCATGTAACACCATTTTTGTGTCCACGGAACACAATTTGTGTGTTCATTCGTAATCAATTTGTTTTTAAACATTCGAAATTATTTCGTTATTATTATAAAAATCGTATTGATTTATTTAAAAAAAAAATCCACTGAATACAATTTTAGCTAATTATTACATTCGTGTTTTTAAAGTTTGTGTATACATTTGTTTTAAAAAATCATAATGTTATAATACACAGATTTATATTCACTCCGTAGCATTCTGTTTTAAAACGCACCCTTTATAAAGTGCATCGCTATTCGAATGAACTTTGAAAAATAATCTAACTTCCACTGATAAGGTACACTTCGAAGTTAACTGCCTATAAAGCACGGGTGCTTTGGCACAGCGGTAAGACGCGCGGCTTCTAATCAGTTGGGCCCAAGTTCGAATCCAGCTCCTGACAAGTGAAACATTAATTTCTTTTGGAAAAAAAATGCCGATAGATGGCAGCACTTCATCAAAATTCGCCAGAGGGCGCTTTAACTACGTCACGCTGATAAGATCTTTCACTTTATTTCCAGACAGCAGAGAGGGAAGACGTGTGCTAAGGAGCTCCAAGGCGCGACACGTCATTTCCAGATTGTGTGATGCTCAGTCATCGATTGCGACATCCCTTGAAACCACTTCCTCAGGTCAAGGGTCAGTCAGCGATTGCGAAATCCCTTGAAACCACTTCCTCAGGTCAAGGGTCAGTCAGCGATTGTGACACTCCCTCTCAAGACTCCGAGTGAAACTCACTCCGTATGAGTCATCATGCCTCTGTGAAAGACTTTCGCAATTGCCCTCTTTCGCAATACTAGGAAAGAGGCATCCGGTGCTGCACCGCCTCACCAAACTTCCAAAAGAGGGGATGGGGCATTAAGAGGATCCTCTCAAGAGAGGCATCCTCCCTCCTGGGGGTCTCAAGACCCTCCAAGGAGGGTCCACTCCAAAGAGGGAAGACACTCCAAAGAGGGGAGGTGGCTCAAGAGAGGCATCCTCCCAAAGAGGGACCCTCCTCCCAAAGAGGGTCACTCCTCCTCCCAAAAGAGGCAGGGGGTGCAGCACCTCCTGCGGGGGTAGAACTGTCATTTCTCTTCTACTATGGTCAGTCCCTTTACTTCCATGGTATGACCAGAAAATGTGCCACTGATGCTGAATGATGTCTGTCCTTTCCTGTTCCCCTTGCATGACAGTGTGTACTTAGGCTTAGTGTACTACATCACTCAATAAGTCTCCGGTCTAATTAAGAAAAACAATTTTTTTTAGAAATTCGATTTTATTCATCAACATACTCTCCTTCAAGAGTGATACATTCATTCCAACGCTCCTCTAACTTTTCGATGCCTTTTTTGTAGAACGATTTGTCTTTGCTCTCAAAATAGGCCTCAGTTTCGGCAATCACTTCTTCATTTCAGCCAAATTTCTTTCCCTGGAGCATCTTTATGAAGTCTGCAAAACGCCAGTAGTCGCTGGGGGCCAGATCTGGAGAGTACGGTGGGTAAGGAAGCAATTCGAAGCGTAATTCATATAATTTTACCATAGTTTTCATCGGCTTGTGACACGGGGGCATGTCTTGTTGTTTTTGGTCCGGTGTTAGAAAACCCGGCACCCACTTCGAAAGCAACTTACGGATGCTCAAATTTTCGTGTAAAATTGTAAACACACTACCTTCTGATATCTTTAAGGTGTCAGCTATCTCACGCAACTTCACTTTTCGGTATTTCAAAACTATTTTGTGGACTTTTTTTATGTTTTCTGGAACAGCCGATTTTGGGGGACCAGAGCGTTCAGCACCATCGGTGTTTGAGCGAAAGCGTTTAAATTCAGCATACCAATCAATAATAGTTGATTTCCCTGCTGCAGAGGCTCCATAGCGCTTCTCAAGCCACTGTTTGGCTTCAACAGTATTTTTCCCCATCAAACAACAATGTTTAATCAACACACGAAATTCAATTTTATCCACTGTTTTCAAAATTACAAAACTGGGGTCACTAAAACCATTATAACCTATAAATTAATTGTCAGAATGTCATGAAATTTTGACACGTGTCTTTTGAAGGTTAATACTATCCAGAAATCATAAGGGTCTGTCAACAGTGTTGCCATATAGTATGTGTCAGACTGGAGACTTGTTGAGTGAAGTGTACGATTCACGAGAATATGAAAATAAAGGAAGTGACATAGTAACCATTTATGAAAAAACAAGAAAGATCAATCATGCTTAAAGCATTGATTATGAAACACTTTCCAACTTCAATGAAATTTTATTTAAAAAAGTCGAAAATGCAATACATTCCTCGGTAATATTTTAAAACTTATCACAATGCTACATTAATTTATTATATTTGAAAACTTAAACCTTCATTGAAAAAAATGAACTTCATTCAAATGACGGCATTGAAATATACATTGCCTGGTTTAAATATCTCTAAAATGCAATACATTCCACGGTAATATTTTTAAAACTATCATAATACTACGATAATTTATTATATTTGAAAACTTCATCGAAAACAACTGAAATAAATTCAAATGACGTCATAGAAAAAATAACACGCCTGGATCTCTCTATAAAAGCAGGATTTCATTCATAACTTTCTGCCATTCATTTCATTCATCACAATACTATAATAATTTATTTTATTTAAAAATTAAGACCATGGAGCTACAATTCATAAACTCTATGCTTAAAACTTAATCGAAAAAAATCGTCCTTCTGTTTATAAAATCAATTAATATTTCATTCATATCAGCCATGCAGACTCCATGGACTGAATTATTTTGTGTTAAAGAAATACAGTAATTCTAATACAACTCATTCTACATATTTTGCTGTTTACATTTTACATAGGTGAAAAATAGGCTTAGTTGTAGAAATAATCAAATTTGAATGAGAATTTAAACTCAAATATATTGTCATTGTGTCGTTTTAGTATGTAGATGCACAGAATTTAAGCAAAAATAAAGTAGTTTTAGGACGGATACAACACTCAATATGAATTAAAAAGAACTTTAAAAAATCACGATTTTGAAACAAGATGGATGCCATATATCATTTTGAAGTGGGTCATGTGATCGTTTCATATCATGGTCACGTGATCGTTTCATATAAGATGTGTAATTATTATTTTAATTTTTATTTAAAAAACTACTGAATATATTTCGCTGAATTTTTTTATATATTTTATGGAACAATTTGACTATTACCTAAAATTTTCGAAGCAATTTGTGAATTTTAAATCCACTTAAAAAATGTTTGAAAAATTAGGTCCCATGGGGCTCAATGTATTTCATTTTTTCAACCAGGGTTCAATCCAGAACTAATTGGGTGATATTATTCATTTATATTCCCATAGGTCCTACAAACCGTCTGAATCACATACTAAAATTTCATTTTGATTAAGTCATTTTTACGGCAGTTATCGTGCTAACGGACAGGCAGACAGACAGACAGACAGAACAAAGTCATAAACATTTTTCAACTTTGTTGTAAAGTGTTAAAAAGCAGCTTATGCCCTAAATTTCAGTACCTGTATGTGCTATGTATTGCATCATTTCTGAATATAGCAGTCATTCGCCAATAACCTTACTGTATTGTTGTTGTTGAGACCCAGACCGTCCGACCTACCAGAAAGGTGTTGAAAACCCAGGCCGTCCGGCTCGTCAACAAGGACTTGAGCATCCATTTGGACGGCCGGTACCAGAAAGGTGTAAGGTAACTGTTTGGACGGCCGAGAAGTGCCACCCAATTTTGACCGGAACCCAGTAGGGGAGGCATCCACAGGGACCGTACCCTCCTTCCCCTACCACCGACCTCTCGGAAGGACTTACGGGCCCACATGTTTAACGTGATCGTACTCCGCATGAACGCGGCGGCATTTGTGGCAGCATGCAAATCCAGCGCACAAACCACCGGGCGCCGCGCCCAAAAAGTGCCAACAGCACACGGTGTTCCCATGTGGTTACCCACCCAAGTTCTAACCGCGCCCGATGCTGACCGACTTCGGTGATCTAACGAGAACCGGTGTTTTCAGCACGGTAGAGCCGTTGGTAACCTTACTGTGTGGAATATAGGTCTTAAGTAATTTTGATTATCGATTTAATTTTGATTGTCGATTCTCCTTAGACAATTATTTCGAATTAGACAATGCCCAATAACTTTGTAATTGTTTTTTAACACTTTCCAACATAGTTGTAAAGCGCTTATGACTTTGTTCATTCTATCTGTTTGTCCATTTGCAAGATAACTGCCGTAAATATGACTTTATCAAAATGAAATTTTAGTATGTTGTTGAAACAATCTGTGTGACATACGAGAATGTAAATGAATAATATCACCCAATTAGTCTTAGATTGAACCCGGCATGAAAAGTGAAATGCATTGAACCCTATGGAATTTAATTTTTCAAACATTTTTTAAACGAAGTTAAAATTCACAAGTAGCTTCGAAAATTTGCGAAAAAAATTAAATTTTCCCATAAAATATATAAAACAGTGTCAGCAAAATAATTTCAGTAGTTTTTTAAATAGAAATAACAATAATAATCACAACCATATTATATGAAGATATCACGTGACCCGCTTCAAAATAAAATATGGCATCGATTTTTTTTCTAGTGTTAAAATCGTGATTTTTAAAGTTTTTTTAAATTTATATTTAGTGTGGCATCCGTCCCAAAAGCGCTCTATTTTTACATATTTTCTGTGGATCTATATTCTGCGCCAACTCAATTACAATATTTTTTTAATTTAAACGGTCATCAAACTTTGATTATTCCTACAACGAAGCCTAATTTTAACGTATGAAAAATGTAGACAAATCAATTGTAAAATGAGTTGCATAAGAATTGCTGAATTTTTTTCACGCAAATTATTTAGCTCTGGAATCTAAAATAAAAGTGATATGAATGAATTGTTCATTGTTTTTACATAGAGAGCCAGACAATTTGTATTTCTGCGACGTCATTTGAATAAAGTTCATTTTCTTTCCATGAGTTTCAAGTTTTCAAATAATATAAATTATTGTAGTAATGTGATAATTAAAAGCATATCACCGCTGAATGCATAGCATTTTAGAGATGTTTAAATAAATTTGCATTTCAGTTGGAAAGTGTTTCATAATCACTGCTTTATGCATGATTGTTTGTTTTCTTGCCGCTGTTTGTTTTCTTGTCGCTCTTGTTTGTCCTTCTTGTTTGTTTTCTTGTCGCTCTTGTTTGTCCTTCTTGTTTGTTTTCTTGTCGCTCTTTTCTAGTTACCGAGTTTGTAACCCCAATTTTTTAGTTCTCCGCTAAGGGCCTTTTTATTCAATTTGGAATGGTGATTTTATAGATAAACCGAACGCGAATCCTTCCTTATAGAGTTATTGGGCTGCTCAAAGACTTTCCTAAAAACCCTGTATATTTACTTTCTCATGTGTAGTACTGTTATCCCAAAAATTTTGGCTTTCGAGATTTTGATGACAATATATGTATTAAGACCTTCTGAACACGTTTTAACTATTTTTGGAGTAATGGCAATCAGTCAGTCAGTATGTATGTATGTATGTATGTGGTCGATTTCTTTTGTACACTATAGCAGCCACAAATATGAATGGATTTTCAGGAAACTTTATATCCGGCTTTAATTTCAAAAATCTAAAACTAGATATAATTTTTTTTCTAGTATGAGCGAAAATTTTGAATGTTATTCTAAATTTTATATTTTTACTTTCCTTATATACATAATGTACAAGTAAAGTATTGAGACGGGGTCGAAAATTCGAATTCGAGTTTTCGACGGGAGAGCACGTTTCAAGCATCCCTGATCACGAATTAAATATTTTTGAAGTGATGTCTGAGTGTGTGTGTGTGTCAGTGAGACTGTGGAGACGATAACTGACGACCGAATGAACCGATTCGAACCAAATTTGGCACAAAAATCACAATCCATAAACACTGGAAGCCTATTGTTTTTATACGCAATCGAATGTTCAGAACCCCCTAAATTTTCGAATGAAATTTTGAAAAAATCGTCAAAAAATCAAAACCACTAATAAAGTTACGTAAATACACATTTCTTATGTAATTTTTCATTAGAAAACGATTGACATACACTTCAGAACGCTAACATGAACCGTTCTTGAGATATTGCACATTTTTCAAAAAAATTATCAAAAAGTCATATAAAATAAAAATAAAAAAATTCCTATTGAGAAACATATTCACTTTTCATATGTAATACCATGCGATAAATTGGGTGACATCATTCTCATGGATCTAGCTCGTTCCATTCAAGAAAAAAGATACTTTGAGTTAATACTTTTGTATTTGAACGCCAATAGTCATTTATCTGCTGTAAGAATAACTTATTTTTTCGTCCATAACGCTTGGCGAGATTTTGGCGACGAAATTGGCGGAATGTCGCCAACTTGGCGAGTTTTTGAAATGTTGCCAAATTAACGAAAATCTCGCCAAATGGATAAAAATGACGCTAAATCAATGAAAATGACGGCCAATTGTCGAAAATTCAATATCTTTGAAAGAATATTAGTATCTACTATACAAAAAAACCTATTATATTTACTGTAAAAGTAGTAAATTCATTACATTGTATAAAGAAAGTCATGTGTTGCCACATCAGAGTTTTTTAACATGGCAGCATAGGATAAAATTTGACCTATTCATGAATAAAAGGTGGCCCAATGATCACAAGAATTAATAGTTTCAATAATTGTTGTGAAAAATAGCCACGATACAATTTTTTTTGTTCGTGACGCCATTTTCTTCCCTTGGGGGCTATTTATCCTCCCGGGAGGGGGGGGCGTACATCGTTAAGTATAGTATCAATCGAAAGCTGTTTCCAAGTCTTTTAAAGTCCTTTATCCTTTTAGATTATACACTTGTTTTTATTATTTGCTAATATCTGTATTTTAATACCATATGCCTGGCGCAGCATATCCTCTTTGTATCTTGTGCCAAAAAAAAACCAATCAACCAACTAACCAACCTTTAAAGTCAATGGTAACACGCTATAGTTGCAATCATTTGTAACATGATATCAATTTTTCAAATTTTTCCTTGTAAAATTTGAAAAAAATGAATTCTGTTTTAAGAATGTTGAGTAGAGATACACTCCAGATAATTTTATTAAATGGACAGCAACACACATAAAAAATCTGATGTGGACAGCGCATGACTTTCTTTATATAATGCAATGAATTTACTACTTTTACAGTTAAAAAATAGGTTTTTCTTATAGTAGATACTAATATTCTTTCCAAGATATTGAATTTTCGACAATTAGTCGTCATTTTCATAGATTTAGCGTCATTTTTATCCATTTGGCGAGATTTTCGTTAATTTTGCAACATTTCAAAAAAGTCGCCAAGTTGGCGACATTCCGCCAAATTCGTCGCCAAAATCTCGCCAAGCGTTATGCACTAAGAAAAAAGTTATTCTTACAGCAGATAAATGACTATTGGCGTTCAAATACAAAAGTATTATTCAAAGTATATTTTTTCATGAATGGAACGAGCTAGATCCACGAGAATGATGTCACTCAATTTATCGCATGGTATTACATATGAAAAGTGAACATGTTTCTCAATAGGAATTTTTTTTTATGTGACTTATTAATAATTTATTTGAAAAATGTGCAATATCTCGAGAACGGTTCATGTTAGCGTTCTAAAATGTATGCCAATCGTTTTCTAATGAAAAATTACATAAGAAATGTCTATTTGCGTAACTTTATTAGCTGTTTTGATTTTTTGACGATTTTTTCAAAATTTCATTCGAAAATTTAGGGGGTTCTGAACATTCGATTACGTATAAAAACAATAGGCTCCCAGTGTTTACGGATTGTGATTTTTGTACCAAATTTGGTTCGAATCGGTCCATTCGTTCGTCAGTTATCGTCTCCACAGACTCACTGACACACACACGCACACACACACACACACACACACACACACACACATACACACACACATACTTTCACACACACACACACACACACACAGACATCACTTAAAATGTTTGATTCGTGATCAGGGATGCTTGAAACGTGCTCTCCCGTCGAAAACTTGAATTCGAATTTTCGACCCCGTCACAATACTTTCCTTATACATTATGTATATAAGGAAAGTAAAAATAGGTTACTCTTATAGTAGATACTTATATTCCTTCCCAGATATTGAATTTTCGTCAATTAGTTGACATTTTCATTGATTTAAGGTCATTTTTATTCATTTGACAAGATTTTCGTTAATTTGGCGACATTTAAAAAGTCGTCAGGTTGGCGACATTCCGCCAAATTATTCGACGAAATCTCACAAAGCATTATAGACGGAGAAATACTTATTCTTACAGCAGATAAATGACTATTGGCTTTGAAATGCAAAAGTATTACTCAAAGTTTCTTTTCTCATGAATGGAACGAGATAGATCCACGAGAATGATGTCATCAAATTTATCGTATGGTATTACATATGAAAATTGAACATGTTTCTCAACAGTTAATATTTTTTTAATATATGGAATTTTTTGAAACATTTATTTGAAATATGCGCAATATCTCAAGAACGGTGCATGCTAACATTCTAAAGTTTATGTCAATAATTTTCTAAGAAAAATTACATGAAAAATGTCCAGTTACGTAACTTTTTTAAAGTTTTTGATGATTTTTTCAAAGTTTCATCCGAAAATTTACGGGGGTTCTGAACATTCGATTGTGTTTAAAAACAATAGGCTTCCAGTATTCACGTATTGTAATTTGTGTACCCAATTTCATTCGAATCGATCCATTTGTTCGTGAGATATCGTCTCCACAGACTCACTGACACACACATACACCACCTCAAAATGTTTTATTCGTGATCAGGGAAGCTTGAAACGCGCTGCCCCGTGGAAAACTTGACCCCGTCACGATACTTCCTTATACATTATATTATGTATATAAGGAAAATAATAATGTTATTACAAGTTTTCAATTAGGAATTCACCAAGGATTTTGTTCCCATGCGCATTCCCCCAAACTATTTAATTCCTTCTATCAACCCACATAATCACCTGAGGATTAGATTTACGTGAAGATTGCCAATTTGCTTCGACTCTTCTAATTAGACCATTATAGACATAGTTTAGAATCTTCGTAAATGGCTTTTGAGGCTCTTTGTAATAAGGTTGGATGCATTTTGATGATATACGTTCATTTAGAGGGACATAGTATGAAAGTAGAAGGGAGTTTCATTAGCAAGACAACAAGGAAATCAAAAATCTGATGTGGGCAGCACATGACTTTCCTTCTATACTTACTACTACAATGTACTTACTACTTTTACAGTAAAAACAAGATATTTTATTTTTATAGTAGATACTTATACCTTTTTCCAAGATATTGAATTTTCGTCAAATAGTCGTCATTTTTATTGATTTAACATCATTTTTATCCATTTAGCGAAATTTTCTTTGATTTGGTAACATTTAAAAAAGTCGCCAAGTTAGCAACATTCCGCCAAATTCGTCACCAAAATCTCATCCAGCGTTATGGACGAAGAAATAAGCTATTCTTACAGGATAAATGACTATTGGCGTTCAAATACAAAAGTATTACTCAAAGTATCTTTTTTCATGAATGGCAGGAACCAGATCCACGAAAATGATGCCACAAATTTATCGCATGGTATTACACATGAAAAGTGAACATGTTTCTCAATAGGAAATTTTTTTTTTATTTTATATAATTTTTTTGAAAAATGAGCAATATTTCGAGACGGTTCATGCTAGCGTTCTAAAATTTATGTTAATAGTTTTCTAATGAAAAATTACATCAGAAATGTCTATTTGCGTAACTTTATTAGAGATTTTGATGATTTTCTCAAATTTCACTCGAAAATTTAGGGGGTTCTGACCATTCGATTGCGTATAAAAACAATAGGCTTCCAGTATTCACGGATTGTAATTTTTGTACCAAATTTCGTTCGAATCGGTCCATTCGGTCGTCAGTTATCGTCTCTACACACACACACATTCTGTCACACATGCACACACAGACATCACTTCAAAGATGTTCGATTCGTGGTCAGGGATGCTTGAAACGCACTCTCCCTTCGAAAACTCGAATTATCGACCCCGTCACAGTACTTTCCTTATACATTATTGTATATAAGGAAAGTAATAAGTAAAATGTACTCTGCGCGAAGGATAAAGAATATTTGAACAACGTATTTAAGCCCAAATAAAATGATAATACTGAATGTTTGAGGATACGTTGGATCCAATTCGCCAGTGCGAGAGAATCAACAAACCTGAAGTCTAAAAGGGAAATGACCAAGACGCATAATTACGGGGTGCCTGTGATATTGTCAATTAACCCCACATCGTAAATAACTATATAGAACCAGTTGGTGTAGATTAGCAATATGTTTCAGTCGGTTTTTCACTCCACTCCTGTAACTTTTCTAGTAGGTCGGCCGGTCTGGATCTCAACGTCAACTCCAATCCTGTAGATGTTAGGATGCGATTAGCAAGTTATTAATTGCCTTACATTATTGTCTTGGAGTGGCAAATACCTGCGTAGGCTGTAAAAAGGATGGGAAGGGCAAGAAATACGTTAGAGCAAACTAGCAAGAAATTAAAGTTAAGGTAGCAGAAGGAGAATTAAATCATTAATACATTGGAAGTTTGTACGAAAACAAAATATTTAATAAGTTTAAATTAGCACAAATGCGAGGATTAAAACACTGGGCTGGTGTCAGAAAACGCGGGCAAAAGCAATCTGCCTGATGTAGTTAATGGTTAGGAATGTTGAGATGGAACTATTTCGTTCACCGAAGTGGACTAGCAGCGCCATCTTTCGTCAGCATTCGGAGTAAAATCATCAACGAAAGGAATAAACTCTAGGAGACTCCAACCTGAAGAGTGATAAACCTTTTCTTGCAATTGGTTCGCTGGGAGCCAATCAGAAGATACCTTGACCTACGTTTCCTGCAAAAGGTAACGAAGTTACAGCTTAAGTCTGGTCTACTTCTCTCATACAGAGTCTACTAGAGTTTTTCCTGTAGAAATTTAGAGTGGTTCGTCGAATTTGCTCTATAGCGCCAGATACTTTGAGGTCGTGATGAATAACTTCATTTTGGACATACCTAAGAGCATCGACAATTCAACGCAAGGCTTTATTTTGGAAAACTTGCAATCCCTGAATAGGGCATTTTGCAGCCGCTCCCCAAAGGGAACTGACGTACAAAAATTCCGGTGCAATGATATGTTTATAAATAAATAATTTATTTATTAGGGAGGTGAAAGGTGGGATGATTTTCTACCGATAAGTGGAGCAAGGGCATAATAATAAATCTTAATAGCTTTCAGTTTAGTTTCTATATAAGGAATCAAAAAGAGGAATGGGTGCAAAGGAAGATACAAAGGGGATTATATAACCAAGACCTAGATTAAGAGAGAGACACTCAAAAAGAAGCATGAAAATCAGTCCAGCTAATTTGAAACGAAAAGCAATACAAGAGATTGAAGTGCAAAAGACACAACAGGAATATCCCGACAAAACGAGCCAAAGTCCTCCAACGCCTCCTTGAAACAGCCTTAAACAACTTGGCTGCTTTATCATTTTATTTGTTCTTATATATGTTACTCGTGTTTTCCTTGAGGTAACAAAGACTTGCAGTATAAATATATTTATTCTTATATTAATGTTAAGATAACGAGTAACTTAGAGGGGGTTGTACAAAATAATGGAAACATCAGGATTAAAAAATGGCAATTTCGTTCCCAGCTGATAACACAGCAAAACATAAAAATATCTACCGTTTTTTTTTCTACAAAATTGTTTTACTTATATTCTCAAGGTGGTGTTTGATTGCATCTTAAATTGTGATTTGCAAAAATTAGTTCTAGGCAAAAGACAAAATGAGCAACCTAGCAAATTTTTAATAAGAGCAAATTGTCCGTCTAATTGGTGCGTCGGTAACCTCAGTTGCAAAGTTATTGGAGGGGGTATTGAGAGGCAATATGCCTAAAGTCATGACAGCATACAAAAATCGTGCCAAAACAACTTCTGCGAGACCCAATTGAGGAAGGAAAATGAAACTTATTGACAGAGACAGAAGACCATTAATTAAAGAGGACTGGTACATCAAGGAAGAAAACCACTGCGACTGTTGAGCTTAATATGCATCTGCAGAATCCAGTTTCGAGTCAAACATTAAAAGGAACTGCATAAGAAAAATATTTACAACATAGCTGCTATTGCAAAATCCCTTGAGTCACAGTTGAATGCAAAAACTGAGACTACAGTGGTGCCAGGAATATAAAATGTGGAATAATGGTCAATGGAAACATGTCTTGCGTCCAAGAAACCGATTTTCACACTATTCGCCACCTTAGCACGTGTTTACGTATGGAGGAATCCGGAAGGAAGCTTACAACCTAGACTGTCTCTTTCCTACAGTAATCCATTCTGGAGGTTCCATCATTCTTTAGGCAATGATATCGTGGTTTTCATCAGGTCGCATTATCACTTTGAAAGACGGATAACTGGCAGTAACTGTGTAACTATGTTTGAAGACTATGTCCATCCAATGGCGCATACATTATTTCTCGCATTTCATACGGCATTTTTTCTTGCAGCGTTCAAGATGTTAACGTCCCTATTCCACAGAGCTGGAAATGTCCAATTATAATTTGAAGAACATAACGATGAAGTTGCTCACCTTGGCCTGCACAATCACCAGACAGACATAAACATAATTTATCCACTGTGGTCTGTGATAGTAAATGGCAAAAATCTCGTTGCATACCTCCAGCAACTCTCAGAAATTTGAAGTAGTGTCTGCATGAGAAGGGTGTTGAAGACCATTACCGTCCAACTCATCCAAGGACATAGAGCATCTATATGAACGGCCGGATGAAGAAGGGTGTAACATACAACTTACAACCATCCAGAACTTGTGTTCATTTCAAGGAGGATTCAAACAGTTTTAAATGCCAATGATGGTCCTAACCATATTAGGTGCCTATTACATCATTTTCAAGGTGGTTTCAGTATTTTGTGCAACCCCTGTACATGAATACACATTACTTTTTCACGTAATCACCATATGTGTACAGGCAATTGTTTCATGAGTGCACCAAGGCAAATCTGTGTCAACCCCTTGCAGTCAATATTTTACAGCATTTTGAATTTGTTTGTCAGTTGCATATAATTTTCCAGCCAGATACTTCTTCAAATGTCCAAAGAGACAAAAAGGAGCTAAATCAGGGTAGTAAGGAGAGTGTTCAAACACCTCCTACACCTAAACAAATTATGAAGTTTCCATAACTCGACAAAAGTTGCGAAGTTAGCGATATTTCTCGAAATATGTCCCCAAAGTAACCGAATTTGTCACCAAGGCCAATTTATCCAGACCTCAGTTTTCTGTTAAGTATTCGTAACTATATTTCCTTTACATACATCGTTTATAAAGGAAATATTGTTATGAATACGTAAAAATTCGTAACAATATTTTCTTAATTGTTACGAATAAATGAAATATCAATTAATATAAATAATTCAAATAAAGGAATATCAGTTCGTTTCATCCCCATCACGTTTCTGTCATAATTAGCTCCGTACACCACACTCTAAAATGTTTCACATCAAAAGTTAAAGACAGAAAAAATACGATATATAGCCATTAATATATAGTTGATGAAAAATAAATCAAGCTCAATTAAGATTTCACAATTAATAAATCAAGATTTCCTCTTCAATCGTTCATATAAGGCAACATATGTACCACAAACTACGTCTACTTATATTTTACTCCCCCCACAAAAACCAGTCTATCTTGAAGAGAAAATTATTTGTGTAGATTCCCAAAAATATACTTTCAGTGTTCAAAATAAATTCAAGCACCGACCGTGCAAGTCCATTATTAAGGTAATAGGATTAGAACCCCAACCATAATTTTTCGAAATCGCCTAATTCCTTCTATCACCCCCCATGTAATCACACATAATCACGTGAGGATTATATGACGTGTAGATTACCAATTTGCTTCGGCTGCTACCAATTAGAAAGCATTATAGCTTCAGCTCAGAATCTTTGGAAATGGCTTTTGAAGTCCTTTCTAATAAGCTTGGATATATTTTGATGGTTTATGTATATTCGAAGGAATTTATCACGGGAGTTTTGATACGTAAAGTAATAGCGAAATAATATTCAAGAATAAAATACCGCTTATGATCAAAGATATTGTCAACAGGAAGAGTTGCCAAAGTTTCCAATCACGCGGACAGTGAAACAACCAACATCCATTGGACTTGTTTCAAACATTTTAACGCTCTTCAGCACCAAATATTGGAGTAAGTTGGCTCAATTTCCGCAGCATACTAATTTTGCTGTAGAAGAGCTGAAAACATTTTTCGACTGCTGAAAGACAGAAAAGCTGCTAAATGCAAATTCACCGAAATCTCAGGTCCTGCGCGACTTAAAAACTTTAAAAATGAGATGTGGGCAGTACATGACTTTCTCTACAGACTCAAATTCATTCCCTCGTTATTTCTTTGATAATTATTTAGATTTAGTTTAATTGCACAAAATGGAACTTATAAATATTTTAAATGACACTGAATTTGCACTTTTAAATCAAGTTTTACTTTCATTTGGTAACTGGACGTATTATCCCAGGCGACGTAGTAGAAATGCGCAAAAACTAAAATACCCCGAGAACAGCTAGTCCTAGAGTAATGGGGTTGGTCTTATATTTTTTCGTCAAAAATTACTTATAAAACATGCATTTAATGGGTGCATTTTTGCAAGCGTAGTTTTTTATTTCTGATTTTGGCGATTTTTGCTGGCCATTATGCAAAAAAAAAAAAAGGAAGGGTTTTTTTTTCCCGAATCTTACCAATATCCATTAAGCATCAGGGTGAGACACAACCGACTTATATATCAAACTCAGTGAAATTTGGAACTGTGGTGCCGTAAAAAATATAACTTATGTTATAAAGTGGACACAGACGATTTTTGCGGCACATATCTAAAAATCTGTTGTGGGCAGCACATGACTTTCCCTGCAGACATATATCCACTTTATCTTTATTTTAATTAAATTTAATTCACTTTTAATTCAATTTTCGTTCTTATTTGGTAACAGGACTTATTACTTTCCTTATATACATAATGTATAAGGAAAGTATTGTGACGGGGTCGAAAATTCGAACTCGAGTTTTCGACGGGAGAGCACGTTTCAAGCATCCCTGATCACGAATCAGACATTTTTGAAGTGATGTCTGTGTGTGTGTGTGTGTGTGTGTGTTTGAGTGTGTGTCAGTGAGCCTGTGGAGACGATAACTGACGAACGAATGAACCGATTTGAACGAAATTTGGTACAAAAATCACAATCCGTAAACACTGGAAGCCTATTGTTTATATACGTAATCGAATGTTCAGAACCCCCCTAAATGATCAAATAAAATTTTGAAAAAATCGTCAAAAAATCAAAACCACTAATAAAGTTACGCAAATAGACATTTCTTATGTAATTTTTCATTAGAAAACGATTGACATAAATTTTAGAACGCTAACATGAACCGTTCTCGAGATATTGCACATTTTTCAAAAAATTATCAAAAAGTCATATAAAATGAAAAAAAAATTCCTATTGAGAAACATGTTCACTTTTCATATGTAATACCATGCGATAAATTGGGGGACATCATTCTCGTGGATCTAGCTCGTTCCATTCATGAAAAAAGATACTTTGAGTAATACTTTTGTATTTGAACGCCAATAGTCATTTATCTGCTGTAAGACCAACTTATTTCTTCGTCCATAATAATTGGCGAGATTTTGGCGACGAATTTGGCGGAATGTCGCCAACTTGACGACTTTTTGAAATGTTGCCAAATTAACGAAAATCTCGCCAAATGGATAAAAATGACGCTAAATCAATGAAAATAACGACTAATTGTCGAAAATTCAATATCTTGGAAAGAATATTAGTATCTACTATAAGAAAAAACTATTTTTTTACTGTAAAAGTAGAAAATTCATTACATTATATAAGGAAAGTCATGTGTTGCCCACATCAGATTTTTTTCAAGGATGGCGTGGAGAAAATATGAAAAAACGAAAATATCTCGAGAACGGCTAGTCCTAGTGCAATGGGGTTGGTCTTATTCCTTTCATCGTTAAATATTACGTATAAAACAAGCATTTAATGGATATATTTGAGCGTACGTAGTTTTTATTTTAGATTTGGACGATTTTTGCGAGCCATTTTGCAAAAAAAAGGCAGGTTATTTTTTACCGAATCGTACCAAAATCTAATCAGCACCAGGATAACCCACAAGTGACTTACCAAATTTTGTGAAATTTGTCCATTAGTTTTCCAGCTAGAGTGGATACAAACTCTTGCGGGCAATTTCGCAAACAAAAGGCGGGTTCTTTTATCACGAATCGTACCCAAAACTAATCAGCACTAGATTCGCCCGCAAGTGACTTACCTACCAAATTTTATGAAATTCGGTCCATTAATTTTTTAGTCATAGTGGATACAAAATCTGCACAGACAGACAGATATACACACACAGACGTCACGCTAAAAATATTTCTTTCGTATTCTAGATGTCTCGAAACGCGTAGATCCGTCGAAAACTCGAGGTGCGATTTTCTGCATGATTCCAATACTTTCCCTATACATTACCATATATTGCACGGAAAGTACCTTTTTTACTTTCCCTGCAATACATGGTAATGTATAGGGAAAGTATTGGAATCATCCCGAAAATCACAACTCGAGTTTTCGACGGATCTACACGCTTCGAGACCTCTAGAATACGAAAAAACCATTTTTAGCGTGACGTCTGTGTGTGTGTCTGTGTGTCTGTCTGTCTGTGCAGATTTTGTATCCACTGTAACTAAAACACTAATGGACCGAATTTCACAAAATTTGGTAGGTAAGTCACTTGTGAGCGAGTCTGGTTCTGATTAGTCTTGGGTACGATTTGGAATAAAAGAACCCGCCTTTTTTTGCGAAATGGCCCGCAAAAGCTTGTATGCACTCTAACTGAAAAACTACTGGACCGAATTTCACAAAATTCTTCAGATGTGTCACATGTGGGTTATCCTGGTGCTGATTAGATTTTGGTACGATTCGGAAACAAATAGCCTGCCTTTTTTTGCAAAATGGCCCCGCAAAAGTTGTCAAAATCTGAACTAAAGAACTAGGTATACTCAAATATATCCATTAAATGCTCGTTTAATACGTAATTTTTAACGACGAAAATAATAAGACCAACCCCATTACACTAGGTCTAGCCGTTCTCGAGATATTTTAGTTTTCCATATTTTCTCTACGCCACCTTTGAAAATAAGTCCGAATGAGAACGAAAATTGAATTAAAAGTGAAATAAATTTATTTAAAACAGAGAACGTTAATATAAGTCTGCAGGGAAAGTCATGTGCTGCCCACATCAGATTTTTCTTTTTATTGCAATTTGTATTTAATAATTAAATTATATTTTAAATGCCTCGTATTTAAAAATGTAAAATGATTGATATGTAAATTTTGCCTGGCATTTATGGCCTGTATTTAAGCTCATGTTCACCACTTATTTTCACTTCGCAACTGATGGAGGGCACAGTAATACCCGAAAGCGCTATGGTCGTGTGATTTTAGTATGTTGTAAAAGGAGATTTTAGTAAATGACTTTTAGCCAATTTTTTAGTTGTCTTTATTTTTAAAGTATTTAAAAATGAATTTTAGTACTATGAGAAATTTGAGTAAAGCCACATTACATTTAATTTTATTCTGCGTTCACATCTACATAATACATGAAACTTGTCACCCAAATTAGGGTCAATCAATGCCTTCGAGATTACTCAGGCCTAACTGTTTGATTTCCACCAACTTACCCTCCTCACATAGACCGACAAAAGTCAATATCTAGTTATCTATAGCGACAGCAATGATATTACAGTGAAACCTCGACTTGCGATTAATCATAATCCCCATGCTTTTCTTAGACTACATAGGTTAAAGTAAAAAGTTTTGCAATATACTGCTAAAAGCATATCCATCAAGAAAAGTGGTACAAATCACAATCACTGTTACCATACGTTCCTGGTAGCTTATTGCTTGGTGAGATTGAGAAAATTGAGAATTGTTAAGATTGAGAATTTTATCAAATAATGGGCAGATCTTCAGACTGGACAAACAACTACTGGTTGTTATTTTTAACACTTCCCAACATAGTTGTAAAGTGTTTATGACTTTGTACATTATATATGTGTACCTGTCTGTCTGTCAGTTTGCACGATAACTGACTTAAAAATGGCTTTATCAAAATGAAATTTTAGTATGTTGTTGAGACGATCTGGGGGATATATGGGCATAAAAATTAATAATACTATCCAATTAATAATGCTACACAATCGTATTAACCCCGGTTTAAAAAACGAAATACATTGAACCCTACGGTACCCAATTTTTCAAATATTTTTTAAGCGAAGTTAAAATCCACAAATTGCTTCGAAAATTAAAAAAAAATATTCAAATTATCACGTAAAATGTGTAACAAAAAATTCAGCAAAATATGTCAGGTAGTTTTTAAATAAAAATTGAAATAATAATTACACCTATATCATATAAAGCTTGTTGCAACATAAAATATTGCATCCATTTTTACTTTCCTTATATGCATAATGAATAAGGAAAGTATTGTGAAGGGGTCGAAAATTCGAAATCGAGTTTTTGACGGGAGAGCACGTTTAAAGCATCCCTGATCAAGAATCAAACATTTTTGAAGTGATGTCTGTGCGTGTGTGTGTGTGAAAGTATGTGTGTGTGTGTGTATGCGTGTGTGTGTGTGTCAGTGAGCCTGTGGAGACGATAACTGACGAACGAATGGATCGATTCAAACAAAATTTGGTACAAAAATCACAATCCGTAAACACTGTAAGCCTATTGTTTTTATACGTAATCGAATGTTCAGAATCCCCCTAAATTTTCGAATAAAATTTTGAAAAAATCGTCAAAAATCAAAACCGCTAATAAAGTTACGCAAATAGACATTTCTTATGTAATTTTTCATTAGAAAACGATTGACATAAATTTTAGAACGCTAACATGAACCGTTCTCGAGATATCGCACATTTTTCAAAAAAAAAATTAAAAAGTCATAAAATGAAAAAAAATATTTCCTATTGAGAAACATGTTCATTTTTCATGTGTAATACCATACGATAAATTGGGTGACATCATTCTCGTAGATCTAGCTCGTTCCATTCATGAAAAAAGGTACTTTGAGTAATACTTTTGTATTTGAATGCCAATAGTCATTTTTCAGGCTGTAAGAACTTATTTCTTCGTCCATAACGCTTGGCGAGATTTTGGCGACGAATTTGGCGGAATGTCGACCTTTTGAAATGTTGCCAAACTAACGAAAATCTCGCCAAATAGATAAAAATGACGCTAAATCAATGAAAATGACGACTAATTGTCGAAAATTCAATATCTACGAAAGAATATTAGTATCTACTATAAGAAAAACCTATTTTTTTTTATTCATTACATTAGATATGGAAAGTCATGTGTTGCCCACATCAGGGTTTTTTTTTTTTTTTTTTTTTTTTTTTTTTTTTTTTGCTTACGGAAAATCGTGATTTTTAAGGAACGTTTAAGTTTGTATTTAATGTTGCATCCGTCATAAAACAGCTTTATTTTTGCATATTATCTGTGTATCTAAATTCTGTGCCTAAGCAATTACAATACTTTTTATTGTAAATGAGCACTAAACTTTGATTATTCCTACCACGAAGTCTAATTTCTATAGTATGCAGTATGTTGTTGTTGAGACCCAGACCGTCCGACCTACCAGAAAGGTGTAATGTAACCGTTTGGACGGCCGGGAAGAGTATGCAGTATGTGAACAAATCAAGCAATTCTAAAATGAATTGTATAATAATTTCGGAAGTTTTTTCACGCAAAATTATTTAGCTCCGGAGTTTGGAATATAAGTGATATGAATGAAATATTCATTGACCTTAGATAAAGAAGCAGACGATTTATTGCATTGCTTTTTTGATGAAGTTCTAAGTTTCCAAGTGTAATAAATTATAATACAGTGATAATTTAAAAAATGTCAGTGCCGAATATATCGCATTTTAGAGATGTTTAAATAAAATTATCTTTAATTAATAAATAATTCATTAAATTTAGTTTAACTGCACTAAATAGTACGCATAACTAATTGGAATTACATCGAATTTACACTTTTAATTCAACTTTCGTTTTCATTTGGCAACTGGATTTATTTTCGAGGCCAGAGTAGCAAAAATGTGTAAAAACTAAAATATATTGAGACCGGCTAGTCCCAGAGTAATAGCGTTGGTCTTATTCTTTTCACCGTCAAAAATTACACGTGAAACAAGCATTTAATTACTTCATTACAGCATATCTTTTATTTCAGATTTTGAAGATTTTTGCGGGCCATTTCGCAAAAGAAAGCAGGTCGTTTTTTTCAGAATCGTACCAAAATCTAATCATCACCAGGATCACCCATAAGGGACTTATTTAATAAATTTTATGAAATTCATCAATTAGCTTTTCAAGTTTTACAGTTAGAGTAGATACACACACACATCAAGTTAAAAATTGTTTTTTCGTGTTCTAGTGTTCTCGAAACGTGTAGCTCCATCGAAAACTCGACTTGCAATTTTCGACAAGATTCCAATACTTTCTTTATACATTACACCAGAGGTCGCCAAAGTGGTCTATATAGACCCCCAGGGGTCTATTTAACAAAAGCGGGGGTCGATCTGAGCCAGGGGGTCGATTGGGGGTCGAAGAAAAAACAGTTCTTAATACGAAAATCACACATACGTAATCGCGATGATCGTAAAATTTGTGAATTTTTTTATAATTGACTTAATATCAGTTTCTTTATAGAACATAAATTAATCAACGAATATTTATTCGGGTGAAACAAGTATTGGCGTACCAGCGCGCAGTGGCACGAACTCTGCACTTCTGGTTTATTAGTCATACTCATTCTGGTTTATTAGTCATACATTAGATTTTAAACTGCGCTTTGTTGATTTGGAAAACATTGACATCCCTGATTGGATTATTGTGCCATTTTCTGCTCAAATTGAAAACGTGGACATCAACCTGCAAGATGAGCTTGCTGAATTATTATCGGATCTTGAAGCAAAGACGCTTCTTAGAAATTTAACAATAAGCAAATTTTGGACAAATATAAATATAATGCAAAAATATGTAAAACTTTGTGAAATAGCTCAACCGTTTATGCTAGCATTTCCAAGTTCCTATATGGTTGAAGCCGGTTTCAGTCACGTAAATTCAATCTTAACCAAGTACAGAAATAAATTAAATGTGGAGCTTCGAGGGGATTTAAAATTAAAATTGACTAATTTTGAACCAAATATAGCGAACCTTGCAAAAATACACCAGGCACACCCATCTCATTGATTAAGAAGCAATAAATCTGTAGTTACTTTACTTATTATTTCTACTTATTTATAATTACTCATTATTTAATAAATATTAAGGTTTTTTAAATTATATAGGGGTCGATGATCAAAAAAGTTTGGTTTTTTAAATTATATAGGGGTCGATGATCAAAAAAGTTTGGCGACCCCTGCATTACACCATGAAGGAAAGTGATAATCTGATTTGGGCAGTACATAACTTTCATTACAGATTCAAATTCATTTTGACATTTTTTATTTCATTATATATTACATTGAGGTAAATTGCAGAAAATAATATGGATACTTTTCTGATATTGTATCAACTAGCCTTTTTTATTGTATCTTCGTTCCATGTGGCAACGTAATTCACTTTAAATTTTTCAGGTCCTCAAAATTAAAAAAAAACTAAAAGAATGGTTGATCTTACAGTCATGGGGTCAGTCTTATTCAATTATTTGTCAAAACTTACTTGAATAACAAGTACTTCATTAATATATTTCAACATATTTAGTCATTTATTTCAGATTTTCACTATCTTTACGGGCCATTTCGCAAAAACGAGTCGGTTACACTTTTTCGAATAATATCAAAATCTAATCAGCATCAGTATAATCATTAAGGAATTTAACTTTTAAATTTTAGGACATTTCATTAAGCAGTTTTTTTAACTACAGTGACAAACGTCTTCAGTTCTTCAAAATTAAAAATATAAATATCTTGAGAATGTCGACGCGGTGGTCGAACGGTCAAGGGCAGACGTTTCTTTGTGATCGCTCGGTTCCCGGGTTCGAGTCCCACCTGCGGACATGGATGTTGTGATGTTGGGTGCGGTGTGTTCTGACCCCTACTGGTGCGCTGGGGCAACGTGATGTGATGGCTAACAGGTTCAGGGCTCTGTCCATTGTTTAGGAGACATTGACTGTTCATGTTATATGTTCGGGATATTTATTCTGTTTGTGTAATGTATGTCTTATTCTATGTCATTTGAAAAAATATATATATATATCTTGAGAATGGTCTATCTTAGAGTAGTGAGGTTGTTCTTAATCCTTTTGTCGTTAGTATAAAACAAGCATTTCATCGATACATTTGAGCATATATAGTATTTTACTTTAGATCGGATGTTTTAGATTTACGGGCCATTTCGCGAAAAAAATGCAGGTTCTTTTTTCCCGAATAGTACCAAAATCTAATCAACACCAGGATAATCCACAAGTAACTTATCCACCAAATTTTGTGAAATTTGGTTTATTTGTTTTTAGCTAGAGCCAAAATGGATACAGGCATTTTTTCTGGCCATTTCGCAAAAAAAAAAAAAAAATCTGATGTGGGCAGCACATGGCTTTCCCAGCAGACTTAAATTCATATTTTTCTTATTTCTTTAACAATTCATTAGATTGAGTTTAATTGCACCAAATAACACTAAATTTGCATTTTTAATTCAAATTTTGTTTTTATTTGGTAACTGGGACATTTTTCCGATAGCGGCGTAATAAAAATGCAAGAAATCTCAAATATCTTGAGGACGGTTAATCCTAAAGTATAATGGAGTGTGTTATATTCCTTTCCTCGTCAAAAATTGCGTATAGAACAAGAATCTAACTGATACATTTCAGCATACGTAGTCTTTTTTTTTTTTTTTTTTTTTAGATTTTTGTGGTCCATTTCGTAAAAAATTGCAGGTTGTTATTTTCTGAATCGTACCAAAATCGAATCAGCACCAGAGTGTCCCACAAGTAACTTATCTACCAAATATTGAGAAATTCGGTCAATTAGTATTTTAGCTAGGATGGATACAGGAAATTTTTGAGGGTCATTTCGTAAAAAAGGCGGGTTCTTCTTTTCCGAATCGTACCAAATTCTAATCAGCAACAGAATATCCAACAAGTAACGTATCTACCAAATTTTGTGAAATTTAGTCAATTAGTATTTTAGCTAGAGCGAATAAATGAAATTTTTACGGACCATTTCGCTAAAAAAGGAGGGTTCTGTTTTTACGAATCGTACCAAAAATTAATCAGCACCAGAGTCACATCCAAGTGACTTACCTACCAAATTGTATGAAATTCGGTCCATTAGTTTTTGAGTTAGAGTGGATACATGCATTAGACCGACAGACAGACACACAGACAGACGTCACGCTAAAAATTGTTTTTTCGTATTCTAGAGGTCTCGAAACGTGTAGATCCATCGAAAACTCGAGTTGCGATTTTCAACACGATTCCAATACGTTCCCTATACATTACCATGTATTGCAAAGAAAGTAAAAATAAATCCAACATCTGGCTTCGTTTTCAGCATCTGAGATCAATGACCTCACGTAGAACTCCAGAATACTGCTCTTTATATAGAGATGTTCCATATTCCCCATTCAAAATAAATGCATCCTCTGAAATTCTGCGCCAAAGATTAAGGTTACAGAATCAAAAACCCCTCCACATAATTTTTTTCAAATTACCCCATTTCTTCTATTACCCTGCACCTCGTAATCATCAGGTTATATGATTATGTACAGATTACCAATTTGCTTCGGCTGTTCCTTAATTAAAGCATATTATAGCCAAGAAATGTTTCGAAATAGCTTTAACTGCGGTAAACTTTTCCCTTTCGATAAGGCTAGATAAATTTTGAAGGTGTGTAAAGTTCATTTCATGGAATATACGAGAGCCAGTACTTAAAATGTTTTTAGAATGTGGCAATACCAAAAATTACAGCTTTCGGGCAAACGATTTTTAACACTTTACAACAAAGTTGAAAAGTGTTTATGACTTTGTTCATTCTGTCTGTCTGTCTGTCTGTCTGTCTGTCTGTCTGTCTGTCCGTTAGCACGATAACTGCCGTAAAAATGAGTTTATCAAAATGAAATTTTAGTATGTTGTTCAGACGGTCTGTAGGACCTATGGGAATATAAATAAACAATATCACCCAATTAGTTTTTTATTGAACCCGGGTTGAAAAAATGAAATACATTGAACCCTATGGGACCTAATTTTTCAAACATTTTTTAAGTAAATTTAAAATTCACGAATTGCTTCGAAATTTTTAGGAAATATTCACATTATCCCATAGAATATATAAAAAAAAATTCAGTAAAATATGTTAAGTAGTTTTTTAATTAAAAAAATTATTTAATATAGGGAAAAAAACAAATTCAATTAAATTCTGACTTTGAGATATCTTCCAGAAAGAAAAGAGAGAGATATTATATAATAGATATCTCTCCATTTGTTTAAACGTTTTGCATATGGGAGTGGCTTCATATTTTAAAATAATTTGGTAAATAACAATTTTTCATTTTTTTTAAATTTTATATAACTCTTCATGATAAATTTAATTGATGGCATTTTAAATGCACTTTCCTACGTCCTAGAGAGTTAAAATTTGGTACACAGCTTAAATTTGTTGAACATTTTATTCGACAAAAATTTGATGGATCTTTAAATATAGATCATACATTTTTTTCGAAATGGCCTGAAAATAATCCCCGTTCACTTCTATAAATCATTGTTGTAATATTGTTAAAAATTCTGATGTGGACAGCACATGTCTTTCTCTGCAGACTCATATTCGTTCTCTTTATTTATTCAATGATAATTTGAGTTTATCTGCACAACATAAGTATTTTAAATGACATTGAATTTACACGTTAAACTTAAATTTGGTTCTCATTTGATAGCTGGACTTATTGTCAAAGGTGGCGTAGCGAAAACGCGAAAAAACTAGAATATTTCAAGAACGGCTAGTCCTAGAGTAATGGGGTTAGTCTTATTCTTTTTGTTGTCAAAAATCACATATAAAATAGGAATTTAATTGATATAATTGAGCACACGTAGTCTTTTATTTTTATATATAACGATTTTTGCTGGCCATTTCGCAAAAATAGCCCGTTCCTTTTTCCCGAATCGTAGTAGAATAACCTACAAATGATTTATATACAAAATTTTGTTAAATTTGGTATATAAATCACTTGTAGGTTATTGAAATATTATACACCAAATTTTGTTAAATTTGGTTCATTAGTTTTTAGCTAGAGTGGATAAAGGCAATTTCTGCGGCCATTTCGCAAAGAAGGCAGATTCTTTTATTACGAATCGTACTATAATCTAATGAACATCAGGATTTCCCACAAAAAACATACCTACCAAATTGTATGAAATTCGGTCCATTAGTTTTTCAATTAGAGTGGATGTAATATCCACACAGACACACAGAAACATACACAGATACACCCTTACACACACAGACGTCTTCCTAAAACTAGTTTTTTCGTGTTCTAGAAGTCCCAAAACGTGTAGATCCTTTGAAAATTCGAGTTCCGATCTTCGGCACGATTCCAATACTTTGAGTACATACACATACACATATATATTATCTGTGTATCTAAATTCCGTGCCTATGCAATTACAATAGTTGTGATTTTAAATGATCCCTAAACTTTTATTATTTCTTCAAGGAAGCCTAATTTTAACATATGCAGAATGCAAATATCTCAAGCGATTGTAAGATGAATTACATAAGAATTGCTGAATTTTTTTCACACAAAATTATTTAGCTCTGGAGTCTGGAATACAAGTTATATGAATGAAATATTCATTGATTTTGCATAAAGAATCAGATGATTTATATTTCGATACAGTTTTAAATATTTAAGTATAATAAATTACTGTAGTACTGTGATAATGTAAAAGATATTACCACTGAATGAATCACATTTTAGAAATTTTTAAATGAAATTACATTTCAGTTGGAAAGTGTTTCATAATCAATGTTTATGCATGATTGATCTTTCTTGTTTAAATTTTGAACTTTTACACGAGAATTAGATGTTACGAGAAATGTATAAAATTATTTTTACGGCATAGTTTTAAAGTTAATAAGGTAATGACAAAATATGGATTTAAGTGGATGAGATTTTCGAGCTATGATTTATTAAGACTTTCGACAAGAAGTGACAGAAGGGGTGTGCCAGCCCAGTGGTTAGCAAGCGGGGATTTCCGATCGGACAACCTGCGTTCGATTTCCGGCTCTGCCCAAACTGTCCGCGTTTTCACGCAGAGTATGGGCACGTTAAATATGTGGATTCGCAAGTTGTTTTTGTTGTTACTTATTCTTCTGACCTGGGATATACCAATTCCATAAGTCCTTTGGAGAGGTTAGTGTTCGGGGAAGGATGTTATTGTCCCTGTAGATGCCGCCTCCGTTGGGTTCCGGTGTTATTGTTGAGACCCAGACCGTCCGACCTACCAGAAAGGTGTAAGGTAACGTTCGGACGGCCGGGAAGTGCCACCCAATTTAGACCGGAACCCAGTGGGGGAGACATCCACAGGGACCGTACCCTCCTTCCCCTACCACCAACCTCTCGGAAGGACTTACGGACCTACATGTTTAACGTGATCGTACTCCGCATGAACACGGCGGCAGTTGTGGCAGCGTGCAAATCCAGTGCGCAAACCACCGAGCTACCGCGCCCGAAATGTGCCAACAGCACGCGGTGTTTGTTCCCAGGTGATCACCCACCCAAGTACTAACCGCGCCCGATGCTGCTAGTTGGGTTCCGGTGTGAATTAGGTGGCACTTCCCGGCCGTTCAATCAGATACCTTACACCTTCGGGTAGATCGGACGGTCTGGATCGGAGAAACAGGTTTGGCACTGCAACAGTGTGTCGATCGAATCAATGCAACTTTTGGTGATAAAGCACCATCCAAAGCAACAGTTTACAAATGGTTTAAAGAATTCCATCTTGGACGTAGTAGTCAGCGGTGAATTTCCTGAAGGTCGGCCAAGAACTTCTGTGACTCCAGAAAATAATCGACGCTGTGCAATAAATGATCATTTTAGATCGCAAGATAACTGCCTTAAAAATGACCTTATCAAAATGAAATATTAGTGTGTTGTTGAGACGATTTGTGGGACATATGCAAACGAACATAAATAATATCACCCAATAAGTTTTGGATTTAACCTAAGTTAAAGAATGAAATACATTGAACCCTGTGGGACATAATTTTTCAAACGTTTTGAAGCGAAGTTAAAATTCACAAATTGCTTCAAAAGTTTTAGGAAATATTCTAATTATCACGCAAAATGTGTAAAACAAATTTCAGAAAAATATGTTATGTAGTTTATTAAAGCAAAATTGGAATAATAATTACACCCATATTATAAGAAGAGATCACCTGACTCATTTCATAATTCTTTAGATAAATCACCTATGATAAAATTTAGGCATCTGTGAACATTTCAAGGCCCCGAGTGCAATCTATTTATTTAATAGTTGCCCAAATCAGAAAAAATAATACAAAACTTCGCATCATTCTACATCATGACAATGCAAGCTCACATACTGCATTTCAAAATATCAATTATTTGAAGCATGAAGAAGTTGATTTGATGAGTTACTGCCCTTATTCGCTGACTTTACAGCACAGAAGAAGCAGTCGAAGCTTATAAATCGCATGCTTCTTCTATACCAACTTTTGAATGGCCTAACCGTTTTGAAAATTGATTTGCTTGAATGAAAAAATGTATTGATGCTAAATGCGAATATTTGGAAATGCAATGAAACGATTTATTTTCATACAAAAATATTTTCTGCATTAATTTCTATAAACTTAAATGCTGGCCTACGTATTGGGAAAGCTCTTTGACGTATGTCAAGCAAGTGAAAAGTAATGATACATGGTCAAAATATTGTTAGAAAATATTCTGTTGCGTATGAACATTGTAAATTAGCCATTTCGCTCAAATTTCGAGCGGGCGAAATGTCTCAGTCAATGGGACACTTATACACTTAATAAAAATTCTAAATATCAAAAGCCGTTTCAATTAATGTATAGAAATATGTCACATTTTATAGATGAATTAACATGGAAATTACTTTATGTAAAGTACTATTTCATCACCTATCACAGTGGATTTTTGAAGTTTTCCGATATTTTAATCAAAAAATCAATCATTAATATGAAAAATATTTTCAATAGTTTGATCAAAAGAATAGTCAGCAGAAGGTTTCGGTATTGGAAGCGCATCTCTGTTACTATGGTAGCAGAATAATAAAAACTAATTAATCGAAACTTGCATAAAATTTTAACTATAAAATATAAAAATATCGTCTGCTGTAACTATAAATTAAAATAGTCGGTATTTGAAGCGTAACTAAATTACCGTAGTAAACACACATGAATCGAAAACTATACATAAATTCGTTGATAATATATTATAAATTAACTAGAGTGTGGCTCCACTCGACTTTCTCATACCAAAATTCATATTTTTTTTCATGTTTAACAAAAATTTTGAAAAATCGGCTTCATGGGTTCAAATGATTGCAACTATATATAGAGCGTTACCCTTCACTTTAAAGGGCTTGAAAATCTTTCGAATGCAAGAAATCGACCGCAGACAGACGGACATTACTCCAAAAATAATCGAAGCGTGTTCAGGAAGCCTTAAAACATATATTGCTATTAAAATCTCAAAATTGAAAATTTCGTGAAAACACTTTCTCAATACTACATATGAGAAAGCAAAAATAAAATTGGTAATGAAAACCAATAAGTTGCATTTCATTTCCTGATCACCAAGGAAAATTCGACATTACATTTTTTAACTTTTCAAAAACTTTTCTTGCATTACAATATACTTTCTCATATTCCTATATTATAGGAACTTAAAATTGAATTGAACACCCTGCAGCACACCATCTATTAAAATGCATGTATGTATGAATTTCTCACATGAAATATTCGTTTCTCCCTACCGCTAATTCTAAATTATGCAATTTATCTTGAGTCTTTGTATGGGAAAGACTAGGTCTTTCTTCTCAAACACCTCTTCCATAGTTTTAAGTTCCTCTTAATGTACTTTATCCCCCCCCCCCCCAGCAAAAATATAAATTACGCTTCATTTTTCTCCTCAAATCTTAAGGGTTGTCTTTATTTTTGTACGGGGAAAATAGTTGAATCCATGGAATTAGAAAGAAGGAGATACAATTCCTATGGGTGAAACGCTTGAAAATGGCATAATGCTTTGAGAATTATATCTTGGTGTCGATAGTGTTAGTAAAGCATCTGCTACTCTTAGTTAAGAAAATAGAAAGGCGTAGTATTTAGTATATGTAACTTTGATTATTTTTAAATGAAGAGTTCCCTCATTATGAGTATAATTAACCAGTATGTTTTCACAATTGCAGGATAGAGTACAAAATATAGGGAGATAATAATAAATTGAAAGGTAAAATAATTTTGAACACGTAAGAATATTCTTTGTTGCTTCAGGTCTACTTTGCATGGCCCTCATAATTTATGTTTACAAAATGGACAGTTTAAATAAATATTTGAGAACTTTTGCCATGGATATGCATACGAGGCTGGGCTATTAATCTTATCCCACAATCACCTGTATGATTGTCTCAAACAATATGGACGTTTTCTTAATATGAAATTTTTACTCCTTACTTTTACTTCCATGGTTCAACCATTATTCCAATCAAAGTTTGCAATTTATTTTCTAGACTTTTATAGAAACCTAGTACATTTAACGACTTTCGACTTTCAAGGACCTGGATTCAAGGACTTTTCTAGAAACCTAGTACATTCAATCACTTTTAAGGACCTGGATTCAAGGACTTTTCTAGAAACCTGGTACATTCAACGACTTTCAAGGACCTGGGTTCAAGGACTTTTCTGGAAACATAGTACATTCAACGACTTTCAAGGACCTGCATTCAAGGACTTTTCTAGAAACGTAGTACATTCAACAATTTTCAAGGACCTGGATTCAAGGTCTTTCCTAGAAATCTGGTACATTCAATGACTTTTAAGGACCTGGATTCAAGGACTTTTCTGGAAACCTAGTACATTCAAAGACTTTCAAAGACCTGGATTGAAGGCCTTTTCTAGAAACTTAGTACATTCAATGACTTGTAAGGACCTGGATTCAAGGACTTTTCTAGAAACCTAGTACATTCAACGACCTGAATTCAAGGACTTTTCTAGAAACATAGTACATTCAACGACTTTCAAGGACCTGGATTCAGAGACTTTTCTAGAAACCTAGTATATTCAATGACTTTTAAGGACCTAGAGTCAAGGACTTTTCTAGAAACCTAGTACATTCAACGATTTTCAGACCTGGATTCATGGACTTTCCTAGAAACCTAGTGCATTCAATGACTTTTAAGGACCTGAATTCAAGGCCTTTTCTAGAAACTTAGTACATTCAATGACTTGTAAGGACCTGGATTCATGAACTTTCCTAGAAACCTAGTGCATTCAATCGCTTTTAAGGACCTGAATTCAAGGCCTTTTCTAGAAACTTAGTACATTCAATGACTTGTAAGGACCTGGATTCATAGACTTTCCTAGAAACCTAGTGCATTCAATGACTTTCAAGGACCTGAATTCAAGGACTTTTCTAGAAACATAGTACATTCAATGACTTTCAAGGACCTGGATTCAAGGACTTTTCTAGAAACCTAGTGCATTCAATGACTTTCAAGGACCTGAATTCAAGGACTTTTCTAGAAACTTGGTACATTCCCAAAGACATTCCTAGGTGCATTCCTTTTCTATGTGCATTCCTTTTTTTAGATGCATTCCTGCAATGATACAATAAAATTATAACCCACGACACTAAGCGAATGAATAGTTAAGGTTATTGAATGCTTCCCCTCCCGATCAAAATGTTTAGTTTTGCTACTCCGGCATTTGTCATGTGGAATCAAAAGATTAAGATGAGCAGATTGAAATACTTACTTCTAATAAGTACGGATATAGTTCAAGTTACACTGTGTCTATCGTCTAAACACACACATCTCAAAATAAAACTAGATGTATATACCTGTTGATTTATTAACGGTGTCATAAAAATTGTAAAACACATATTACTGGTAAAACAATTGAAATTATTGATATACAAAATGGTGCATATCAAACCAAATAAATATAAAGACAGAATAATTATACTGTACACTGTACAGTATGAGCAAATAACTTTAAAATAATTTTTAAATTATATGATACACTTTAATGAACAGAAATGTACATATATAATCCTTTTGTCTATTACAGTAGATGTACCTTCGTACAATCGGATGCCGTTTAAAAGACGTGCCGGACTATCGAGCATCCGAACCATAATATACCGGATTAGCGGAAATATACATATGAAATCATTTTGTCTTTTACAGTTGATGTACAGTCGAACAGACTCGAATGCCGTCCAAGAGATGTGTCGGACTATTGAGCATGACGAACCATTAGATTTCGGATTAACGGAAGTTTGCTGCATTTTTGAATAAAATGCTCACAATATGAATTTTAATGTGTTGCATATTTGCGCGTTAATTTTAAAACGAGCCAAAATCCGTAAACCCACCAAACATCAGTCGAAAAGATATACTATATTAAACAAATGTTCATAATTAGACATTTTTCTCTATTTATAGAAAAAAACATGTGTGCTAATCTGGAGCTCGAGACTTTTCATGTAAAAAACAAAATCATGAACATTGGCCCAGTAAATTCAGTCTATTCTCTGAAAACACAAACGTAGTCATGACTTAAATCCATATATGTGTAAGTAAAGTATCTCAAATATAAGTCAATGAGCAGTATTAGAATGTAAATTATTACAGTATGTTTACAGTATTAGCAACTGGCATTACAGTAGCTTTAATAAACCATGGTAGAAATCCAATACAGTGAGTGATTATAAGAGATTAATACAGAATGTTTTTGCCATTTAACAAAAGTTGACTAACAATAATAGAGATTGAACTCTGGCATTATATTTCGAAAAATAAAATCCGATCTGAATCTGGTTCAAATCTCATTCAAATTCACCCTTGGCCAGATTCTCCTTTTGGGAGAAACGTTGTGATAAAATTTAACAAATATAAATCTCTTATTATATTGAAATTATGAGATTTGCAATATAACACTCAAATGTAAGGTTCACTTAAAATGGCACAATTTCCTGAAGATTATTTATATTTGATGCCGAAAACAAAAACCTTATATTTAACTGTTATATTGGAAGTCTCATAACACCAGCATCATCTGCATGTTAAAAAAATCTGATGTGGGCAACACATGACTTTCCTTATATAATGCAATGAATTTACTACTTTTACAGTAAAAAAATAGGTTTTTCTTAATATAGTAGATACTTATATTCTTTCCAAGATATTGAATTTTCGACAATTAGTCGTCATTTTCATTGATTTAGAGTCATTTTAATCCATTTAGCGAGATTTTCGTTAATTTGACATTTCAAAAAGTGGCCAAGTTGGCGACATTCCGCTAAATTCTTCGCCAAAATCTCACCAAGCTTTACTGACGGAGAAATAAGTTATTCTTATAGCAGATAAATGACTATTGACGTTCAAATACAAAAATATTACTCGAAGTGTCTTTTCTCATGAAAGGCACGAGCTAGATCCACGAGAATGATGTCACCCAATTTATCGTATGGTATTACATATGAAAAGTGAACATGTTTCTCAATAGGAAATATTTTTTTTTATTTTATATGACTTTTTGATACTTTTTTTGAAAAATGTGCAATATCTCGAGAACGGTTCATGTTAGCGTTCTAAAATTTATGTTAATCGTTTTCTAATGAAAAATTACATAAATGTCTATTTGCGTAATTTTATTAGCGGTTTTGATTTTTTGACGATTTTTTCAAAATTTCTCTCGAAAATTTAGAGGGAATCTGAACATTCGATTACGTTTAAAAACAATAGGCTTCCAGTGTTTATGGATTGTGATTTTTGTACCAAATTTCGTTCGAATCGGTCCATTCGTCCGTCAGTTGTCGTCCGTCCACCCACCCACACACACACACCACTTCAAAATTGTTTGATTCGTGATCAGGGATGCTTGAAACGTGCTCTCCCGTCGAAAACTCGAATTCGAATTTTCGACCCCGTCACAATACTTTCCTTATACATTATGTATATAAGGAAAGTAATTATAAATATAATTGATGTCTTTGAATCTCGCTCTAGCCATGCTGAAATTTCTTATAATTTATATCATATTTGCATACATTTCATTTATATTCATATAACAACTTTTAAAAACATAAATAGTTATAGTCTAACTAGATTATACTCAAACCAATCCGGACCAGAAACTCCCCAAGAAACATGTTCCAGCCTTGCTTCCAGTTGCGACATAATTCAACATATTATTTCTGCCAGAAACTGAAAAATATTTTCAAAAGCGATGGCATTTATCGATATAGAAGTTCTCTACACTAATTAAAGCAGTGGCAGATTAATTATATCACTTCAACGATTATACCTTTAGGTATACATGTTATAATAATTTGAATCAACTCTTCAACTAATGATTAATTTATTTAATTTCCATCAATCTTTTCTAACAATTTTGGTTGTCCACATACAAAACTTAATCAGTGCGCTCTTGCAGATTGATGTTTGCACAGCATAAGCATAGCAAAAAAATGAAAATTTACGAATTTTGAATAATCATTATTAAAACAATACAGTGCAATATAGTTGTGCATTATAGTCTATCTCTGTTTGAACCAACTTCAATATAATTTAACGTATGAAGTATTGCGATAATTTTGAATGGTCACTATTGAAACAATATAGTGCAATATAGTTAGTGTGCATTATAGTTCATCCCTGTCCAGACCAACATAAATATAATTTAGCATATCAAGTACTACTGTAATTTTGATAAATATAAACATGTATGATAGATACAATTCACAGTATCTTTTAGTATTAAGTTTTAACTAAATGAAAAACGTAAGATGGATAATTTCTACTACTCAACAACAAAGTTAGATTGATTCAAAATGCATGCTGCTTACCATGAACTAACTGGCTTCATCTGTTGTAGACAGATAAAAAGTTGCATCTATGTGCACAAATTAGTACATTCTGAATCAAGCAGTGGAATCCAAGGCCACAAGCATTCGAGTCTAAAGCCGCATTCACTGGATCCCAAGGCCACAATCACACTACTAAAGTTCCCCGGCCGTCCAAATGGTTGCTCACGTCCTAAGATGAATCGGACGGTCTGGGTCTTCACACTACTAAAGTTCAAAATGACTACATAATATTATTTAATAAATAATGTTTGAAACATTCGTGTAAACCAGAGAAGCACATCATAAAGGTATAATCAGTGAAGAACCTTAGCAATCGCCAAAACTTTTGGAGTGTTGCCTATGATGCCTTAACGGGTAATTCCTTTGATTTGCTTTAATCAAAAGAATTCGGATACTCGAAGTAACTACGGAAGGAAAATCTGAAGTTGGAAACAAAAATTTGATAACTTCGTGAGTGCCTTCTTAAGTGAAATTCGACAACCTATATTTTATTTTGTTTCGAACTTTGAAGAGATAAATTTGTGCTGGTTGTATGATAAGAAACTGTAGAACATCATTATATTTTGCAAGTTGATTTCTGACTGCGTCATCCCAAAGTTGGCATTAAGCCAATCATTAAAGTTTGCTGGTAACTAAATTGCAGTTGACCGACCCAAGGGAGTTTCATCTTGGAGGAAATTTTGCGAGTTTCGGTTATCCCATGTCTTTGGTTAACAAGGCGACATAGGTTCACGCTTATTCTCTGGAGAACTCAACGTAAAGCATGTCTAACTTGGTTTTTCAGCTTCTCTTCACATGATGTTATTGGTTGACATTTTATAGGGGAATTTTGTCCAATAAGCTATCCGAGATAATGATTACTTATATAATCAGGGAGTGGGCTACGTCGGGTATAACTGATTTATTTTTTATATGGATTTTGTATGTGATGTCACGGAAATAGTAAACGTGGGCATTTTATAATCTGGCTCTCCGAAGAGACCGAGAATCCTTTGCACGTCATTGAGAAAGATGCGCACAGCACAATTAAAAATCTCTGCACATATTATTTACGTCTGGATATTACCACTTCAAAATTAACAAACAAATTTTAATTGTAATAATGGTAAAATTTGCTGTGTTTTAGTAGCGGCTTTCAAAGTCCTCTCATGGCGTCACGAATGACGCGTACATGTCGTCACAAATGACTCGTACATGACGTCACGAATGACTCGTTCATGGCGTCACGAATGACGAAATGATAAGCTCACCGATGTCACACTGACAACTTTTTGATTGGTTATCGGTTTAATTTCCCACCTTATATTAACACTAGAACGGCGGAAGCGGCCATTTTGACCGCTGCCGTTGTTCTAGGAAGATCGTTGATTTGTTCTCTTATTATAAAATCTAGAATAATTTTCTTCTGTGTTTTCAATAACTTTAAGAAAAGTCATAAAATTTCAATGGACTGGGATTAGCCGTTTTAAAGGAATCGTTTCTCAAAGTAGATATGCGGTCAAAATGACCACTTCCGTCGTTCTAGCCTTAAAGAACCTTGAATGTAACAACTGGCCCATAAAAAAAGTTATAAAAACGTGAATGAAAAGAAGTTGCTGAATCATAGATCAGTATTAGTTTCTAACAAAATTAATACAATAGCAATTAATCAATAGCAAATATTTATCTAATAAATTCCACTCTTCTGTACTTAAACTAGTTTAAATGTGACTGTTTGCAGTCAGACTTGGGCGCATCAAAGCAAGTTCGAAATGCAAATTACATATATCCCCGCTATTAGTTGAAAATGAAAGATTATTTCATTATAACAGATTATTAGAAAAGTTACATTACAAATATTTGACAAGAAAAAAATTATTCTGTAATTTAGCAAAGAAGTATCAACCAATGTTAACGTTTCAACCCATAGTTAATGACGTGTCAACCCATAGTTAACGTTTTTTGATTGAAAGCCGCGCTGATGGAGCAAACTTATATTAAAAAGCTTTGCTGTAGACCTGTTGAACTGCTTGGTGGAAGGTGTTCTTAGAACTTTTAAAGTCTAAATTATGCTTTTGCACTAAGGTTACTTCAACCAAAATTCCATCAAGATTATTTAATGTTGGTGAAAAGTGTCTTTGATACGTTCAACATCTAAATTGTGGCTATCAAATAAAGTTTCTTTAACCAATGTTCCTCCAAGATTATTTAACACAAGTGTAAAGTGTCTTTGGTACTTTCAACGTCTAAATTGTGGCTATCAACTACGATTTCTTCTACCAATGTTCTACCAAGATTATTCAATGCTAGTTTAAGGTGTCTTTTGTACTTTTAACGTCTAAACTGTGGCTATCAACTACAGTTTCTTCAACCAATGTTCCACCAAGGATATTGTTGTAACATGTCACAACACGTTATTTTTTTTTATTATTCAAAATTAACATTTTTTTATAATTCAATAATTTTATTTTACTTTAAATTTATTATTCAAAATTATTCTATTCAAAATTGCTTTTATTTTATATTTTCATTAATAGGCCAAGTGTCTCTTTTACTAAATTAAAATATAGCGTGCTACTATCCATCCATGTTTTCATTTGTACGGTGTATGCTTCTTTTTAAATATGGCTGGATACGGGCACACGGTTTCAATTGGCGAAATCCGGTTTCAGGTGAGACATGGAACTTTTAACCTCCCTGGTTGAGCAGGAGTTTGTTTTTTGCTGATGGCAACATCAGGTTAGAGAGGGAGAAATTTGGCTGACTCGTTCTTCTCCTGAAAATTTGTTGAGCGTGTAGGTGTGTTTAAGAAAAAGGGGTCCCTTCTGGGACATCCCTTTGCCATTTTTTTTATATATCCATGTGGCTTTAAGGGCTGTGAATAAAATTATTTTTTTACGGATTAAAAACCAACATATATTTGTTTTGTGTTTCTGTTTATGAATGAAGTCTGAATTTCTTGGATTTATTTCCTGTGGAATGTATATTTTACAAAGTGTAAATACAGGAATTTGCTATTTTCAAGTGGATTTCTTGTAATTGATTACTACATCAAGTACCTCATTGATTACTTTTTATTAAATTATTTGAGCCAAGTTAAAGAAATTTTATTTATTTCCCAGTTTGACAGCAGCATTTGCCTCTATAGATATTCTCTGTGGATTTCACTTTTTTGCCAATTACTATGCAATTTTGGTCTTATGCAAGGATCGTTATGTCTGTTATTAACTTGACATAATTATTATAAACATCTTTCACCTGCCTTTTGTGGATTATTCTAAAAGCTTTTCCCTCAGGATATGGAAACGAGTTAACAAGTGATCATGAAGATTGAAAATTTTCGCCATTTTATTTATACGTAGGGAAACATATTACAACAGCAAAGTGCATATTGGTATTTCTGTGTGCAGTTCCATTTCACATTTTGGAACCTCGCCCTGCTATTATTTCCATTTTCTTTTCGCACTGCGTGTTTGAAACTTGACTTTTTGCGAAAAAGGGGCTCTAGATGTGGCCATTATCATTGTGGAACCCGCGACTTAGCACGTCCGATTGGTCGAAGTTTTCAGCATTTATTATGAGACACAGTTTATTTTACACTATTCATAATTTTTTTAATTACAGGTCCTGAATACAAGTAATTTTATTTATAAAATGTTGAATTTAATTCATATTGTATTTCTTATGCATTTGTAATTTTTTTTAGGCGCTCACATACAAATGGATATTATTTTATATTTTAATCTTTAAAACACAACGCAATGTTATATTTATTCAAAATTCTATTCCCCACTTATACGGTCCCATTCCATTAAAATTAAATATTTAATTAATTAATTCCCATTCATTACTTTCCTTATATACATAATGTATAAGGAAAGTATTGTGACGGGGTCGAAAATTCGAATTCGAGTTTTCGACGGTAGAGCACGTTTCAAACATCCCTGATCACGAATCAAACATTTTTGAAGTGATGTCTGTGTGTGTGTGTGTGTGTGTGTGTGAAAGTATGTGTGTGAAAGTATGTGTGTGTGTCAGTGAGTCTGTGGAGACGATAACTGACGAACGAATGGGTCGATTCGAACGAAATTTGGTGCAAAAATCACAATCTGTAAACACTGGAAGCCTATTGTTTTTATACGCAATCGAATGTTCAGAACCCCCCTAAATTTTCGAGTGAAATTTTGAAAAAATCGTCAAAAAATCAAACCGCTAATAAAGTTACGCAAATAGACATTTCTTATGCAATTTTTCATTAGAAAACGATTAACATAAATTTTAGAGCGCTAACATGAACCATTCTTGTGATATTGCACATTTTTCAAAAAAATTATCAAAAAGTTATATAAAATAAAAAAAAAATTCCTATTGAGAAACATGTTCACTTTTCATATGTAATACCATGCGATAAATTGGGTGACATCATTCTCGTGGATCTAGCTCGTTCCATTCATGAAAAAAGATACTTTGAGTAATACTTTTGTATTTGAACGCCAATAGTTTTTTATCTGCTGTAAGGATAACTTATTTCTCCGTCCATAACGCTTGGCGAGATTCTAGCGACGAATTTGGCGGAATTTCGCCAACTTGGCGACATTTTTAATTGTTGCCAAATTAACAAAAATCTCGCCAAATTGATAAAAATGACGATAAATCAATGAAAATGACGACTAATTGAAGAAAATTCAACATCTTGGATAGAATATAAGTAACTACTATAAGAATAAAAAAATTTTTAACTGTAAAAGTAGTAAATTCATTACATTATATAAGGAAAGCCATGTGTTGCCCACATCAGATTTTTTTTTTTAATTATCCGCTAGGGGATCTGGACCTGGTCACTGGTCGATTCAATTGAACCTGATCACCTTTCTATAGACAGACCTAACGTGTGCATTCATTAACCAATCCTCACAAAGTTATGTGGGTGCTTAAAGGTTTTTTTACGAATCCTGTATCACAATTCAATTGGTATAAGACAGGCCAAGAGCATAAGTTCGATATCAAAACTGTTAAATTTCTCCGCTAGGTGGGTTGTAACTACTTCTCTTCGATTGGACGTGGTCACTTTAGTATAGACAGACCTATCGTGTGAATTCATTGATTTGTCCTTAGAATGTTATTGGGAGTGATTGAAAACTTTTCTACCAACCTTAATTATTGCAGAGAAAGTAATAAAGCAACAATATAATGCAGTAACTCATAAAGCTCTTCTGAAGAACAGTCTATCCGATTCATACTCTTTCTCACATACATATCACAACTCAATTAGGATAAGACAGGCCATAAGCATAAGAAAGGCATAATGTAATCCGAAGTTATGTGCTACACGTGGGGAAAGGAAAACCCTTGGATTTAGAAGAGTTATGACTTGGGAATCCCCCTTCGCTGCTACTTTAATCGATAAAGAGGGGAGGGAGGTGCCCTTAGGTAATCGTTCTTAAATCCTTTGTTCTTCGACAGAACTTTTCGAAGAATGTTCCTCTCGTAAAAACCCTGGCAGTACTTGGATTTATTTATATTTTCCCATACTATACTCCCACACATTACCGAGAAAGCATAGTTTCCCCGAATTTAATTTTTTTTATCCTTTTTCCGCTGCAGTTGAAATGAAAATGGCAATTTTTATAAGCCCAATTAAAAATTAACAGAAAATTCAAAAATGGAAAAATAAAAAAAAACTTATTAGAAAGCGAAACTATCATCTGTATTGATTCCAAACACTGTAACCTTGAGAATCCAATGCGACGGTATGAAAATACAGTTTCATAAAATATGTATGTATTTTTTTTTTTTTACTTTCCCTGCAATACATGGTAATGTATAAGGAAAATATTGGAATCATGCCTAAAATCGCAACTCGAGTTTTCAACGAATCTACACGTTTTAGCCCCTCTAGAATACGAAAAAAAAATTTTTAGCGTGACGTCTGTGTGTGCGTTTGTGTGTCTCTTTTGTCAATGTATGTATCCACTTTAACTCAAAAACTAATGAACCAAATTTCATGAAATTTGGTAGGTAAATTACTTATGGGTGATCCTTGTGCTGATTAAATTTTGATACGATTCGGAAAAAAAACCTGCCTGTTTTTGCTAAATGGCCCACAAAAATTGTCAAAATGTAAGATAAAGTACTACGTATGCTCAAATATATCAATTAACTGCTTGTTTTATACGTAATTCTTAACTACGAAAAGAATAAGACCAACCCCAATACTCTAGGGCTAGACGTTGTCGAGATATTTTAGAGTTTTCGCATTTTTATTACGGCACTTTTGAAAATAAATCCAGTTACCAAATGAAACGAAAATGAAATTAAAAGTGCATAATTGTGGGTAATTTAAAATAATTATGGGTGTCATTTTGTGCCATTAAACTCAATGTAATGAATTCTTGAAGAAATAAAGGGAACTTGTATATGAATCTGCAGAGAAAGTCGTGCGCTGTCCACATCAAATTTTTAAATGTGAAAGAATGACCATACAAAACCGGATCCAATCGTTTAAACTCGTTGGAAAGAACTTTCTTCGATATTTCCGATTGTATCAAGTTAGAAATTGTGCGCTAATGTTTTCGATCGATAAAACACCGATTTGGGTGCAAATAACTCAAAATTAAGCTTTAACATAAAATAAAATCTAATTCGAATTTTTAAAAAAATTGGTCGGAGTTCATCATTTTGGCAGTTTTTTGAGAATTTCTTGTCTGTCAGTAGCTTCACTTTTCTTAATGTGCGACACACATACACACACTCAAACAGACATCTTCTTTTAATATTATAGATAGCATTTTATCGAGTTTAGAAAAACAAATTGAGAGCATTTCTCTGTTACGTTCACCCTGAAGATGAATGGGCCTCTGATGTTCATTTATTGAGAGAATTTTCAGTCAACTGACCCAATTTTCTAAGAGATATCGCGAACTTAGTCTCACACAAGGTTATTATATCTGCAAGACAAAACCACTTCATCTCCAGCCAATAAGCGCACGTTAAGGCGTAACGTTACTCGGTGTCAAATATCATCAACGGCTCGGTAGACTCCAATGTTGAGGAATGGTAGCAAAAGCAATTTAATCATTTTCTTTTATTTAAAATATGAATTAAATACATAAATAAAATTTTTATCTGGCCACAACTTAAATGTGCATTAGTGAGAGTTTTTGGAAGGGTACATACTTAATAAAACTGTATCTCCCTTTCTGAAACAGATATACAGAGTTAAAACCACCCTCCGCGGTGACCTGGGACGTTTATGCCGACTATGTTGGGGGGGGGGGGAAGCAACAGGTACTTTCCGCAACCCAGCGAAGCCACAGCCGGGATAGCAAGAGTCGGCGGAACCATTCACCCGGCAGGGCGAAGGCTTTCCGTCAAGTCAAGACCCCAGTCACCGACGGCTCTGAAAGCAGGTCATAAAGGGCCTGATCCTCTGCTCCACCTAAAATCGTCTCCTTTAAGGACCAATACACGTTAGCAGCTGGCCTATTCACAGATTTATTTACACCACAGGTAAAAGACGGATTAGAACTATGAGGAATAAAAGTTCCATACAACGCCATCTTTGACAGACCTCTTGTGGAGGGTCACAGACAGACAGATTAATTACCATCGTGCGGGCGACGTGGGGGGGGCGGTTACGCCTGTTTATTCACCATGGCAAAACAGACACAGACAGATAGATAGACATCATGGAAAAAATGGTTTATTCGTATTAAAGGGTACGCGAAACGTGCAGATCCATCAAAATTCGAGGGCCGAATTTTTAACCCCCTTCACAATACTTTTCATTTACTGATACTATATATTGCAAAGAAAATAAAAACTGCTAGCAGTAAACAAAGTTAAACAGAAACAAGAAAGATCAATCATGCTTAAAGCATTGATTATGAAACACTTTCCAACTTCAATGCAAGTTTATTTAAACATGTCTAAAATGCAATACATTCCTCGGTAATATTTTAAAACTTATCACAATACTACATTAATTTATTATATTTGAAAACTTAAACCTTCATCATAAAAAATGAACTTCATTCAAATGACGGCATTGAAATATAAATGGCCTGGTTTAAACATCTCTAAAATGTGATACATTCCTTGGTAATAATTTTAAAATTATCATAATACTACGATAATTTATTATATTTGAAAACTTCATCGAAGCCAACTGAAATTCATTCAAATGACGTCATAGAAAAAATAACAAGCGTGGCTCTCTCTATAAAAGCAGCATTTCATACATAAATAATTTCCCATTCATGTCATTCATCACAATACTATAATAATTTATTTCATTTAAAAATTAAGACCATGGAGATACAAGTAATTAAACTCTATGCGTAAAACTTCATCGAAAAAATTCGTCCTTCTCTTTGTAAAATCAATGAATATTTCATTCATATCAGCTATGCAGACTCCATGAACTAAATGATTTTGTGTTAAAGAAATACAGCAATTCTAATACAACTCATTCTACATAGTTTGCTGATTACATTTTACATAGGTGAAAAATATGCTTCGTTGTAGAAATAATCAAATTTGGATGAGCATTTAAACTCAAATTTATTGTAATTGCGTGTTTTCAGTATGTAGATGCACAGAATTTAACCAAAAATAAAGTGGTTTTAGGACGGATACAACACTCAATATGAATTAAAAAGAACTTTAGAAATCACGATTTTGAGACAAGATGGATGTCATACATCATTTTGAAGTGGGTCACGTGATCTTTTCATATCATGGTCACGTGATCGCTTCATATAAGAGGTGTTATTATTATTTTTATTTTTATTTAAAAAACTACTGAATATATTTCGCTGAATTTTTTTTATATATTTTATGGAACAATTTGAATATTACCTAAAATTTTCGAAGCAATTTGTGAATTTTAAATCCGCTTAAAAAATGTTTGAAAAATTAGGTCCCATAGGGCTCAATGTATTTCATTTTTTCAATCCAAAACTAATTAGGTGATATTATTCATTTATATCTACAGACCGTCTGAACAACATACTAAAATTTCATTTTGATTAAGTCATTTTTAGGGCAGTTATCGTGCTAACGGACAGACAGACAGACAGACAGAATGAATGAATGAACAAAGTCATAAACACTTTTCAACTTTGTTGTAAAGTGTTAAAAATAAATGCGATTAACTTCACTAAATAAATAAAAATTAATGTAATTTTTATGATAAAACGCATGCAATCAATGACATCATACTAGAGTAAACTGTCATTAAGATATTTAAATTTCGCAAAATTTTGACCCGATAGTTCCTTTTTGAAATTCCCCGTGTTTCCAAACAAAAAAAAAAGAAATAATTCTAAACTTGAAAATTTGAGATAAAGCAAATAATATTCATTATTATTATTATTATTATTATTATTATTATTATTATTATTATTTTTACTTTCCCTGCAATACATGGTAATGTATAGGGAAAGTATTGGAATCATGCAGAAAATCGCAACACGAGTTTTCGACGGATTTACTCGTTTTGATACCTCTAGAATACGAAAAAACTATTTTTCGCGTGACGTCTGTGTGTGTGCCTGTGTGTCTGTCTGTATGTGTGTCTGTCTGTCTGTGCAATCCATGTATCCACTCTAACTCAAAATCTAATGGACCGAATTTTAAAAATTTGGTAAGTCACCTGGGTGTGATCCTGGTGCTTATTAGTTTTTAGTATGATTCGGGATAAAAGAACCCGCATTTTTTTGCGAAATGGCCAACAAAAATTGCCTGTATCCAATATAGCTGAAAAATTAATGGGCCGAATTCCATAAAATTCGGTATATAAGTCGCTTGTGGGTTACCCTGGTTCTGATTAAATTTTGGTATGATTCGAAGAGAAATAACCTGCTTTTTCTTGCAAAATGGCCAGTAAAAATCGTCAAAATCTGAAATAAAAAACTACGTATGCTCAAATATATTCATTAAATGCTTGTTTTATACGTAAATTTTAACGAAGAAAAGAATTAGATCAACCCCATTACACTAGGACTAGCCGTTCTCGAGATATTTTAGTGTTTTGGTATTTTCTCTACGCCACCTTTGAAAATAAGTTCAGTTAGCAAATGAGAACGAAAATTGAAAATTAAACGAAAATTAAAATAAAGAGCACGTATATATAAGTCTGCAGGGAAACTCATGTGCTGCCCACATCAGATTTTTTTACTCTATAAAATGCATTTTAATGAGCACATAAAGCGGCTGATGGAAAAATTAATCGTAAAGAAAGTCAAGTACTGTCCACATCAGACTTTTTTAACACATTTTACCCTATTGTGAGGTTATAGAAATTTAACCCGCACACAAAAACTACAAAAGAAATAGTAGCCCCGGAGCAAGATTCTATCCCAGAAGAAAATAACTTTATTCTTCAGATCTTGTTGAGGAGGAATTAAAATCCCAATCAATTTCCCGAGGATTAAAAGAAATTCTAGAACAATTAATTGCAAAGAAACTGACAGAAAAGAATTCTAAATGCAGAAAAACTTCTTTGTTATTATCGCCTTCGTAGATTGATTTTTTTTTCATTAATAGAGAAAGGATTGAAAAAGCTACATTTTTCTTGACACATGAAGCTTCCAAAAATTCACTTTCAAAAATGGGGGAATTAAAAAGTATTTTTTGAAAGAAAAAAGAAACTCTCTTGTGGGTAACTTAAGCCTTTTTTGAAAGACTTTTCTTTTCATAAATGGATCAAAATTATCTCAGTGGGTGCAAAAAATTTTAAAAAAATCTGATGTGGGCTTCACATGACTTTTCCTGCAGACTCACACCTTCTCTTTATTTCTTCAATAATTCATTAAATTGAGTTTAATTTCACAAAATACCACCCAAAATTATTTTATATTACACTGAATTTGCACTTTTAAATCAATTTTCGTTCTCAGTTGGTAACTGGACTTATTTTCAAAGATGGCGTAACGAAAATGGAAAAAAAACGTAAATATCTCGAAAACGGCTAGTCCCAGAATAATGGGATTGGTCTTATTTTTTTTCATCGTAAAAAAATACGTATAAAACAAGCATTTAATTGATATATTTGATCATGCATAGTTTTTTATTTAATATCTTGACGATTTTTGCAAGCCATTTCGTAAAAAAAGCAGGTTATTTTTTTCCGAATCGTACCAGAATCTCTAATCAGCACCAGGGTCCTCCACAAAGGACTTACCTACCAAATTTCATGAAATTCGGTCGATTAGTTTTTTTAGTTAGAGTGAATACATTTCACAGACAGATAGTCAGACACACACACACAGACGTCACACTAAAACTGGTTTTTTCGTATTCTGGAGGTGTCAATATTCTGGAGGTATTCTGGAGGTGTCGTAGATCCATCAAAAACTCGAGTTGGGATTTTTGACATGATTCTAATACTTTCTCTATACATTACCATGTATTGCAGGGAAAGTAAAATGAGTTTGAAAATAAAAAACATATGACTTTCTCTACAAACTCAAATTCATTTTCTCTTTATTTCTTTAATAGTCCATTAAATTGAGTTTAATTAATAAAATAACGCGCATAATTATTTGACTTGAAAAACTAAAATTGAACTAAATTTGAACTTTTAATTCAATTTTCATTCTAATTTGTAACTGGGCGTATTTTCATAAGCGAAATAGAAAACTGCGAAAGGACTAAAATATCTCGAGAACGACTAGTCTCAGAGTAATGAGGTTGATCTTATTATTTTCATCGTCAAAATTTACGTATAAGATAAACATTTAACTGATACATTTGAGTGTACGTAGTCTTTTATTTTTGATGTTCACAATTTTTGCGTACCATTTAGCAAAAAATCGTATGTTTTATCCCAAATCGTACCAAAATCTAATCAGTACACGGTTTTAATTCGAATTGTATGGCTGTCCTGTCGAGAATGCAATTTCGAATTAACCGCCGTTTTTTGTGTAGTTTCAGTGGATTGTTCTCCATGTCATGATCTTTAATCTTGAGATATTTAGTATTGCCTTTTCCCATATTTGACGTGTTTGCTTTTTTTATTTTATATATATTTAGATACATATACCTTTTTAATTATTATTTTTGTATACCATCTTCCCCTCACCCCCTTTACATTATAGTGATAAGTTACCTTCTATTTTTATCCTTAGTTTTAGTCCATAGTTACTTATTTGTAACAGAAATGCTAGACATGGTTTTTTTTTGTGCTTACAGTAGATTATGCATAGTTTTCGATTAAAAATTTCAATTTATATATATATATATATAATTTCGGTATTAAACATTCTAGTCGGTTCGTTATTTTTTGCTTTTAATTGTTATTTTATTTATCGTGCAAATATGCTAGTTTAAAGAATTATTTCAGTGATTCTACAGTACATTTTATAATGGCAACTTTATGCTTTCGTTTTTGTTTTTTTTTATCAATTATTTGGCTTAGTTTTCTTTTAAAATACATACGTTTTTACGACTGACTTCAAGAATTAAACATACTCTATTTTACCTTACACCTTTCTGGTAGGTCGGACGGTCTGGGTTTCAACAACAACATACTCTATTTTGTACGGAATAATTTACATGTTCTTTCTTCTGGAAAGGACCTTGCTGACCTATCCGGGAATTTTCGTATTTGTCAACCGACATTCTACCGCTGAGCTACTGTATTGCAAGCTCTTATCGTCAAAGTGGACTCTACATTATCCACCTTCTAATGTCAAATTGACGTGCAACTGACAGACCACGTCCTGCTATTTTTACCTCAGATTCGTAATGTCGTACAAGACAGAGCACTAGGCGCGAAGCGCCTTTAATCTCCAATTTCAATATGTGGTTCTTATCGTCAAACTGTGACATTAATTCAGTGACCCTAATTGGAGGTTCGAGGTTTTTATTTACTACTTTATTATTTGTCCTAGCTCCTAGTGTGGCAGTTTGTTGCACATTTAGAGTTTAAGCAGTTTGGGAGGTTGATGCAGATCTAAGGGTTACCTAGCGTTTTGGCAGTTTAGAGTTTAGAATATTTTTTTTTTTTTTTTTTTTTTTTTTTTTTTTTTTTTATAAAATAATGGTCGCGAGTTTTATTTAAAAATCAGATGTTTGAGGTGGGATCTTTTAATTCCGATTATCGATGTTTAGAACAGCGCGGGGTCTCTTACGAGATTTGGCCTTGCGATGATCATAGTCATGCAGATTGAATAACAGTTCGTTTGGAACGGATGGCAAATTTCTGTAAAATTTAAGCGCTAGCTTTTTAATTTGGGCTCTAACAGTTTTTATTTTGAAGTCATTCCTAATTACCGAGTTTCTTAAGTACCTGGGAGCTTTCCTGATAATCCGTAGGATTTTGTTTTGTTTTGTCTCTAGGAGGTCTATTGTAGTTTTACAGGCATATACCCATACGGGTGCTGCATACAGCATTCCCGGGCGGATGACCGATTTATAAATTAGGAGTTTATTTTGATAACTTAGATTTCCGTTTCCTATCATTGGGTATAAGGCTCCTGTGGCCATATACGCTTTTTTGATTAAGTTCGTTACGTGCTGTTTCCAGGTTAGGTGGGAATCTATCGTTACACCTAGGTATTTAGTAGATTTTTCCGCTTTTAGGGCATGGTTGTTTATGTACAGAGGCGGCGGAGGTTTACGTTTTCTAGAGAAATAAATCCAATGACATTTATTGGGGTTTAATTTTATTCGCCATTTTTCCAGCCAAGTTTGGAGCATGTCTAAGTGTTGTTGTAGCTGTCTGTGCATTACTGAGACATAAGGGTATTTTGCAAGTATCGCACTATCGTCTGCATAGAGTGCCAGCTCTGTGTTTGGAGTCCTGGGGATGTCATTCAGGTATATGTTAAAGAGTGTCGGGCCCAGGATAGAACCTTGCGGTACACTACTTTTAATGAGCTTGGGTGTTGATAAGTTACCTCCTACTCTGACTTGAAAGTGTCTGTTATTTAAGTATGAGATTAAAAGTTTGACAAGAGCGTCAGGGACTTTTAAAGTGATCAATTTGTATGCTAATCCACAGTGCCACACTTTATCAAAGGCTTTTTGTATGTCCAGAAAAATCGCAGCTGTGGGTGTCTTACTATTAAGTCCAGAAGATATGTACTCTACCACTCTCAGCAATTGATGAGTGGTGGAGTGCTTTGGCCGAAATCCAAACTGCTCCGGAATGAGGATGTCATTCTCACTAAGGTGCGTGTTCAGTCTCTTAAGAATTATTTTCTCAGTAATTTTACTAAGTGTCGGTAGCAAGCTGATTGGTCTGTAGTTGGCTGGAATTGTGGCATCCTCACCTGGCTTGGGGATTGTTATGATTATCGCTTCCTTCCATTCTTTGGGAAAGTAGTTTAGTTTTAATATTTTATTTATTAAGATAGTCAAGTAACATATTACGTTTAGGGGTAGGTTTTTAACCGCAATATTTCTGATTTTGTCGTGCCCTGGGCTTTTGCGATTTTTGCGATTTTTGATAATTTCTAATATCTCCTGCGGGGTGGCTGGGTTAATCTCAGCCGTTACCGGGGAATTCCTGAAGTTATTTAAAGTTTGGCTAACCATTCTTAGGGTATCCTGACACATTAGATCGTGGTTTGGTTGGAATTGTTTTTCATAATGGCTTGCGAGCGCCTCGGCTTTTTCCTCGTCTGAGTACGCGATTTTAGCGCCATCCATTAGTGGCGGAAGCTTAATTTGAGGTTTCCTGAGTCTTTTTGCGAATTGCCAGAGCGATACATCTTCTGGGCTAAGGGATTCGATTAATTCTTTATACTGTTGCTGCTTTTCTGCGACAATTTTCCCCCTGACTTTGCTCGTGAGTCTGTTAAGCTCCCTTTTAAGGGCGGGATCTCTGTTAGCCTGCCATGTCTTACGCATTCTATTCCTTTGCCTGACTAATTGTTTGACATGGTGGGAAAGTGTGGGTAATTTTGGAGACTCACGATGTGTTGTGGCAGAGGCAATTGCTCTCTTGATTTCTGTTGTGAGTGTGTGCGTGGCAGAGTCAATATCCGCCGTGCTCATAATGTTAGGTACTGCTAAATGCGGCTCGAAGAGTGCTCTTTTGAATACTTCCCAGTTGACCCTCTCTTGTCCCAGAGAGGCTGGAAGAGGTGTGTTCAGGTCAAATGTCACCAGTACCGGTAGATGATCCGAGTCGAATTCATCCAGGGTACTAATAGTGTGAGCGTAGTCTATGTTTCGCGTTAGGACAAAGTCTATGAATGTGCCGCTGGCGCCTGAGAAGCAGGTTGGTGTCGACGGAACAATAATGTTAGTATTTGTGGTGTTTAGCAGTCTATGTATCTGTGTACCGCGTGCATTGGCTCTCCTACAACCCCACGCTCGGTGATGTGCGTTGAAGTCGCCTGCGAGTATCGTGTTGGGATATCGCGAGAAAAGCAGTTCCAGCTGCGCAGCTACGTCTACTCTACTCATATTTTTGACATATGTTGAGGTTAGGATAAACGGGCTAGTATTATGAATTTTAATTTTTATGCTAGTATTTTCTATACTTTGAAGATTTATGCTTTTTAGTTCCTCGTGGGGAATATTTCTTTTAATGTATATTGCTGTTCCTCCATGGGGCGTTCTAGCATTAGTATTTGAGCTAAGATTATGATAACCTGAGTAGTTGGCTATGTTTAGTTTTTTACTTTCTCTAACTCTAGTTTCCTGAATTAGTAAGGCGTCTACGTCATTTTCATTTACATAGTTCCTAAGTTCATTTATTCTTGGAGATATGCCGTTCGCATTCCAAAATATTATTTTTATTGACTCCTTTTGGGACCTAGCCATGATGGGTTTGATTCTCACTGTTACTTTTAAAGTCCGCGATTATTTTAAGGGCCTCAAAGACCATTACCATTGGATCGCTCTTTTTTTGTACCAACTCTGCGAACTGCATCAACAGACGTTTTATGTCGTCTAGATTAAACATGCTGATAAACCCTCTGATGAGGTTGAGGATATCCTCCATCTTTTCAGCATCAGATTTATCAGCCTGTTCAGTCTCCGCTTCCATTTCCTCAGCCTCAACCGCGGTTTGCACTTTTTTGTGAGTGTCCTTTTGGAACTCGATAGTTTTTTGTTTTTTTTCACCCGTTTTAGCTAACGGCTGGGTTTGCGCGAGCTCTTCTCCCTCCCTGACTCGTTTAGTTTCTTTCCATTCCTTAACTTTGCTATCCAGTCTATCCTTTGCCTCTTTTGCCTGTCTGGCTTTTTCTGCCTCCGATCTTCTTTTAATTGCAGCTGTAGTTGCTCTAACTTCCTCCAGAGTCAATTCTCTGGAGGTCGAAGGTTTGGGGGCCTGCTCTTGCACCGATCTGGTAGGTGCTGAAGTTTCGTGCCTGTTTATCTGTGGCACTAAGTGCGAGGAGCCCTGAGGGGGTGCCTGGGGGTTTGGTCCGAGGGCCTTTTGCCTCCAAGGGGGTATCTGATTTTTTGGGGGTGGGGGGGTATACCCCGGTGCCTTTCCCTTGTTCCAGGGGTTCTTCGGGCATTGCCTGAAGTTCGCCGGGTGGTCTCCATTGCAGTTAGCACACGTCGCCTTCTCTGTCCTGGGTCTCTGGCAGTCTCGTGTGAAGTGTCCTTCACCACACTTCAGGCACTTTGGCGGCATACTGCAGTTCTCTGATGAGTGGTTGAATTGCTGGCACCGGTAGCAAATTTTAAAGCCCCTAGCTCTGAAGGCCTCTACCTTCACAGCCAAGTACCCTAATCTTGTGAGTCTGTAGATCCTCTGCCAGTCATCGGTAGGCCTAAGGCTGACTAAAAAGATCGGCAGGGGTAATCTCGTTTTGGTGTTTCTCAATTGAGAAACCCGGACTACATCTAATCCATTGGATGTTAGAGTCAATTTTATCTCCTCAATGTCATAGCTAGTTGGTAGCCCCTTCAAGACTACCTTTTTCGGCCTTTCAGTTTTGAGGTTTAAACTATGGAAGGGGATTTTCTCGTTAGACAAATGGCGCTGAACAACCCTATAGGAGTCAGCGTCATTGGGTATCAGTTTGAGCATATCTCCTGTCAATTTTCCAGATACTTTATTTCCTGTAATTTCATTTAGCTTTTTAAGGAGAGCCTGGTAGTTATCTCTAAACTTTATGAAGAAACACTCTGCTTTTGGTTCTTTTTTTTCTACATTCATAACATTATCTCTTCCACTATTTTCAACCGCTTTAGGTTTAGGTGCACTTTTAAATTGCACAGGTTGTGCAGCAATTTCAGCATAAGTCCTAGTTCTAACATTTTCATTTTCATTTACAACACTATCACTAGATTTTAAGTTTCCATCCTGGTTTTTAGTAGGCGTTCCCTTAGTGGGAGACTCCTCTATCCTAGGCCTTTTACATGGATTTACAACCGTTTCAGTTTTGTCAGAAGGTTTAATTTCATTAATTAATCCTATTTCTAGCAGTTTAGCTTTAACTTGAACATTATTAACACATACATTACTATCCTCAAGTAATTTAAAGATTACGTACATTTCACTATCCTTAAATTTAGTCATGTCACGGTAAGACAGAAAAGAATACACAAAATTGAACGAACCTATAATCCGGGAGACTTGGTCCTGTTCCTGTTCGATGAGTCCATTCTTGAGCATATCCCTGATATGCAGAGTCAGCGTGTAGATAACCAGTCCTAAGAAGTTGACGACTTGCATCACATCAGTTGGCCACGTGAAGCACGATCCATCCTGCGGCAGAGAGTCACTGTACAAGTTCATGGCATCCTTGAGAGGCCGAGCACATTCTCCATCAAGCTCACTAGCAGTAATCCTCGTAAGCTCCAGATGATCCTTGTCCAAATCCATATCTTCAGTTGAGAGTAATCCAAAAAGTCACTACCACGTGTAAGGCACACGTGGTGAATCCAAAATTGAGATAGCTCGAAAGCACAAAATGGCGGAAATCCGCACGCAAAAAAGTTGAGAATTACTTAGCCCGACGTGCTTTATCGTAACTTGATATAACACGCCCAAGCGTAAGCAAGAAAGTCACCACAAGGTAAAAGCAGCAGCTTCGCAAAATCACAACGACTTCTTTACCTCAGATTAACCTCCTGCTGCTATTTTATCCTCCAGGTTAACTTCCTGCAGAGACGTTGTCCTCCCGATTTGACATCGGTGCTCCCAGAGTCGACTGATTCCGTGCTAGTCGAACTAAGGTCACTTTCAGACCTCCGACATGTTTGCACTAGCCTACAGGTTTATTTTGTTCGGGCGCCATTATGAAGAACCATGCTACCCCGACCGGGAATCAAACCCCGAATCTTCGTACAAGTAAGCCGACGCTCTGCCGTTGAGCGACTGGGACGAAATTGCAAGTTCTTATCGTCTAAATGGACTCTGCACTTCTTTATTCCTTTCTGAATTTGACTTATAAAATTACCGCGTGAGAATCTGGCAAAACTCTATATCCGAACCTCCTTTATCCTCGAACTGTCCGCCTTTTCGGACATTCTGTCGTAAAGGCGTCACAATATCCAAACCATTATTTAAATATTTTAACACTTCTAATTCATTTTAAATCCCCGAGAAAAGCCGATATCTCATAATTATTCGCTTTTCTCCGGAGATTTGCAAAAGTGACTATTAAGGACGCTCATTTGCAACTGAATTTAAAATATAATTTATAAATTTGAGAATGGCAACTGTAATTAATGTGGCAGTTTCCCTGGTTAAATCTCGGGTTAATCCATTGAAATGCAAAAGTAACTCTCACATATAAAAGAGGGTGGTGCATTTCTCAAGTGATATATTGGTTTTAATTCGACTAAATAAATAGATTAATTCTGATTAATTACACTGCTTTAAATTGTAAAACTAGGCACTAAATTAGAATTATATGACAAATAGGTTTCCAAAATTGGAATACAATGTAATCTATTCCAGTTGATTAATTAAATATAAACAGATACTTTATTAATGTGACAAACTTTATTTCTTTATATTTAATAATTAAGTTTTATTTATTTATGGTAATAATATTTCTGTGAGTCGCGCTCACTAACCTCCATTTTGAATGTATACACGTAAAATTTTACCAAATAATCAGCATAGAATATGCCCATTAGATTTGCTCTAAAACAATCTATGTAATAACTTCCTTTTAAGCAACAGTATTTATTATACCTTTTCTCCAAATCAAAGATCATTAAACAGAGCAGCATAAAAAAATTTTAGGGACTCTACAAACATTTATCAAGGTTCCACTCTATATTTGATTTTTTCTCTGTGTAAATCTTTCATGTCTTCCTTTCCTTCAAAAGAATATCGGAGCCGGGTCTCCTTCTAGCGTACGCTCTTCCACTCGAGTGGTGTCCGCACACAACCCCCTCCCATGAGCGGACATGCATTGTATCTCAGTGAAACATATTGCGTGATTTTTAAACCACCTAAAGTCTGATCCCTATCGTGTGACCTTTAATAATGTATAACCCTTATATGACTTCCCCCCTTTATTTTATAGGCTCGAATTTCCTTAACTCAATAAAACTAAGAACTCAATAAAACGCGTGGAGAAAATTGTGGCTCGAATTTCATTCTAGGCACGGTGGCAGGATTATAGAGAAACTTCTAGGTCGCGAAATACGGAATTCCAGACGGATGGCGCTTCATATTTATTAGGGTGCATGTGGAATGCCTGTTTCATGAGGGGTTGAATATAACGTAAATTGTGATTTTCATATTTTTAATTTCTTTATATACATAGTATAATGTATAAGGAAAGTATTGTGACGGGATCGGAAGTTCGAATTCGAGTTTTCTACGGGAGGGCATGTTTTAAGCATCCTTGAACGCGAATCAGACATATTTGAGGTGATTTGTGTGTGTGTGTGTGTGTGTGTGTGGAGGGGGGGTTCAGTAAGTCTGTGGAGATAATATCTGACGAACGAATGAAGCGATTCGATCGAAATTTGGTACGAAAATTACAATCCGTGAACATTGGAAGCCTGTTGTTTTCAAACGCAATCGAATGTTCAGAACACCACTAAATTTTCGAGTGAAATTTTGAAAAAATTATCAAAAAATCAAAACTTTTAATAAAGTTACGAAAATAGTCACTTCTTATGTAATTTTTTATTAGAAAATGATTGAACTAAACTTTAGAAAGCTAGCATGAATCGTTCTCGCGATATTGCACATTTTTCAAATAAATTTGTCAAAAAATCACATAAAATAAAAAAAATATTAACTATTGTGAAATATGTACACTTTTCATATGTAATATCATGCAATAAATTTGGTGACATCATTCTCGTAGATCTAGCTCGTTCCACTCATGATAAAAGATATTTTGGGTAATGGTTTTGCATTTGGACGCCAATAGTCATTTATCTCTCCTAAGAATTACTTATTTCTCCGTCCATAGCGCTTGGCGCGATTATGGCGATGAATTTTGTCTAATGTCGCCAAATTGGCAATTTTTTAAATATTGCCAAATTAACAGAAATGTCGCCAGATTGTTAAAATGACGCTAAAGACTAATTGACGAAAATTAAATATCTTGGAAAGACTATAAGAATCTGCGAGTACTATAAGAATTAACCACTTTTCAATCAGTAACGTTTGAACAAAATTTTGGTGACGAATTTGTCGGAATATCTTCAACTTGTTGGCTTTTTTAATGTTGCCAAATTGACGAAAATGTCACCCAATTGATAAAAATCCGCCAAATTAATGAAACTGACACTGAAACAATAAAATTATTACTAATTGATGAAAGTTCAAAATCTTGAAAAAAGCTTAAGAATAGACTGTAAGAATAATCCATCCGTAACGTTTGACGAAAAATTTAGCCAGACTTCGCCAACTTAGCGTCTTTTTTAAATGTTTCCAAAGTGACAAAAATCTCGCCAAATTGATAAAAGTGACGCCAAATGAGAAGTAATGTATCGCAAATTCTGATTTCCGTCATATGACGGGCATACATTCTAGTATACAAGAATCTCAGTTTATCTGTAACACTTGGTGATGTATTTGGCAAACTTGACGAATAATCTATATAGCTATAATAATATAGCTAATAATCTATCTA